>OZ005662.1:150352927-150952927 GCA_963930645.1 Salticus scenicus
AAATGTATTTATTTTTATGTCGAAAGAATATGAACTCGTATTTTTTTTTTTTTTTTTTTTTGGCAACAATTAAGTTATAGCTAATATTTTAATGGCTATTTTAACGCTATTAGGATGTTATTATTTTCGTATTTTAATTAATTATAAGAAACCTAATCCAAAATTCGAAAATCAGACTTTGAAGTATTGTGTTGTAACCGGGTTCTGAGCTACTGTGAAAGTTTCAAATGTCTAGCTAGTAGGGAAGTTAGTTAAAATTCGATTGCAAGATTTGTACCGGACAAACAAACCACTCAACAAACAAACAAACAAACAAGAATAGAAGTTAATGAAACATGTTTAAATCTAGGCTTTTAGTAAAAATTTCTTCTAAGTTGCTATATAAACACTCTATTAGATGTCCTTTCGAGTGACATAGTTGGTTAGTTCAGGAAAATTGATAGATGCCCTGTATAAATTTTTCAATTTCATGCCTCGCAAGTGCGTTCCTTTAAAAACGGCTGCGCGGATTTTTTTTTCCAAACTTGCCATATTAACTGCCATTTAACTATCCTTTTGTATGTAATTATTGTTTTCCGGTCAATGATTGAGCCTGCCAATTTTTGGCAAAAGTTGGTATATCAAAAACTGCTCTAATGATTTCTTGAAAATTGTTGCATAAATCCACTTTAAATATCTTTTCTTATGTATTGCGTGGTTATTAAAGGAAAATTAACAGTCCTCCTGAGTAGGTAGATCACTATTACATGTCGGAGATTAAAGTTTCGAAAAATGACTAAACCGTTTTTTTTTTTTTTTTCTTCTTCTTCTTACTATTTCTAAATTCGATATGTAAATATATTTTATATATCTTTGCATGTGTATAAGCTTTCTCTTACCAGAAAAAATTTAGGTGTCTAATTTTTTGGGTCATTTTTATGTCTTCTGATCATATTATCTCCAAAAAATTCGTATAATACATGTAATAGTAAGTAATGGAAGTCGTGTTGTTGTTTCGCAACAGTATTTTTTTTTTTTTTTTTTTTTTTACAATGGCATGGCTGAGGAGTTATAGCTTTACTCGAAGTTTGGTTAAAATCATTTTTGCTTGTTTTGTTGCTACAGCAACAATTAATAAAATATCTGTTTTCGATCATTTGGCATAATTTATTATACAAAACTCAAAAAAAAAAAAAAAAAAAAAAAAAAAAATAGATACCAGTAGTAAACTTTTTTTTTTGAAAATTTTCATGCGTAGTAAAATTACGTAACTAAATATAGTATCCAAGGTAACTATTTCATGTTATATAATTTTTAAATGCATTTGTAAACGATTCCTAGCTTCAACTACTGTTTAATGCCAAATGTAGTTTTATTAGTTTTAACTGAAATACATAAGACTTTTAATTTTTACAAGAGCAAGCGTAAAGAAATTCTCTTCCCAAATATATTTATCCTAATGTCATTATTCATTTATTTTTTTTTTTTTACCTAAAAGAATAATAATGTGCCGTTTTTCGTTTCATGAAAGAAATAATTTTCCCTAGTTGTTTAAATGTAATGATATATACTAATGTTATTAATAACTTTATTTTGCTCCATAATTGCTTCTGCTATCATAGATTTTTCCAATTATCAATTAAAGTAAGAAAGCAATACTTTCTGGAGTAGTCTTATAAAGGCTAATAAAGCTTCTGCTAGAATAAATGAAAAATAAATATATTATACCTAAGGGTTTACTAAAAATAATTGCAGATAATGATTATCTGGAAGAGAATAAATTGACGAAATTTATTACGTAACCGCCGATAAAGTTATGTGAAAGCAGCATTTTTTCCCCTATTGCTTTGATTTATGTGCAAGAATAATTATTAAAAAATCTGGAGTGACTCCACTCGACTTTCCGAACATTGAGTAACTAACAGTTTTGTAGATAAAATAAAGAAAGAGGAGTTGCTAAACAAACAAAAAAGAGAAAACCTTAACAGAGTGTTTGAGTATTTTTCTCCATATATCACACGAGGTTATATTTAACGCTACTGAACTTTGAGCCCTTAGATCATAAGGATAAAGAATTTTTCGTTGTATCCCTGTAAAAATCTATAAATGCTAGATTCACCAAAATGCTTATAGTTAGTGCAACAGGGATTTATAATATTCATACAAATTTTCAGCTCAATTGAATAAGGCGTTTAGATGCTATCGCTGGTCTCATAGGCCATAAAGATAAAGAATTTTTCTTTGTGTCCCTGTAAAAAGACTGTAAGTGCTAGATTCACCAAAATCTATACAGTTGGTTCAAATGTGACCTATAACATGTGTACAAATTCTTCGCTGAGATTAATAAAGCGTTTAGACGCTATCACACTTTTAAAAATTTGGCAAATAATTTTTCTTTGTGTCCCTGTAAAAAAACTATAAGTGCTAGATTCTCCAAAATGTATACAGATTGAGTATCTGTGACCTATAATATGTGTATAAAGTTTTTGCTCAATTGAATAAGGCGTTTAGATGCTATCGCACTTTTAAGATTTTGGTCCCTTGGCCATAATAATAAAGAATTTTTCTTTGTGTCCCTGTAAAAAAACGATAAGTGCTAGATTCACCAAAATCTATAGGGTTCTTACTATGGTGACTTACAATATACGTACCAACCATCAGCTTATTCGAACAAAGCGTTTAGACGCTAGCGTGTTCACTCACAGACATACACACATACATACACACATACATACACACATACATACACACATATATACACACATACATACACACACACATACATACATCATCGTAAAAATAGTAAAAACGGACTCGTTGGACCTCGAAACGTATAGAAACATCAAAATCTCAAATTCGGATTTTTGACATGATTACAATACTTTCCTCACTATAGTGTTCGGAAAGTAAAAAGTAAAATCTGAGATATTTTGCTAAGTTATATATTTAGTTTTTTTCTTCTGTTGAATGCTACATAAACAGTATTAAAATTTTTACTTTCCGAACACTATAGTGAGGAAAGTATTGTAATCATGTCAAAAATCCGAATTCGAGATTTTGATGTTTCTACACGTTTCGAGGACAAACGAGTCCGTTTTCACTATTTTTACGATGATATATGTATGTGTGTGTGTATGTATGTGTATGTATGTGTGTATGTCTGTGAGTGAACACGCTAGCGTCTAAACGCTTTGTTCGAATAAGCTGAAAGTTGGTACGTATATTGTAAGTCACCATAGTACGAACCCTATAGATTTTGGTGAATCTAGCACTTATAGTTTTTTTACAGGGACACAAAGAAAAATTCTTTATCATTATGGCCAAGGGACCAAAATCTTAAAAGTGCGATAGCATCTAAACGCCTTTTTCAATTGAGCAAAAACTTTATACACATATTATAGGTCACAGATACTCAATCTGTATACATTTTGGAGAATCTAGCACTTATAGTTTTTTTACAGGGACACAAAGAAAAATTCTTTGCCAAATTTTTAAAAGTGTGATAGCATCTAAACGCCTTATTCAATTGAGCAAAAACTTTATACACATATTATAGGTCACAGATACTCAATCTGTATAGATTTTTGTGAATCTAGCACTTACAGTCTTTTTACAGGGAGACAAAGAAAAATTCTTTATCTTTATGGCCTATGAGACCAGCGATAGGATCTACACGCCTTATTCAATTGAGCTGAAAATTTGTATGTATATTATAAATCACTGTTGCACTAACTATAAGCATTTTGGTGAATCTAGCATTTATAGATTTTTACAGGGACAGAACGAAAAATTCTTTATCCTTATGATCTAAGGGCTCAAAGTTCAGTAGCGTTAAATAAAACCTCGTGTGATATATGGAGAAAAATACTCAAACACTCTGTTATGGTTTTCTCTTTTTTGTTTGTTTAGCAACTCCTCTTTCTTTATTTTATCTACAAAACTGTTAGTTACTCAATGTTCGGAAAGTCGAGTGGAGTCACTCCAGATTTTTTTCTTCTGTTGAATGCTACATAAACAGTATTAAAATTTAGTATAATTTATTTTTTCTGACATAAACAGAACAGTTGTTATTTAAATTTCTAATGTAAAATTTAAAATACATTTTACACTCTTTCCTGGTTAATAAGTTTTTTCTTTACTTGATATACCAGCAGAAGCTTAAAAATTCAAATATGAATTTCTTTCATTTCTTTTCCACTAAATACAACTACCATATTATCACTATGCCATTAGTAATACATACAATTAATTTACAAACATAATTTTTAACAGTATACAGGGTATTTCAAAACTCGATGTACAATATTCAATGGGTGATAGGGCCCATAACGAGGATTGGGAAATACAGTAACTGATAACAAAAGTAAAATAATAGCTATGAATTCTCCAGACTTATTCTAGAGACTTTTACGAATAATAATATGCGGATCGCATATTCGACCTTGTTCTTTAGACATTTTTTTTTTTCTGAAACTTCTTTTTACACTTATAGAGGTTTTATTATAATGGAAATTTGCATTTACAGAGAAATTAGATGATTTGAGAAAGTGTCCAAGGAATAGTAAACTAGACCCACAGTTCCTTGCAATCATCAGGATACCTTTATTGAAGAAAATTTTTCAAAAGAAATATTAAGGATAAATATTTTTCAAAAAATTAAATACATGGAGTTGTCTGAACTAAAAAGCCAATATTCACAAAAACAGCAAAATTTAACTCCAAATATTTTCTTTTTTCTCGAATAAAATGATATAAATATTTTGAATTCAAAAGTTCGTTATTAAATCTTATAGCCAATTATGTCGCCAACGAAACAACTCACAAGAATAAAAATCCTTTATATCTAACGATTGCACAGCAATTGTAATTTAGAAACTAAATCATTTCTTAGTGATATTAACTGACGGGGATTTCTAAATTTAGCGATAATGAAATAGACAAAATTGTACAATATTATTTGACGTTGAGTTTTCTAAAATAGTGATTTATTTAATAAATAATACTTTAAACTGTCAGTTAGCTGACTTCTAATGGGCAATCAAAAAAGTAATTTATTAACCGGAAATTATTTAAATTGCATCAGTTAATGATATTTATTTGAAAAACAGGATAATAAATCAATAATTAATTATTTGCGTTTTCATCAGCGTTGTTAACGTATAACACATATAAACTGTGCTCTTTCAGTAAGTATTTCTTATAATATTAAGAGAAAGATTGTATCATTCAGTTAAATGAATTGAATGAACTGCTATTAATAAAAGTGAGCTTTTCAGATAATTTAGAATACTTTAAGTAATTTAATTGCGAATTAGATTTAAATTGAATTTATTTATGTATTCATTTAATTGATAATTTAATACATAATAAGTTTATAGTTTAATTAGATGTATAAAAATAATATGTGAGTAACTTCCTCCCAGAATGAGTAGAAATAACTGAAATATCGATAAATATCAATAACTCAAGTTCTCTTAAAAGCTACAAATTAGTTCAAAGAATTGCATTTTGAACTCAACTTGATTAAAAAAAAAAAAAAAAAAAAAAAACTCTTATTTGACAGATTGAATTAACTCATTTTTTTTAAGAGGGTAACAACCTATCTATGTTTTAGAAAAGTATAAACTAGATTTTGCAATTTTTTCTATGCAGAGTTTCTTTTTTTCTTTTTTTTAATGTATTTTATAATCAGAGATTTAAAATCGGGAATTTCTGGTACGTTTTACCAGAAATTCTTGATTTCAAGATTGATACAAAAGTAAAAATGAACTACGGAAAAATGAGTAAATGGACATACTCATTTCAAAATCAGCAATTTTGTTTCAAAAAGAAAAACATGCTTGCCTCATTTATGAAATATCACATGTTTTCACATTTTGTAACGATATACTTCATTTTTTTTTTTTTTTTTTTTTTTTTTTTGGAAATATACTGAAGTAAAAGATGTTCTTTAATTAAATTTTTACCAATTTAAATAGAAAGCTTTCAAAAAAAAAAATTCTCTAAAACCTCAAGTACTACATTTAATGGCGGTTCCATACTGGTGAACAAACAACGTTACATCTCCATCTAAAAAAATATCCACTTGAGAAATAATTGTGTTAGTTTTATTCTAGTCAATGCCTTATCTTTAAGTTGACTTTTGTTAAATACTGCATTTTTAAGTTGAGTCACTTTTCTTGCTTTTATCGGATATGAAAAAAACTACCCATTGAATGATCAGACATTAAATTAAAAAGGCTTTAGAAATGTAAAGAACGGATACACTGTATTCATAACTAAAAATTGAGTTAGACATGTATTGAATTTTACAGTTAATATGTGTCACCCACTACGCTGGAATGTGTGCAACGTAAAGTTCAAACAAAAATCAAAATATGCGTTTCAGCTACGTACAGAAGTTTCAACATCGAAATAAAGGTTTTTTGATTTGTCTACAAAGTAGAAAACTACGAACAAAGAGACGCACATTTAAACATCCTGTTTTAAAATTTATGTCTACAAGGTGTCTTTTCGTGACTAAATCAATGATGCTGCACAACTTTGTGATTTACGTTTTATCTCATACCTTGTGCTATTTTCGAGATAGAAACACTAACTCCGCTATCTTCCAACCAGGTGACGCTGTAAGCGATCACATCTTGTAGCACATGGCCACTTTACGATACTTACATATTACCTTTACGAGTGTAGAGGCATCCGTTCAGCAGTTACATTGAGAACGGACTTTTGTGAATATACCCTGTAATTTGTTTAGATATTAATGAAATCGTAATGAGACCTATTTCAGGTCAAGATGATTACGACAACAAAAAAGTATTAAAATTAAAGCATTCCTTATGTAGTTATAAGCAAACAAACCTCAACTACAACAACAAAAGCATGGTTTCAATTGAAACCTCCTCCTTTATGAAGTCGGTTTAAAACGTCTATACGTTAATTGATATAACTGCTTACAGTAACCACACTTTGAATTTTACGTATTATAAATGTCAGCAGCTACGCTACAACGTATGGAATGTCGTTGAAGTGTGCATAAAACAGGAAATTATGGACAAACAAAGCACGCTTCAATCGTTCTATTTTTAGAATTAATCTCTACAAATTGTCTTTTCGTACTAAATCGATGATATCCTGTAACTTTCTAATTCTCTTTTTTTTCCTATCTTGAACCGTTTTCGAGATAGTAACACTAACTCCGCTTGAATCGCGTTGCGCATGACCACTTTACTATACTTACATACCACTTTTATGACTATAGCGGCAGACGTTCATCAATTAAAAGAGTCTCGACTGACTTTTTTAGCACCCTGTATTTTATTTTGATGGTAGATATATTACAATGGGACCTATATCAGACCAAGACCTTTACAAGAAAACAAAAAGTATCAAAATCGGAGCACCGTTCAGAAGTTATAAGCTAACAGAAAAAAAAAAAAAGTTTTGAATTGAGAACCCCCTTTTTTTTTTGAAGTCGGTTAAAAAATTTCATTAAACAACCTGAAATGCACTTCAAGGAATTTCCAATTAAAAGCTTAATATATACGAATTGTTTTCTGTGGTCATATTCGCAAACTATAAATTATTTTAATATCATGTTTTATATGAATCCTGATTTTCAGCATATCGAACCTGTATAATAACTTCATTAAGTTTCCACTGAAAAGGAGATGTCATGACATGAAAAATTCAGGTCGATACGAGCTCGTGCATTATAGTACATTATGAAGGTATAAACATATTAACGAAGTAGTGTTCACTAACTACACAAACTTGAGAAAAATGCTTATACATTTCTGCAATAGCTTAAGTACGCGTTTTTTTAAACAGGATGCCAATGGTCCAGTGATATACTGAGTAACATAGATACAGTCTACAGGTTTACGGTTCGATGTGGCCTGACAGAATTTATTATTATTATCATTATTATTATTACCTTTTTAATATATTTTATTTTTTTAATTCTGAAACTCTTTTGTAAAATTATTAAATAATTGCAAATAAAACAAAGAGAAAAACATTAATTTTAATTGTATATATAGATGTCTAATTACTATTCGAGCAAATGCAGTAATTTCGTCTTCAATCAGTATAGCTTCCTTAGAAATTATAGTAGAGAAGTAGATTCCGATGCAATTAAATTATTTTGGGCAAGCAAATATTTGAAATACGCGACAGCATCCTTTAATCTAATTTCCAATGCTTCTCTGTACAATGATCATTTGCCATCATCAATTTCTTCTTAAACTTCTGATACTCTAGAAATACTTTTCTTAACTGATACTTATCAGTTAATAATATTTCCCCAAAACTTTAAATAATAATGAAACACGTAGCAAATAGTATGTCTTTTTCACTATAAATTATAAAAACGAACTGATACTTTAAAACAAAGATTATCTAGAGGCGTAGAATGATGGGTTAGGAAATTGTGTGTGATTTACGGAACAGGAAAATATGCATTTTTTCCTTTTCATATTAATCAAAAGAGTTTTCCTTGTAAATTATTTCATCTATTATTTTCTTTTCTAAAATATTTATTCATTCATTTTGCGTATGTGTGCGCGCACGAGAAATAAAATTGCAGCTACTCAGCGATTTATTTATTTATTTACTAGCAGGCTTCACCCGCCTAGCTGGTCACTATATTTAAATGAATTAAAAAAGAATCAATATTTTTTATACCGTTCTACAAATTAAAACTAAAAAGAAAATGCATTGAATTTGCTTAAAAACTTTGCTTCGGGCCCTTGCTAACTTCAGCATAGATTTCTTCACCGCAACGTCTTGGTACTGGATAATTTAATTTAATTTAATTTACAGAAATGTCAATAAAAAAGGAAAATCTGCATTAGTCATTTTCTTTTAAATAATAAACAGAACGGAAAACGCATAATACTTTACATGGAGATATAATGTATAATTAGACCAATAATAATAATAATAATAAATGCTTTTCCTTTTTTCCCCCACTCGCATTACAAAAATATTTAAAATAAAATTGAGAAAAAATGTGCAAAAACATTGAAACAGATTGGACCTCATGGCGGAATTTGAAATTTAGCACTGAAGTAGCTCGGACGTTTCTCGCCAAAATGTTTACTTGTGCATTTGTGATACCCATATCAACTCATCGCCGAAATGGCAACAAAATTACAAATATTTATCAAATAAAAAAAAATATATATATATATACATGTACCATGTTTTTAAATTTTCTGTTGAATCTTATAGCTATAGAACTACATTAGCACCCTATCAATGTGTAGAATATTTTTAAGTAATAATGACGTCATTTTTTGTAAGATGCATAATTTAATTTTTTACAATTTTTTAATGTTCACGTTTAATTAAATGTATTTATTAAAAAAAAACTATGTTTGTTTAAAAAAAAAAAAAAACTGTTTTTTTTTTTTTTAACTATTAAATTATAACTAATATTTATTTTCATATTTTAATTAATTTAAAGAAAAGTTTGCAACGTAATATATTTAATAATTTGATGTATATAGTGTCCAAACAAATAATGAACAATTTTTAGAGCTCTTTTAAAAAGTATATTATCTATGCAGTATCTTTCAAAAAAGAAAAAAAAAAAAAATCATCAGTTTTAACTAAAAAAATTAGCCAACATTCATGACCAAAGTATTTAAATCTAGACCAATCAAAAATAGGAGTTGTCCACCCGGGTGTGTTCCCGGCAAACTCTTTGCTTTATTTATATACATTTTTATTGCTATTAAAACAGTGGATTAAAACAGTGCTATTAAAACAGTAGGAAATATTAATAGCAGCAGACTTGGCGTTGGAATATTAAAACAGGAATAAACTACTACGTCAGAAACGCCAAAGAAAAAATATTGAGGTGCATACAGCTGTTTCGGTAGCCTAAAGCATACCGTCATCAGTGCAAAAAGAATTCTGAATCTTGAGAAGTGCTCGTATATATAGGAGAGGGACCGGATTTAGTTCAACCAATAGGAATACGGAAGAGGTGGGGAGTGTGGCCAATAGGAATTAAGGAATGTATAGCTGTGTAAACAGTAGAAAAATTAAGGAAATGTGGACTGAATGTAAAATTTCCAACAATCAGATAAATAGGGAACAGCGAAATCACAATTAACAAGGTTTTTAAAATTTTTATAAATATGAAAAGCTTCAAAGAAATCGAGTTCATGAATGGATTTAGGTCTGCAAATTATTTTAGCTGAATTAAATTTAAAATTATGATTTTCCTCCCAGCAATGTTTAGAAATAGCCGATATATCAGTATTGTTTTACCCTATTTTTCTAAAACCAGTCAAACCATAGCTAAAATTCTCAAACAATATGATTTTAAAATAATATTTTCGCCTTCCAATAAACTCACCTTTTCTCAGTTAAAAGATCCTATTGATATGCATAATTCTTGGGGCATTTATAGTATTTCCTGTCAGTGTGGTTTATCATATATTGGCCAAACTAAACGCAGTCTTAAATTTCGTCTAAAAGAACATATGAATTACGTCCGCAAACAAGAAACCAATAAATCGGCTATTTCTAAACATTGCTGGGAGGAAAATCATAATTTTAAATTTAATTCAGCTAAAATAATTTGCAGACCTAAATCCATTCATGAACTCGATTTCTTTGAAGCTTTTCATATTTATAAAAATTTTAAAAACCTTGTTAATTGTGATTTCGCTGTTCCCTATTTATCTGATTGTTGGAAATTTTACATTCAGTCCACATTTCCTTAATTTTTCTACTGTTTACACAGCTATACATTCCTTAATTCCTATTGGCCACACTCCCCACCTCTTCCGTATTCCTATTGGTTGAACTAAATCCGGTCCCTCTCCTATATATACGAGCACTTCTCAAGATTCAGAATTCTTTTTGCACTGATGACGGTATGCTTTAGGCTACCGAAACAGCTGTATGCACCTCAATATTTTTTCTTTGGCGTTTCTGACGTAGTAGTTTATTCCTGTTTTAGTAGGAAATATTGTAAAACTGAAACTTTCACTTAATTAAATAGTACATTTAAAAATTTAATAAACTGCATCTATATCTAGCTAGCTAGCTAGCTATCTCCACATTATTTTCTTATTTATTTTCTTCTACAAATTCATTTAGTAAAAGTAATTTATTGAAATTAATATTTATTAAAATTATCTTCTCTGGTGAATGCAGACGAGAAGGTTTTATTAAAAGCTTATTTTTCTATTTACTATTTATAAATCGAATTATATTAGGTTTGTTTAATAATCATATATTCAGGGAAAAATTCTTATGCTCTTTTAATATATTTTTTACATTTTTTACAGTTTTGAAATTTTGTAATTGCTTTTTTCAGTTTGCAACTTTTTCATATATTCCTGATCTTTAAAGAGCTAAATCGTCTAGCGATATTTAAAAATAGACTTAATACACACACACACACGCACACACACACACAGATATATATATGTATTGAATTTTTATTGAATTTTTATTAGAACCTACTTTTAAAAAATAGGGATGAATTTTTCGATATCTTAATGTATATATACATATAGATATTTTCCTTAAAAAAAAATCATAAATAAATAAATAAATAAATAAATAAATAGGAAAAATGCAATATAAAGATTTCATATCAGTAAAAAACCCATCAAAAGCCATAAGAGTTGTTACCTGAATATATATTTTATTGAACAAACCTAATATAGTTATATAGTTCAATTTATAAACATTAATTGAAAATATAAGTTTTGATATGAAACCTTCAATAATGTCAAATCTCCTTAAAAATTGCAGTTTTTTTTTTTTTTTTTTTTTGGTAAATGATAAAAGATAAATGCAAAAAAAAAAAAAATACATATATATATATATATATTAAATTCAATATAAATGACAAAAATTAATTTGTATAAAAGAGGCGCTCAAAGCAGCACAAAGTTGTATACCAAAACTATAATAAATTTAAATAATGATAAGTGGTAACATGAAAGTGGAATGTAATAAACAACAAGAAAAATTATTAAACAATGTTAATAAACAAGAAAATCAGTTAAGGTTAACTCTATTTAAGCTAGAAAATTAATTTATGCTGTGCCAATCTCCTCAGCAGGTGGGAACACAGCTGTTAATAACTATGTATTACTAGCAGGTTTCAAAAGATATGCAGGCTAGCATATTCCAATTATATTTCAAACTGAATAGTAATGAAAAACTTAAAATTGTAAAATATAAAAGGAGATTAAAAAAAAGTATTTTTATTTCTTGAATATTAAATATTGAAATTTGAAAACTATATCTTATAGCACATTGAAATCAAAAAGCTATTTATAATAAAGCTTATTTATATAGATTTTTATATGAAAATGCTAGCCAAACATACCCCCCCCCCCCCGAGCCTGCCATAAAAAGAAGAAATCTCAGCACCTGCAAGAAACAACAACTGCAAAATCCATCCTAGCTCAAAAACCTTTTGAACATTGAAATTCTCTATCCATATCCATAGATGTCCAAAAAGCTTTCCAGGTCTGGTGAAACAAAATAACTCCAAACCGCAGCTTTTAGCTTTACTATGATTGGTGATCCACGTAGGTGCCCAGTTTGATGCTCACGATTTAAAGCCTTTTATGGACGATCGTTTGCTGATGTTTGGAGTTATTTTGTTTCGCCAGACCTGGAAAGTTTTTTGGACATCTATGGATATGGATAGAGAATTTCAATGTTTAAAAGTTTTTTAAGCTAGGATGGATTTTGCAGTTGTCGT
Source organism: Salticus scenicus (assembly GCA_963930645.1). Classification (NCBI taxonomy): domain Eukaryota; kingdom Metazoa; phylum Arthropoda; class Arachnida; order Araneae; family Salticidae; genus Salticus; species Salticus scenicus. The sequence goes on from OZ005662.1 coordinate 150,365,652, forward strand.
TTCTTGCAGGTGGTGAGTTTTCTTCATTGTCCGGCAGGTTCGAGTGGGGGTATGTTTGGCTAGCATTTTCATATAAAAATCTATATAAATAAGCTTTATTATAAACAGCTTTTTGATTTCAATGAACTGTAACATATAGTTTTCAAATAAATTTCAATATTTAATATACAAGAAATAAAAATACTTTTTTAATCTCCTTTCATATTTTAATATTTTAAGTTTTTTATTACTATTCAGTTTGAAATATATCTGGAGTATGTTAGCCTCCATATCTTTTGAAACCTGCTAGTACTACATAGTTATTAATAACTGTGTTTCCACGTGCTGAGGAGATTGGCACAGCATAATTTATTTTTCTAGCTTAAATAGAGTTTAACTTTAACTAATTTTCTTGTTTATTAACATTGTTTAATAAGTTTTCTTGTTGTTTATTACATTTCACTTTCATGTCACTTTCATGTCATTATTTAAATATATATATATACATGTGTGTGTGTGTGTATATATATATATATATATATATTAAATATCCCAAATCTGTGGCTCAACCATTCATTTAAGGTTATGAAGAGATTTTTTGGAAGATACGTGAAATAAAAATTTGCCCTAAATGAAGCTCCTACAGATACAAAAGTGTTTTGCCATTTCACTGTCATTATTCTAAATAATTCTTTTTAATTTCATAATGATCCTTGAAAAGTAATTCTCTTCATGTATATTTATACGAAATTTTGTCCTATATCGCCATGTTAAAAATGTAAAAAAAAAAAAAGAAATTTTCACCAAAAGTTGATAGGCACCAATTTACGCCAAGGTGCATCTATATCAATTTGTGTGAATTTTTGTGCTGCAGTTCCTGAGATACAGTTGTCCGAAAATTTTGTTACACACACATAGACAGACAGACATTTTCAAAAAATATTCAAGTCTTGTTCTAGACATCTCAAACTGTGTAAATCCATCAAAAACATATGGTTAAAAATTTTTACAAAACCAGTACTTTTTTCTAATGAATATAGAAGAAAGTGAACTGATGTTGTTACATGTTGTTGTACAAGTAAAACATTTTTTTTCCATAAAAAAAAAAAAAAAAGAAAAAAATCATTATAAATATAGAAAAATGATTGTAAATTTAAACAAAATATTTCGTTAATGTAGGCAAATAATTAAAAAAAAAATTGTAAAATTTTGTAACTTTGTCGACAATATTTCCGTAATAAAATCACTATTTAATTTCTAATAAAAACTCAATTTTAAACAAGAAAATAAGCTCAATGTAGCACATTTTGTTATTTTAATCAAATCCTTTCTCTAGATGTCGTACTGTCTAAAAGTTTTAAAATATACCAACAAAAACTTTCTTTTGGACGTAATGTACTTGAATTTGTTTGTATGTCCCCGAACACAAACTATTTTTTTCGATTTCAACTACATTTGTTTAAGCAATATGCACAAATAATGCTGGCTTAATATTTTAAATTTTGACTTCCTTCCATTACCTGTTTTTGAATTACACTTAAAAAAAAAAAAAAAAGGTAAATAAATAATTAAAAAATAAATAAATCTGGTGTGTAACAGCCACACGACTCCCATTACCCAGTACTACACACATTATAAACATTTTATATACATTTTTGATTTAAATAAGTAACAAAATTGCTCTATCCGTCAAATAACTTATTTAAAATAATAATTAGAAAAATAATAATATATATATTAATCATTTTCGAGATATGTTACGAAATTCTGAGGAGATATTGTTAGAAAATAGTTTGCATTAATTTTATTATTTGAGTGAAAGTTTTTGGAAACTTTAATTTTATTTTCAGTAATTTTTAAAATGTTAATTATAAATATTTTCAGATAAATTTCCTTCGAATAACCACGTAATACATGAAAGGAATAGATTTATATAACAATTTTCAAGAAAATCGTTAGAGCCGTTTTTGAGATACTAACTTTTATCAAAACTCAACTATTGACCGGAAAACAATAATTACGTACAAAAGGCTATTTAAAAGAGAGTAAATATTGCGAGTTTGAAAAAAATCCGTAGAACCGTTTTTAAAGGAACGTGTTTGCGAGACCTCAAATTGAGCTATTTATACAGGACGCCTATCAATTTTCCTGAACTAACCAACTGTATCATTCGAAAGGACATCTAATAGAGTGTTTATTCAGCAAGTTTGAAGAAAATCGTTAGAGCCGTTTTAGAGATACGGACTTCCGGTCCCACTTCCGGTTTCCGATGTCCCACTTCCGGTTTTTTCAATTTTCACCAAAATTTGGAAATTTCATCTGTACACCAGACGTATTTCAATTCTAAAGTTTCGTAGCTCTATCTTTATTAGTTTCTGAGCTATAATAACCAGAAGATTCTCCACATACATACATACACACATACATACATACACACTGACCAATTGCCAAAAACCACTTTTTTGGACTCAGGGGACCTTAAAACGTGTAAATCAGGTAAAAATCCGATATCGAATTTTCAGACCGAATACAATACTTCCATTACCTACGGTAGTAGGGTAATGGAAGTAAAAATTAAAATAAAAAGTAATGAAATAAAAAAAGTGGAGAACCCACAAACCTATACACTGTAAAAAACCTTGCCTTTAGTTTAAGAGAATTTCCCATCGTGTCATTGCAGCAAAAGTCAGTTTCAAAAATCCAATTCAAAAACACTGCTTTCTCTACGATATATGATTTAAAGAAATTAAAAACAGCGTTTAATGATGAAAAAAGGAACATTATAAGCAAACAAAACAATTGCAAATAATGTAACAAATATGTTTGGAAGAAATATTGGAAGAAATTATAAAGACAATTCTTCATCGGGCAAAGAAAGTAGGTACTGGTTGGTCATGACATAAATGAGACAGAAAACTTGTAAAAACAGCTAAAGAAACATGCTTTTTTTTTTTTTTTTTTTTTTTTTTTTTTTAATGATGTCGAGTAAATCTTAAAAAGGAAAGAAAAATAATGAAACTAAGTAAAACAATAGAGCATAAAAAGTATAAGTAAGCAATAAAAAGTGTAAAAATATTATGTGAGTAATTTCCAGGCATGAGAAATAAAAGTCATTAAATATCATCATTAAAAATAGTGTAATTTCTTTATAAAAATCCAAGGAAGAAGAAGAAGTAAAAAACATACATTCTTAATTTAAAGAATATCTAATTAATATCCTTAAGTGTGAAAAGTGTGAAGTAATATACAGTACATAGACTTATTTATTACATATATTTCAACGACGCTCATTAACTCTGAAGATAAATATCTTCGTAGTTATAAATTATATCCTAAGTTGATCGAAAAATAAAGTATGAAAGAAACATTTATAGTTGAGCATTTTTGTATCGGTGTCCTACTAATAGTATAAAATAAATACACAAATATCCTAACTTGTCTCCTAAAAATTAAAATTACAAAATTATAAATTTGGAATTATGCAATATTATATATAAGTACACAAATATAAATAGCATAATTTATTTTTAAAAGTCTATAAATTAAAAAAAAAAAAAAAAAAAAAAACAGTTTTTTTACTGAGGGAAAATAATTTAGTGAAGAAATCATACCACTATTCTAAGAAATAAACCTTCCCTTTGTTAAATCGACAAATTTTCAAAAAGAAATATTCATTTCAATAAATAATGGTATGAGTTTTTTGCAAAATTACTATTCCTGTATATTAAGTTTTAAATATTATTTAATTAACGTTCTAAATTTTGTTTAAATTATTATTAAAGGAATGCTTTTTTTTTTTTTTTCACAACTGGCCTTAACTTTAATTTCGTTGAAAAACTTATTATGGGCGAAAATTCGCATTTGACCATAGGGCGATATGCTTAAATAAAAGACTGGCACATTTTATTAATATTTATTAAGAAACAAATTCAATTTTAATAGTTTATAAAAGAATACTGACTTATTTATTTTTACCTTAGATTACTTAATTAGTTTTTATTTTGTCTGTTACACTTAATCTGCGCACCACTAGTGCGACGTAAAACCCAACCAACCATCTATCCTGCCATCCATCTATGACACTTAAATCAAACTGAAAGAATGATTTTATACTCGTAATATTGATAATAATATGTAATTGGATTTTTTTAAAAATATTGTCTACTTAAATAAATATCTAAGGAATTATTATATTTTCAATACGTCTGTGTAATATTTATTTATATATTTTCGCTATATGCATTAAGTTTTCATTCATGACATGTATTGAAAAAACATCTGTTTTGTAATTTATCGGGAAAATACTTCACAAAATGTAACTTCATTTTTAACTATTTTATTTATTTATTTATTTTAATTTTAAGATTAAAAGCATACAAAGAATTTTACGATGTTTGTTTGAAATTTTAATATCGTAGTGTGGGAGATATAGGTTTCTGTAGTCGGTGTGTCTTTAGACAATATTGCATCTAAAATATATTTTTAACTCTTATCGCTCGTATGTCCCTTCTGAGGGGACATTAAAAAATCGAGCCAAGCCTTAAGGTGTTCCTCTGCAATTGAAATGTTATTTTTCTAAAACGTGGAACTATAGGCTACCTTTCGGCTACCGGGAAATTTTAACAGAAAGATTTATTTTATTTAATAATGAAGTAAAATAAAACAAATTATTGCAATTTTTCGATAGCCAAAAGGTAGTAAGTTGGAAACTATACGTGTGACGTTTTAAAGGAACACCAAAAGACGTGTCTTACTGTTCAAAATAGAAAAATATGCCGAGCGTTAAGGGTTAAAATTCTTGAATTAGACACATATATATTCCTTAAAATGTCCTTTTAATCTAAAGTTAACAGAAAATACTCTTAATAATCAATCAATTAACATTTTAGATCTAAAAATTCATTTAAATGATCATAAAATAGACACTGATATTTATCAATAAATAATTAGACTTGACGTAGAACAGAAATATAAATATTTACACAACGTTAAAAACGTCAGTATTGCGTCATGGGTAACTGGTGATGATCAGGGACGCATACCTAGAAATGGTCCGGAGCAGTGAATGCCAGATCTGGTGGATTTTTTATTCAGTAATCACCAACAATTTTTAATTGTAACGTTTGCCTAATCACTTCGAAGATTGATAGTCTATTATGTATATCAAATATCACTTCTCATAATTGTTGGTGATTATAGAATAAAAAATCTGCCAGATGTGGCAACACTAATCAGGAGATATGTCATCACAATTTTGATATTCTATGGAGGGGAGAGTTCTCCCGCTTCCGTGAAAACATTGGGAATGAAAAAGTTAAATTGTTCTTTTTAAAAGCGTCTGAAATATTTTGTATCATAAAATGTCATGAATATTACACATTGGCAAAATATTTGTTCAATGGAAAATATGATACTGAAAACATGATATGTACACTGTTAAAAATTTCAACAGAAAACTCTGTGTGATCTATTATCTTAAGTCTTACACAAAATTACAGAGAAAAATAAACGGAGATGTTAAAAAACTTATTTTATGCATTCATTTTAATAACTAATATTAATTTAATTAATTATTGGTGATAATATATTTCCGACTTGGAATGCTTTTATTCTAAAGTAGAAAGAGTCATTTTTAATTTTAATTAAAAAATAATCTGGTGTGTCACTCACACGACTTTTTCTTACCCTGAAATTTAATACTATAAATACAGGTTGCAGATTAAGAGGTAAGATAACGAGAACTGTCATGTAAACCTATGCTAAACAATTCAAATTAGGCTTCGGAAGAGTTTTATACGATAATTAGTTCTGTGTGAGGGGGGATACCGCCCCCCTCAACTCCCCGTTTCATTAATGCACCTACATTTACATAGAATTTAATTCGGTTATTAAAAAATAATTCTGTTTTTAAAAAATAATTTATTAAAATTATTATTTAAAAAAATTATTTTTTATGATAATGCAGACGATTTCCATATTAGAGAGGTAGTGTAACACTAAATATCCAAAAAAAGTCCATTTTACTCTCAATAATTAAAAAAATATATATATATATACGATTTTTTTTTCTAAGTTTTTTTTTCGTTAAAATTAAAAAAAATCTATAACTTTGTTTTAAATTATCACATATTTATAGTTCAACCATTCGTTTTAAAGGTATTCGCAAGCTCTTTTGAATGATACCCATCATGAAAATTTACTCCCCTCGAGGGGGGACTCCCCCCCCCCCCAGGGAGGGAGGCGAGGCTCCTACATACACAAAATTTTTTTCCCAGTTAACTATCTCTATTACAAAAAATATATGTTCGTTTCAATTGGTTTAGTGCAGTCTATAGACGTTAAACTCTACTTACCTGCAATTTCCCCCATAGACGTAATGTATTAGAATTCTCTTGATTGTCCCTGTACACGAACCATTTGCTTGATCTTAACGAAAAGCTTACTGTAGCATCCCTATATGATACATATTTAGAATACCAAGTTTGAACTTTCTGCCATGATCTGTTTTTGAGATATGCTGATAACAGACAGACACACACACAGACACACAGACACACACACAGACACACAGACACACAGACACACAGACCATTTGCTAAAAACATGATTTTCGTATTCAGGGAACCTCAAAACGTGTAAATATAACAAAATCTCGCGTTCGAAAATTTGACCCAAAAACAATACTTTCTCTACCTTATGGGTAAGAGAAAGTAATTAAATAATAAAATTACGTAAAAATACAGAATAAAGATTGAGAATCACGATTATTCACTTTTAACTAAGAATTACTGTAAATTTACAGAGACTCTGGATAAATATTTACATTAAATTTACAGAAATTTTTAACAGTGTAACTTTAGGTATCACAAATACAATTTTATATTGAATTATGTATCAGACCTTAACTAGACAAATATTATAATAATTGAGGAAACTTAATCTGCTTCCTCATTTCATTATCATCATTTCTTAGAAAGATAGCCACCATAAAATTCCTTCTTCGTTAATAACGTCATTAATTCTAGCATATTGTTAAGATATTGACTCGGAGTCATTCGTAACAAAATATTTTAGTTTCTATTGAGATCTCGTTAGTACTAAGTATAGATGAAAGAAAGGGGAGAATGTTTATTGCGATTTTGTGCATAGATCTTTATAGTTATTTTTCATCCACGGTAATCATAACATGCATTTAAAACATAAAATGCATATTAGAAATATAATATCTGAAAGCAATTACTATATTACTAGCTGAATGACTATCTGTAATATAGGAATAATTTAAACGAATATTATATGATTTTGAAAGACTTAATAACATGAGAAAATAAATTCTGCTTATTTATGCTTTACCATTATTGAAAAAAAAAAAAAAAAAAAAAAAAAAAAAAAAAAGAATCCAAGATAAGGAAAGCTACTGTAAAAAAATTAATGCAAATAGAAGTTGCTTTTACAATGATAAATACTATTACAAAATATCGATTTATTTAAAATTGTTAAACTTTTACTTTATTTGTAATAATGCATTGACGGAAAGTTTTTTGAATGATAATGCAGGTTTTGTACATATCCTCCATTTCTCCATGAGTCTTACATCGTTAGTCACATCTCATAAACTGCTTTGTAACTTTATAGGCTTGTTTTATAGTGCAAATAGCTATTTAAAATAAGTAATGTAAAGCTCAGTCAAAAAAATATGGACGTTAATATAGCTGTATTTTACATTTTAGTGTAACTTACCAATTTAGTAAGTACATAGTTAATAATAATAATAATAATAATAATTATTATTATTATTATTATTATTATTAATAGTTTAACAAAGCGTCATTTACAAAATCTCGAATCGCTTTTTGGAGAATGGAAATGTAGGCCGAAGACCAGGGCACGGTCGTAAACGTACAAAAATGCCCGATGAAGATCGATATTTAAAGCTAACCGCTCGGAGACACCGAAGTATAAATGCCACTGTTCTTCATTAACACATTCGTTCCGCTACTGGCACAACAGTTTTGGCTCAACTGTCCAAAATTTGTTCTATGCTGATGCAATAGGTCTGAGGATCTCATCCTTATATAGGCGACTAATCACTATATCGGCGACCTGTAAACTAATTACCAATTCTATGCTCACAGTTTTCCACATAAAAACATGATTTTAAAATTCTAATAAAATTTGATTATATTTAGTGGAATGTAACCATATAAAAATGACACTTTTAAGAAATTCTGATTGTAGAAGAACGAAATGTTTTTATGCATCCCGGAAAAGGTGTCACAGTTATTATATACACGAAAAAAAGAATACTCTTAATTAATGATAACTCATTAATATTTTAACCTAATTTGACATAATTTGGATGATTACAGAATGCATCGGAATTTTTTTGTGTTGTCTCGTAAATAAATTATTTAGTCTATACATATCCTTTTTCAGAGTAAACATGCTTTTAAGCATGTTTATAATGTATGTTAATTCTAATATTTAGAATGCAGCACAATGCGCTTAAATAAAAATGTGCCAATTGGTTCCATTATCATGAAATGAATTTATTCGTCTCTGTAAACGAACCAAAAATATTCTATACACCAGTAAAAATTTTTCAAAATTTTCTAATGTTTTCAAGAATAAGTGTTCGAAATTTGCCATAATTTGGATGATTACGTGATAGTGTCTAAAAACTTTTGTACGGTCCTGTACATTAATCAGGAAGCCTAAGCGCACATGTTTTCTACAAAAAACATCAGTTTAAGCACCTTAGATATGCAAAAATTTCATTTTCTTGAATGCGGAGTAGCGAAGTTAAAATGCATTTTAACGAAATTCAGTCCATTTGGCCGTAAATATAAGAAAGTGTATCCATGCACACGATTCATAAACAATAAATAAATAAAAAAATTATACAGTTAATTTTATACAGAGAATGGCCATTTGTACCAATTTGCAAAGTCAATCGGTGGATTTTTGCGGCCGCTATTGCGGTACATACAAATTCTGCCCTTAGGCCGTAATGATAACAAAAACTTTGGTGTGTTCCCGTACACGAACTACAAATGGAATACACATCTAAAACTATACAAATAATTCCGTGTAGCTCAGGAATATGTGTACCAAATTGCAAGGCAAAGGCGTGGTTTTTGCGGCCGCGATCGCACAACAGACACCAGGACACACAGGCAAAACCCAAAATGTTTTTTGCGTTCATATGGGGACCTGCAATAACGTTCTGGCAATAAAAATATATTCACTAGTGAATCTGCAGATTAGGAGCCTCAACGTCTTATTTGCATCACATATTACTCAATAGATCATTTTTACGTATTCCTTTTTATATAATTTATATATTCACTAGATTGACTCTCTACACAAATAGATGCTTTTCTGAGGGGGGCTGCTTCCCCCTTCAACCACCCGTTGTATGTATTTTTCTATATTTATCTATCTATCAATCTATCAATCTATCTATATATATATATATATATATAGAGAGAGAGAGAGAGAGAGAGATAAAATACTAGTAACTGATATAGGCTTGTATTAGTTCCTCCAAACTGAAAAATACTTGTTTCAAATTTCTTACAAAATGATTACATATCATATCGGAATTATTTTGCATAACCCTGTAAACTAATTATCAATTCTATGCCCACAAGTTTTCACAGCAAAACATGCTTTTAAAAATTTTAATAAAATTTCATTATATTTAATGAAGTATAACCATGTTAAATTACTTTTTTTCAAATACCATCTATAGACCTAAATGGAACAAAATTCTTTTGTGTGGATCTGTAAATAAATTATAGTCTATACATACCATTTTTCAGAGAAAACATTATTTTAAGCATCTTTATGATGTTTGTTATTTCCATTTTGTCGAATGCAGAGTATAAACGCGTTAAAATACACTTGAATAAATAGTCCATTTGCTCTCATGTCATGGCATTCTTTTGTGTGTTTCTGTAAACGAACTATAAAGTAGTATACACGAGTCAAAGCTATTCAACATATTCTACGTTTTAAATGATTAATTATTCAAAATTTAACATAATTTGGATGATTACGCGACATTCTCCGAACACTTTCGCAAGATACTGCACATGAATTATTAAGCCTAAGCATACATATTTTCTGAAGGAAACATGAGTTTAAGAATCTTGGTAATTTACGCTAATTTAATATCGTTCGATGCAGAGTAACGATGATAAAATCGTTTAAGCGGAATTCAAACCATAGGCCTGTAATGATAATAAAAACTTTGGCTTGTCCCAGTACTCAAACCATAATCAATATAGACATAAAAAAAAATATATATATATGCAAAATATATAGAGGTTGAACGTTTGCACTAATCTGCAAGTCAATCGGCGGATTTTTGCGGCCACTATTGTGCTGCCCTTAGGCCGTAATGATAAGAAAAATTGTGTAGTATCCCTGTACACGAACTATATCTGTAATACGCACCCAATACTATATAGCAAATTTTATGTAGCTCCTGAATACGTGTACCAAATTGGAAGTCAATAGCGTAATTTTTGTGGTCGTGTAATGATTTCAACTTTAAAAAAAAAAAATGTTCCCTCGGAAGAGAAATAAAAGACAAACTTTATTTACAAAATTTCTGAGTTCTAGATTAAAAATATGTAGATAATAGGTTCGCAAATATAATTGGAGGATTTACAATCCTCTTGAAGAAGATCAAACAGTTTTTAAAAATTATATAAAATCCAGGGAAAAATGAATCCCCAAAAATCCAGCAAACGCTGGAAAAATGTAGGAGATGTTTCTCCTCAAAAGCAAGACCTGGCGACCCACAGAATAGCAAAACGTAAAACTGACTTCTTCTAGTTTTTACTTTGACTTTTCTGTTCGGGTTGCAAGAACCTCCAAGGTAAAACGAATGTTCTTTTCTTTTGTCCTTTTCAGCAACTGGATCCTTGCAACATGTCAAGAAATGATTTCTTGTATGTTAGAAGAAAAGGGTTCAGACTTTTGACACCTCGTAGCAATTTTCTCACGCTCTAGAAAGTCTACTTCTTATACGACAAACATACGGACACACAGACTGAATCCAAGATCTTTTTGAGTCTCAGCAGGGAGGCCTCCACTGACGTTTCGGCAATTGAAAGGTAGATTAAGTAAGCAGAATCTACCTCCTATAGAACTACTTGTCAACTAAAACTGTTTCTAAACTTAATTTGAATTCTTGTTAATGTAGGTTTATATACATCAGAAGTTATTTTTACATCACAATCTGCAATCTGAAATGGAAGGTAAGAGAAAGTCGTGTGAGTGCCAAACCAGATTTTTTCTAAACAATAGAAGTAAGTATTATTATTGAGTGTACTAAGTATTGTGAATAATATGCTATAAAGTATTTCAAAAATATAAACTAACTATTCTCACACTAAAACATTTCAATAATATAAAACAAACTACGATAAAAAATTAAATTAGTACACAAATTTAAATAAATATGGTTTCATTTCAAAGCGTACTAAAGATTCCAATTCAGTGCGTGTGTATAATATACATATAAGCAAATTTTAGCACAAACGGATGAGAGGAAGTGAGTTACAATTTAAAATAATTTTTAAAATAATTTTGGGGATAAGGACCCCTGAGGCACCCTTAATTCTGTTGCTGCTTGAGCTTATATTGTTGTCAGAATTATATACATTTATGAAAATTTTTAATTCAGTCAGACGATAGTAATTAGTTTACATTTTGACATAAATTTGGGGCACCAGATCCCCCAAACCCCCATTCGTAAGCCCGTTACTAATTGAACGTATGTGTCGTTCATTGTAAAACTGAACTATCTTCTTGTAAATGGATTTTGAAACAACGAGCTTTTTGTAAATTTATGCGTATAGAAAACAGTTTCAATAAATGTAATCGATTTTTTGTGTTTAATATAACTCACAATAACAAAAATTCATAAATTATATTAAACATAATTTAAATTAACTTAGAAACTTCATTTTTATAATGAATATATAAAAGTTATAGTTTTCTGAAAATAACAAGTAATGCCTTTTATGGGATTTAATTCAATTATTGGAGTTCCTTCACTTTTATAATGAAAGATGTGACTAAATGTGATACAATTAAGCAAAAGTATACATTATTTAAAAAATATGGAGTTACACTACTTTTATAATGAACCGTTCAGTTCTTAGTTTTACAAATATAGTATCCGCCGCTTATTAAAATCACATTCGTTCTGAGCAAAAGTAAGTTTTTTAAGTAGTTAATTTTTATATCCGGCGAACGTTCCTGCACTCAAGAAAAAAGTATTATTTACCTGAATTTGAAAAGAAATTTCAAAAGGTACCAAATAGTAGAACTAATAAACAATATTAATATTAGTTTATAACAGATAATTATTTGATTGTTCCTTCAAAGTATGTGAATTAAGCACATCCCAAGTTCCGATGCGCTTTCCTTTGATGAAAATTCTTAATACTTTGCTAACAGTTCACACTTTTCCTTTAAATTAAAAACCTTTCCATTTAAGCTTCTTTTTTCTTAGTTATTTCAGAATAAGAACTAGAAATTGTCTTTTATTAATTAAACATTACAAAAAATAAAGAAAAAAGCACTTGCGAATCAAATCAAATTTGTAACCTTTAATCCCGCTTTGAAGAATGCATTCCTTGAAATTGTTACTAAGACAAGTGAGGGAGATTGTTTAATTTTTATAAATGAAATATTCAATATCATAAGAGCAAAATTTTCAACAAAGAGAGTAAACGGAAATTTTGCTGTATTTTATTTAACAAATAAAAAATCACAATGTAAATAATAATTTATTTAACGTGCGTAAGTGACATTTTTGCTGCTGAAGAGATTGTTCTGAGTTTATTAACCGGCGATACTGATTTTATTATGCGGCGGTTTTAAAATTTGTTTGCATTGATTTGATTCCGGTTTTGGCAATTTCATCAGATTAAGCGGCTGATTTTATTAACCAGTGAATTTATAAAGCGGTGGTTTCTGTATATGCAAAAACTCAATACAGGTGATCAGAAGAAAGTAAAAATTAAATTTATGAATTTAAACCACAACCATAAACAATATACCAAGTTAATGTAAAATAGTATATTCATTGACAACCTACTTCGAAAATAAATTTTCTATAATTAACAACAAAATTATGAGAAGAGGCAATGTCAGAATACTGAATCAGTAGCGTCTGAATGTTATTTAAAATAAGATTTAACATAATATCTATTTCTTAATCAAAGATATGTGTTTCCATTTTGAAATAAGCGTACTATTGAATAAATTACAATTTGAATGAAAACCTTTTCACTAAACTATCGTATTGTTAGCATTAGGAAATCAAAAACTTTATTTAAGTTATCATTCATGCTCTAAAATAGTTTCAAGAAATCGATACTAAAACTGATTTTGCATATAATTTTATAAAATAAATATGAATATGTAGAAGAAGTTTTATACTTGATAAAGAATTTTATCTAATAATATCGTTGAGGTGTTTTATGTAGTTCCATATAAAATGATACATTGTTAAGTAAATGAATAATAATTTAAATTATACAATGTAATTGAACTACAATTTTTATGTATTGTTATAAATTTCATAAAAAGAGTTTCAGAATTACTAATGTGCAAAAAATTAAAATATATTAAATCACTACGAATTAATTAAAAAAATGGATTTTTGAATGTATAACTATTTTAAATGATAATATAATATCTAAATATAATTTTAAATGAATACAAATAGATAAAATAGAATTCTTTTAACAATTCAATCGATTTTAATGTTATTTATTTTTATTTTTATTTGTATAATTATAATTTATTATGACACAGTGAAAAAAAAATCTTTTAGATTAAGCTGTTTTTTTTTTTTTTTTTTTTTTTTTTTAAATCTGTATTAATAAAATCAGATTTTTTTCTATAGTTTTGTCAGAATAAGAAAAAAAAAAAAAAAAGCGATATCTTTACGTTTTACACACCATAAAAGTCGAAACTTATCTCTTTCTGTGTGTCATCATATCTCTATGTCTGTAACGCTATTTTTATCCGAGTATCACACGAGAACAGCTAGACAGAATTCAACGACACTTTGCAGAAATTTAGGTATTTACCAAACTTAAAATTATATGTATCAACTTTTACAAAATTCCTCTCCTTTTCAACCTGTAGGGGCAGGAGGTAAAAACACGTTTGTAAACATAACTCGGCTCCTAATTACTTCACGGTGAAGAAATTACACATGGAGGGACTAGACTTGTTGCATTCTACATGCAAAACGTTTATTCTTGATCTGATATCTACCCCCCCCCCCCCTCCAAAAATCGTTAATACTTCAACTCGTAAAATTGACCCATTATCAATAAATAAACAACTTTCAGGTACTTATCAGATTCATTTTATTGACGAATTTAACCAACCGCAATAATATATGTATATTATACGTATGACTACTAATATATGTATGACTAATATACGTTTGACTACCCGGCCTTTAAAAGAAAGCATTAAGGAACATGGATTAGATATAAAGAATAACTATAAAAAATCTGCTCTTGCAAAATTTGCTACCAAAAATCCCATTAAAATTTAATTTGAAGATACTAAACTGATATTTCAAACTAATAAAAAAGAACTACTTTAATTAGAGAAAACTACTGAGATTATTGAAAGCGAAAAATAAATTTTTATTGATTTTTCCCTCCTTTACAGTACATAACCTTTGATTGGATTTATTGAAAAATAAATAAAGATTTTGTACATTTTTACAAGCTTATTCCGCTAGAGGGCGCAGTAAGCAACGATGTGTTTCTAAGAATCCTTAGATAAGCATGATCATAATTGAAAAGTTGAAACCGAGAATAAATTTGTTTTAATTTGATGGTATTAGGCAATATTACGACTTTTAACTTTTAACAATATTTAATTTAACAATTTTTATTTAATATTATTAATAATTTTATTAATAATATTAATAATAATTTAATAATTTTTAATTTAACAACAAGTAAATTATATGGAACTTTTACAGATTATATATTGGAAGCCAATTATTTTATTGTAAATGTATTGGAATTGTACAAATCATTATAACAGATTTTTATTCAGTTATGAAGAAAAAGTATACACTTTAATAAAGACTCTACAAAAAATGATAATTAATGGTCCATATAATTTAGGAACTAAAGACTAAATCCAACACATTAATTGTGTTGGATTTAGTCTTTTATAACACGTTCTAATTTAAACTTCTAAGGATCATAATTTAAAACAAGAATGGATTTTAAGTTGAAGGAATATGAATATTCATGGTTCCTTTTTAAACTTGCACATATACATTTTAAAATGAATTTTTCTTATAAAGAAACTAATAAACTCTATGAAGACTCCATGATATACAGAGTCGAAAGCTTAGTATAAAATGTAACTACAGGAAATATTCTAACATATCTGTATATGAAAGGTTTAATAATTTTTAATACTTGATAATTAGTTTTACACAATAATATTGGTGAGGTGTTTTATGTGGTTTCATAAAAAATGGCATATTGTTAAGTAAATATATATATATATATATATATATATATACTATAATAGGGTTTTATGAAATTTCTCCCTCCCCCACCCTTTAAAGATTGGAAAAAAATATTTTTCAAGCGTAACTCTGCTCCAAATTATCTTAGAAAAGCTATTTTTGATGTGTAGGCAGTTATACGTATCCAACACGTAATATAAGAGATTTTCCGAAATCCCCCTCTATAAACTCCTTAGGAGCGGTTAGTAAAAAAAAAAAAAAACGCGTTATTAGCATAACTGTGCTTTCAATTATCTGAATAAAGCGATTTTTTGATGTATCGATTGGTTATGTGTATGCAACACGTACTCTAATCCCAGGGATTTTGCGAATTTACCCTCCCCTCCCTGGGGCGGCGAAGTAAAAAACTCGGTTTTAAGTTTGTATATTCTTCAAATTATTCTAGAATGGCGAATTTTGGCATGTGCGTTGTGATTAAAAGAACGCAATATACACTCTGGAGGGCTGTCTTGAGACTTCTAACTTACCCGCGAGGAGGGGAATGTAAAAGTGGATAAATCGCTGCCGAAAGCGGTGGGGTCCCGGAATCCTCGTGTTCTAAGCGAGAAAACTTCAACTGAACTCAGCAGTCGACTGATTTTAGTGTTTTTATTTTTTGAGATTGTATTAATAATGATATGAAATTTTGAGAATTAATTTAAATATAGTGTCCAGCAAAGCAGGAAAATCCTGCTAACATTAAATAAAATTAAGAAAATTTCGTTAAAACAATTTTTGCTATCTATTAATATTAAATGAATGAATATTTTTATTAGAGCTACTTATAATGAAAAACATTGACTATTTTTACGTTTTACAAAAACAGTTTATTAGTATGCATTATAAATTATATTTACTTCTGAATACACAACATAACATTATTGTTGTTATTATTAAATATGCTGAGGATAATTACTACTAGTACACTATCTAAAAATGTGACTAGTTTGAAAAAAAGAAAGCTACAAAATTGTAATTTCAAGTTGTCAAATTTTCATTTAGCATATAATTTTGGAAATAAAAAAAAATATGAAATATTTGGATTTTTTAATATACAGTATTTTTTTTAACACTTTTAGATTAATATTTTGGTGCATAGTCTGGCTTGAAAACGTCCTCCTAAAATTAAATTTTTGATCGAGTACTTTATTTAATTAAAAACATTCAAGTACAATAAAATTTAACTTTCTATATTTAGAAATTAACCTTGCTTCATATAAAAATGCTTGTTTGGAAACTTTCATAAAAAACAATAAGTATTTTAAAGCAAGATTGAAATTAATTCCGCTTAGAAATAGGACTAATTTAATATTTATAAAACTGAATTTTATAAATTATAAAAATATAGATAATAAATATCCCTTTTGATGTTAATCTATATATACAGAAAATGTCTTTCATAATATTAATTTTTTGGCAACTGAAAATCAATAGATTTAGATTATTATAGCATTAATTTTATTTCACAAATCAGAATAGGGTAATTTCATGTTAAATCGACCAGGATTTTTAAAAATGAAGCCCACCATCACAGATTTAATCCAAATTTAGTATACTTATGTAACTTTATGTGCTGATTCATTGAAGAGTGTTTAAATTAAGATCTCCTAAATATATGCGAAAATGTTCGATTTGCCACCAATTTCAATGTTACATATTAAAGATATAGAAGACATATTATAGATATATTTATTCTTTTAATTTTTATCGTAGAAAAATCAAACTTTTTCTTGTTTTGTTTAGAATAAGGTAAGTTTTTATTTATTCATGATTTTGTATCGTTAAGATTTTTTACTGTAAAATTTCTAATTATATTTATTATATTTTATTATATTAATATATTTATTATTAGTATTTATTATTTATTATTTATTATTTATTATACATTACATTTTTATTTTTTATTTAAGTGTTAAAATAATCCTTTTACAACCTCTAAATCATATTTATGACCATAAAACTGCGAAAGAGTGATAAAAATTGGGGAAAGTATTGGCGTCCAAGAAAACTGTTGGTGATTGGGCAAAACGTCAATCATGGTTGGAATCAGTAGGTCATTTTCTATAAGTATCAGCAAGAATGGAATCGAGTTATTATTTTTTTTTTCAACGCAATAATATCTGGAAAAAAAAAGAAAGAAAACAAAACAAATATATATATATATATTGTGTTTCTTTTATGTATAATATTGTCGGATATTTGATTATACGATGATAAATTGAAAACATTAATTTTATATTTTTTATTATTAAAAAATCATTCTATTGAATAAATTTCACTTTGAGGTAAATTAAATTACTTATTAGTTATTACTCTCCACAAGTCTCTTAAAGAATTTCAAGCAAAATTTATTTTGATTTTTCCTTCCGGATTTATTTATTTATTTATTTATTTTATTTATTTTATTTATTTTTTTTGTATCAATAGTTTATTTCTAAGTAATATTAAATTTAAATGGCATAAAAAAAGCATAACCTTTTTTTTTTTATTATTATTAGCAGAAAGAAAATGCTTACAAAAGTGCTTTAAGTCATGTCATTCTTTAAAAGTAAATTTAAGTACTAATATACAAAACATTGTCTCTAATTACTAAGATAAATTACAAAATGAATCAATTTCTCTTAAAATATTTTGTATTAGCAGCACCTTTAAATTTAGATACTTACCTTTTGATTTAAAGTTTTTAGCGTAATAAATATTAAACTTTTGTCATTTTAAAACTGAAATATTTTACTAGCAATTTTACATTAGAAGGCTTTTCTCTTTTTAACATCTCACTTCATTAAGAAATTCTTTACTTACAATTGTTTAAATAAAATTACATTGTTAAAAATTACATAATAATAAAAGAATTAATTAGCCTCCTCAGCATTTTCTAGAAAACTTAAATATTTATTTTCTTTTCATTCAAGAACCATTTTAAGTGTTCTATGAATATATATTGCCCTATTATTTGAAAATGTCAATTTAATAATATTTTACTCTTCAAACTTTCTCTAAGTAACATTCTGCATTACACTTTTTTAAATTTTGATAAAATACTAAATTAGTTTAATTTAGAATTATTTCATAAGTAAATTTGTTTTATAAATGTATAAGACGATTTAAATTTAAATTACTTTTCCTTCTCCGTTAGTAACAGATGGATAAATATGTATAATTTTTAAAATTAGTTCGAACCGAATTTAATTTAGGGAAAAATATTACAATATTTCGTTTGTTTATATTTCAGAGATTCATGTATTGTAAGGATTTCAAAATTCAGAATATGTTTGTTTTATGGCCAAAAATTATTAAATCTATATCGACATGTTTACAATTTTGAAAATACATTATTCATTGATATAACGATATATTTTTTTTTTCATTGAAGCTTTATTAAAATTTTCTATTACGAGATTAAGCTGATATTAAATCAATATTTTCCAACTTTAACTGTCGTATAGTTATATTTTAACCCATGCATATTCTTGAATGTGATATTTTTTTTCAAAGAATCCTTTTGATTTGTACATATTTCCCTCAGGTTCTAAAAATAACTAAATAAAACTCTAATAACTATTAGTGAATGACGTTATATATATATTTTAACGTACACAAACATCAAACCGCCTCAATTATATATATATATATATATATATATATATATATAGTAAAAGCAAAAACTATTTTATTTACGAGACAAAACATTAGTTAAAAAACATTTAAAACAAAATATACATTTAAAAACATTTAAAATTTAGACGTTTCGAAACCCGTCCAGGTTTCCTCATCAGTATCACTACAACATAATTTGCAAGCATTACATGAATACACAAGGAATTTATAGAAGTACAGAATAAGGAGGAGCCAGTGCGCATGCTTCATTGGTAGTGTAGAGATAGCTGGCAGTGTACCCACTCTCAAGGAAAATACGTCATTTATAATTTCATTTATAATTATCATAGCCAGAATTTAGAACTTTTATATTATCGAAGTCTGGAATATAATCGGTTTCTATTGAATGGATTACAATTTTAGAATTTTGGTTGCAATTTTTATATGACCGTCTGTGCTCCTTTAGCCTAATTCTTGCCGTACGATAAGTTTCACCTATATAAACGTATTTACAATTTTTACAAGGAATTAAATATATTATGGCAGTTTGATCCAAAGAAGGGGTTACAAGTTTAAAGTTAAAAAGAAAGTTTTTTAATTGTTTAATCGGCCGGAAAGCAGTATAAATATTATGTGGTTTAAGTAATTTAGAAATAAGTGTTATAGATGTTAGAATATATGCACTTTAACAAACATATGAGGTTTTGAATACAATATTTATGAAGAAAATGCAAACTCTTCGTGCTAAAACTGTGTTTGTACAAATATTTTCCCAAATATCTATTAACATGAAAAATGCATTTTATGCATTATTCCTACACGATATTTTCGATTACTTTTAGTCATACATTGATGTATTTTTATGATATTAAAAGTAAAAATCACATTTTTAAAGGCCTAGAAAATTGTATTATCATATTTGGTGAAATATGTTTATTCGATTACACTGAATTGTTCTGTGTAAAGCGTGTAATAACGCGTGCAATACATTTGTTTCGGAAATATATTAATATTTGATCAATGTATTTAAATAAGTATGCAAAATTGAATTACTTTTTAGTCTAAATCGAATTTCTATTTATGAGGTAAATCTAAAAATTCATTACATTTATGAATATTTCTTTCTTTATTAACCAACAATGTCTGCTGCTTCAAATCTGCAACAGCGTTCAAGCTATAACTAGCAATAAAACAGTATGAAAACATATTCAGAAATAAAGTTATGGTTGCATACACATATGTTAGCGTACACATATGCTAGCATACAAGCTTGAAAACACAGAAATATGCTTACAGCACAGGCAAATAATCACAAACACAGCCTCACATCACGCACCACACACAAATGCACACGTAAGCTTTCAAACATATGTAATTATACACGCACGCTCATACATGCAGTAAAATCAAACAAATGAAACTCTTTAGCATATTTGTATGGATAGAAATACAGCTGTTGTGAGCGATCTACTAAAACTCTGTAAGAGCTAGATTTCGTTTTTGTTTACTAATTGCTTTAAATTTCGTCTCTGCTTTGGTTTTCTTTATTTAATCTTTTATTTTCATCTGCACAGTAATTTTTTATTCTAAAGCAGAAAAATATAATAAATAATAAATAAGCTAAAACCAATAATGTACTTGCATGAATTATTGTAGTATTAAATCTAAAAAAAAAAACTTTCGTGCAAGTCAAAACCTCCTATTGATGTTAATTACATAGTTTGTTAACATTGTATAAATTAACAAGCAGGCTTTACCCAAACACGCAAATCACTTATTAAAAAAAAAAAAAAAAAAAAAAAAAAAAAAAAAGATTTGATTTGCTTAAAGTCTCGCTTTGTGACTACACTGTATTCGGCAGTGCCTGCCTCATCCACAAAGACGGTATCGAAAATATCGAAGTAGCTCTTTTTATTTCAAACACAATTACATATGAATTACACTGTAACTACTATACTTAATATTTACTTTCACGTTATTTCATTTGATTTATTTGGTCGAGTTTAAAATAACGGCAATTTCCAGTTGAATATAATATTAAAATATGATACAAACGCAACATTTACCGTGTGAGACAATTAATTTTTTGTGGTTATATATATTTTCTATTTTAAATACTTTATGATTAGTAAATAATTGTTGGTATATAGAAAAAAAAATGTAAACCTGATCATAATAGAGCTTCATTATAGCTCCCCTTCGAGACTTTTGAATTTTTGTTGACATTTTTGCTTTTCCTATAACTTGATATAATCAGGTAATTTAAGAGATTATTGTTTCCATTCCTTTCGTTCTTTTTACATATATATATATATATATATATATATATATATAATTTATTTATATTTTGTACTAGCCGCCTTCGGCGACCAGCTGGTTCGCGATTCCTGAAAAATCCGACTTTACGAAACTCCCGCTTGGTGGCGCCTGCGGCGCCTTTACCCGTTTCAGGTCTAATAACAGCTTATTGATAAAAAGTGAAAATAGCTTCTTGAAAAATTTAATCGCAGTAAATTCCCGTGCGGTAGCGCCTTCGGCGCCTTTTTCCCTTTTCAATATCTGAAACAGCCTGTTCGCTCACCATGTTATGATCTTTAAAATTTCTGTCTTTAACTAAGTCCCGCTCGGTGGCGCCTGCGGCGCCATGTCCCGTTTTAGAACTTACAACATCTTCTTCGCTCATTAGAACTTGAAATATAAAAGAATTTATCATAGTATATTAGTATACTTATAATATTACTATAGTTTTAATATAAAAGTACTTTAAAATATCTTTCGAATGATGTATTAAAAAGAATTTAATCATTATTGTAAAATAAAAAGTAAATTTGTAATTTTTCCCCCCTTCTTCCCCTGCTTTAAGCTTTCCTAATAATTCTGCTCTTTCAGAAAGATTCACAATCGAATTATCAGGCATTAAAACCAAATATTACGAAATTACAACGGCATATCTCAATCTAAAATACTGCAAAATATTATCTTTTCCCAATAAAAATGTATTTTTTTTTTGTTTATTCAGATATTTTCGTGAAAATAGAACAGTAGCTTTATAATATGCTGTCTAGGCGAAATATTAATTTAAATGTAACGTGAATGAAAATTTAAAAAAGGTTGAAAATTGCAATTTTTATCACCACTATGAAACACGTGATATCTTAATTGGTTACAGTCATTTCCTTTTTTATCGCAGAGAGTTGTCTCGCATGTGTTTTGTTTTTGATTGAGACAGCTTAGAAAATCGTCTGCTGATAGAATGCTTCTTTTTAAGCAATTATCAGAATAGTTTCTCGGTCATTTTTCGATCGACATGGGTCGACATTTTAATTAATATCTCCGCAACTAATTAAAATTTTTAAATTCTGTTTTCACTGTCCCCTCGGGAAGGCTTTTGGGCACCCGTATGTCAAATTTTATACTTCTGCGTTCATTAGGGGCTGAACGTATAGATGCTCAGACAGACATCTTCTTTTATTATTATAGATTCGCTACTTGGATTAAAATAGCTGTTGCCAGAGTAAAGTTATTGGTAAAAACTGTCCGGTCACTTCAGCGACAAATTTTAAAATTCTCAAGGTTACCTAAGTAAAGCTCCTTAATTAGATGCTTAATTAGCTTTCATGTCAAGCATACCATTCGTGCGAAAAATATAATATATATATATATATGTATAAATAATCTAAAATTCAAGCACATTAAAAAATCTTATAAAACAAAATTCAAAAGAAACACGTTGAGCTAATATTATTATTATTATTTAATTTAAAGTTATAATTACGTTATTTTCTCATATACATAAGCAAAATTTATTTGTGATAAATTTTAATTATTTGCGTGAAAATATATTTATTTCTATGTCGAATTAAAAAAAAAAAAAAAAGAACTAATAAACATTTCTGGCAGCAGCTAAATTTAAAACTAATGTTTAAGTGGTTAATTTTAAAGCTATTAGAAAATTATTATTTTTTTAATTAATTAATTAATAAAAAAAAAACCTTATCGAAAATTCAAAAATTTATTTTCGATTTCGACTCAGACACCTCGATGGGGCATTTTCTTGCTGAATCACGTTTCTGTTGGGGCTATGGTCTTTGCACTAAGGTCCCCAGGCACACACACACACAGTCATTGCCATTTACATACCAAAATTTCGTGTTCATTATCGGTAATTTGTCGGTTCAAAATTTATTTATAAAAGATAATAAAAGATTTAGCAGGCATTTAATAAAAGATTTAGCAGGACTTGACATTTATATACTTTTTTTTTCCACTGTTGTTCAACCTATTAGGGATTATTCTTTGAACTAAAGAATGTTAAACTAAGCTATGATTTTTATTTTTATTAATTTTCTTTAATAATAATAATAATAATTAAAAAAAAAATCTGACAAAATATAAATATACTGAATAATCTCAGTGAAAGTTAAATCAATATGTACTTTTCGAATGCTACCAAATAAGATTTCTCACGTAGTTACTTTTTAATTATCATGTTTAATATATACTGCGAATCATTTTTCGTTGAAATAGGGATTAGCATTATATATATATATATATGTGGTATGGTTTATAAAAAAATTAGATTTCAATTCATCTGTAAAAAGGATTTCCAATTGCGTTTAAAAATTTTATTCTTGTTTATTCTTCGTTTAATCGATTATTCCTATAAATTATCGATTTTCATTTCCTTTTAGACCACCTTTGAAATTCATTTTCTGTAAAGAGGAAAAGAACACTCAGTTACATAATTAAATTTAAAGCAAAAGTATAATATATTCCACTTTAGTAATAAAATGAATGGATGAAGCAAAATAAACTGGAGTAGTTATCGCTTCAAAAATATTTATTTTTATTGATATTTATTCTTTTCAGAAATACGTACTGTTTATCACTGCTTATAAAATATTTAAAAATATATTCAAGTCTTGAAAATTAGAGATAAAGTATATTCACAAACTTTGTTCATATATTTTCTTTTAAGGTTACAAAAATGTTTGTTTTGTTTATATTTATTTTTCAATTCTTCATGGGTACGATTCTATAAATGTGTTTTAGAAAGTCTATTTATCTAACTGTAAAACTGTCTGCGATTTGTTTTTATTGAAAACAGGTATTTTTATTTATTTATTTATTTATTATCCACTTATCCATTCTAACTTCAGCAATTTGAATATTTACATTAAGTGATATTTATTCTTAAACTTGCAATTCGTTAGTATTTGACAAAATTTTTAAACTTAAAATTTTACTTATTTATCATAAATTATCTATGTTATTTAAAAATTATTTTTTTTCTTAGTTCTTAACCAGGGTAAAAGGTCATTAAAACATATACTTTTAAACCAAAATGGAAACGTTTTGTTATAAGCAAGTTGTTTTTTAGACAAATATTAAAAATGTGTCTAATCAGTAAACATGACATTTAAAACACGCCACTCTTTCTATAATAATAGCAGGAGACTTGGCGTTGGAATATTAAAACAGGAATAAACTACTACGTCAGAAACGCCAAAGAAAAATTATTGAGGTGCATACAGCTGTTTCGGTAGCCTAAAGCGTACCGTCTTCAGTGCAAAAAGAATTCTGAATCTGGAGAAGTGCTCTTATATATAGGAGAGGGACCGGATTTAGTTCAACCAATAGGATTACGGAAGAGGTGGGGAGTGTGGCCAATAGGAATTAAGGTACACATACAGCTACACATTCCTTAATTCCTATTGGCCACACTCCCCACATCTTCCGTAATCCTATTGGTTGAACTAAATCCGGTCCCTCTCCTATATATAAGAGCACTTCTCCAGATTCAGAATTCTTTTTGCACTGAAGACGGTACGCTTTAGGCTACCGAAACAGCTGTATGCACCTCAATAATTTTTCTTTGGCGTTTCTGACGTAGTAGTTTATTCCTCTTTCTATAATACTTTGTTTCCCCAGCTCTGCCAATAATCCGGTGTTTATATTACATATATACTGGGTGTGAATTGAATATAAGTGACTGCTTGTCGCTGAATTAATGACCGTTATGTGTGATGGACACTTGCATCACACAAAGGGGTGAGGAAATGCTTTCATTGAGGGGTGGCTTTAATTCAATGCTTTAATTTAGTGAAAGTGTCTACAGTTCACAGATGTAAAAATTGCCAAGTTAAGACTTGCTTAACAGAATGAAAATTGGAAAGTGCGCGGAAAGCAATGAAAACTAGCGGTCTTTCACAAGTTAAAGAAATATTTTATTTTCCGCTTTAATTATGTGTATGATATAATGTAGTAATATATTACAGACATACATATACATATGTATATTTATATATAAACTATATTTAAATTATGATAAGTGATGATATGAAAGTGAAATGTAATAAACAACAAGAAAAATTATTTAACAATGTTAATAAACAAGAAAATTTGTTAAAGTTAAACACTATTCAAGCCAAAAAATTAAATTATGCTGTGCTTTCCTCTTCAGCAGGTGGGAACACAGCTATTAATAACTATGTAGTTACTAGCAGGTTTCAGAAGATATGTAGGCTAGCATACTCAAACTGAATACTTATAATTCAAACTGAATTGTAATGAAAAACTTAAAATTATAAAAACTGAAAAGGAGATTTATATCAAAAGTATTTTTATTTCTTGGAAATTAAATATTGAAATTTGAAAACCATTTATTACAGCTTATTGAAATTAAAATGTTGTTTATAATAAAGCTTATTTATATAGATTTTTATATGAAAATGCTAACCCAACATACCTCCACCCGATCCTGCCAGAAAAAAAAGAAAACTCACCACCTACAAGATATTTCCCCTTTCATATCATCACTTATCATAATTTCCACTTTCCTATCATCACTTCATCACTTATCACAATTTAAATATATTATTGTTTTTGTATATAATTTAGTGCTGCTTTTAGCGCCTTTGTTATACAAATAAATTTTTGTCATTTATATGGAATTTAATATATATATGTATATATATATATATATATATATATATATATATACATACATAAAAAGCAACTTATGTCATTGAAATCCGTCATTATTAGTGATTTCCAGAAATCCACCGTTTTGGTAGTCTGGCAGTGCTCTGATCTGATATCGGCTAGTTTATCGAGAGACCACTGTCTATTTATTTTAAAGTAAGGGCAGAGTTTAATTTAAACAAAAATAATTATGAGTTTGAATTGTTGAACTATTGCACAAGGAACTTAATTTATTAACAGAATGACACTTCAAAATGAAATATGAAAATTTTTGGCTCAAAAAGAAACGCGTGCACCAAAGGAAAACTAAACATTAATTTCTCAACTAAGCGAGAATTTTTAGACGAAATCTTACCTCAACCAACATTTATACCAAAAAAGAAATTGTGATTAATGAAAATTCTGAAAAATAGTTTTTCATGCATTAAAATTTCATTTAATTTAATATTAACAAACAATTTTACTGAATAAAGTCATTTAAAACAGAAAAAAATATCGCCATAACATAAAAAGATTAAGGATTTTTTAATTGAGTTAATCTTTTAAAAATATTACCAAATTGAAAAATTTTCCCTTTTTATATGAACAAATATTTAATGTTCTACATGATATGATTTTGATGCATTTAAAAAATGCTAAAAAGTTTTCGTTTTCTTGTCCTAGAATTTAATTAATTTTATAGCATAGTTTTATAATATTCTGCATTTTCATGCGAAATAACAAACATTTCCATGTAAAAAATAGCCGAATTTTCCATACTCTTTTGAGTTATTTGACTTTTTCTGCATATATATATATATATACAAATTTTCTTATTATCGAACGATGTGTTTAATGCACTCCTTTTTTCTTAATAAATCTTTTAGATAAATTTTGCATTAATTTTAATTTGTTTTCGATAATATAAAAGGAAAATTTCAAAAAAAAAAAAAAAAAAAGGCTTATATTGCCTCGCACTTTAAATTTTAAGTTCAAACGTTTTAATTTTATGATTTTCGAAATACTTGAAAAGTGAATTTATTTATGTTTATATTTTGATTACATAATCTTATTCAAATTATTCAGCCCTCTACCGCCAAGCAGACTATATTTGCAAATGAAATTATTACCAAATTTGCTAATTTTCATATATCCTGGTAAGCCATATTCGCTCATTTAAAAACAGTTGACAAATTTCGTGATAACTATGTAATCGTTAACTGTATATATATATATATATATATATATATATATATTTATTTATTTATTTATTTATTTATTTATTAAAATATGTGTATCCGAGTAAATAAATATAACTTAAATTAAATTATTTATGAAAATAAACTTTAATGCAATTTCTTTAAAATCTTCGCTAGTTTTTTTATCATCAGAATAATAGAAACTAAGTACCGTAAACTTATTACTTTTTTCTCAAGCCAATTTAAATTGTTTATCGTAGACATACATGATATTTTTTTAATAATTACAATTTGTTTTATATTATGTGAAATATGCTTAAATTTACGGAAACTAAATGATAGGTTACTTTAATATTCTTTCTTTTATTAATGAACTTTTCTTTTCATTTTACTTATTTAAAATTACGGATACAATTTAATTAAAATCTTAATATATTGTTGCGGTGGTGATTTATTCTGTCAAATAAACATTTGACACACACACACACACACACACACACACACACACACATATATATATATATATATATATATGGTTAACCTTTCGTAAACTTCGAACATCGATAAGGAGAATAATTTATATTATTTATTTCCATAGTTTGTTCCAATAGCAAAGACATCAGTTTAGAGCGTTAATTTCCAGAAACTTGGGTTTTATGATGCTTAAAACACAGATGATGCTTAATCTTGAAAGAATTAAACAATACAGAAACTAATTTTAATGTATTTTAAAAAAGGATTTTGTGTGTGTGTGAGAGAGAGAGAGAAAGAGTGAAGCATTATTAATGTATTAATTTTAAAAATACATTTATGTAACAAAATGACAATCTTAAAACTTTTTAAAACTGAGTAGTTTTGAAACTGATAAATTTATTCTATTTTTGTACTGCAAGTAATATTTTTCTACAAAATATATAAATAAAATGTTGATACGTAAATATATGTCTATAAGTCTTTATAAATAACAAAAAAATATGTTATATGAGTTTTTAAATTTATTTCTTCTGCATAACACAAATTTGAAAATAAAATAGATATCCATTCTGGTCTAGCATGTTGTAAAATAAACCTCGGTGTAAATATATTTAAAAAAATCTGGAGTGACTCCACTCGACTTTCTGAGCATTGAGTATTTAACGGTTTTGTAGATAAAATAAATTAAGAGGAATTGTTAAATAAACAAAAGAGAAAATTATAATCGGATGTTTGAGTATTTTTCTTTATATAGTACACGATGTTTAATTTAACGCTATTTTACTGAACACGTAGATCATAATGATAAAAAATATTTCATTGTGTCCCTGTAAAAACCTGCAAATGCTAGATTTACCAAAATGCTTATAGTTTGTGCAACAGAGACTTATAATATTTATATAAATTTTCTGCTCCATCGGATAAGTCATTTAGACGCTATCGCACTTCAAAGTTTAAACCCATATGCCACAATGATAATGAAATTTACATTTTGTCCCTGTAAAAAGAACCATATATGCTAGATTCTCTAAAATTCAAAAAGTTCCTGTGACGGTGACGAATAACATGTATATAAATTTTCAGTTCGTTTGATTAATGCGTTTAGTCGCTGTCGCACTTTAAATAATTTGAGTCTATAGGTCTTTATGATGAACAATTTTTATTTGTGTTCCTGTAAAACTCGTTAAGTGCTAGAGTCACCAAAATCTATACAGTTTGTGTGATGTTGACCTATAACTCGTATATAAATTGTCCACTCAAGCGAATGAGGCATTTAGATGTTATCGCACTTTACATAATTTCACCTCATAGGCCATAATTATACAAAA
This sequence comes from Salticus scenicus, assembly GCA_963930645.1. Taxonomy (NCBI): domain Eukaryota; kingdom Metazoa; phylum Arthropoda; class Arachnida; order Araneae; family Salticidae; genus Salticus; species Salticus scenicus. The sequence goes on from OZ005662.1 coordinate 150,394,772, forward strand.
TTATTTGTTGTGTCCCTGTAAAAAAACTGGAAGTGCTAGATTGACCAAAACCTATACAGATCGTGAAACTGTGACCTATAATGTATATATATATATATATATATATATATATATATATTGTTTAATTGAATAAGGCGTTTAGACGCTATCACACTTTTTAAAATTTGGTCCCATAGGTCATAATGATAAAGAAATTTTCTTTGTGTCCCTGTAAAAACACTATACGTGCCAGATTCAACAAAATCTATACAGATTGAGTAACTGTGACCTATAATATGTGTATAAATCTTTTGCTCAACTGATTAAGGCGTTTAGATGCTATCACACTTTTAAGATTTTGATTCCATAGACCATAATGATAAAGATTTTTTCTTTGTGTCCCTGTAAAAAAACTATAAGTGCCAGATTCACCAAAATCAATTGAGTTCATGCTATGGTGACTTGAAACATGCGTACCAACTTACAGCTCATTCGAACAAAGCGTTTAGACGCTAGCATGTTCACTCACATACCTGCACACACGTACATATACACACGAACACACGTATACATCATCGTAAAAATAGTGAAAACGAACTCAGGGGACCTCAAAACGTATAGAAACACCAAAATCTCGAATTCGGATTTTTGATATGATTACAATACTATCCTTGAATATGTATGTTTGGAAAGTAAAAAAAAACTGGAATGCCTCCACTCGACTTTCCGAACATTGAGTAATTAACGGTTTTGTGGATAAAGTAGATTTATAATCGTAGTTAAATAAACAAAAGAGAAATTTATAATAGAATGTTTGGGTATTTTTCTTTATATAGTACACGATGTTTAATTTAACGCTATTTTACCAAACACGTAGATCATAATGATAAAGAATAATTCATTGTGTCCCTGTAAAAACCTGCAAATGCTAGATTCACCAAAACGCTTATAGTTAGTGCAACAGTGACTTATAATATTTATGTAAGTTTTCAGCTCCATCGGATAGGGCATTTACACGCTATCGTACTTTAAATTTTAAGCCCATATGCCCCAATTATAATGAAATTTGCATTTTGTCCCCGTAAAAAGAACCATAAGTGCTAGATTCTCTAAAGTTCATAAAGTTTCTGTGACGGTGACGTATAACATGTATATAATCTTTTAGTTAATTTGAATAAGGAGTTTAGTCGCTGTAGCACTTTAAATAATTAAAGTCTATAGGTCTTAATGATGAACAATTTTTCATTGTGTCCCTGTAAAACTCTTTAACTGCTAAAATTTTGTCCCATAGGCCGTAATGATAAGGAATTTTTCTTTGTGCCACTGTAAAGAAACTATAAGCGCAAAGTTCACCAAACTCTACGCAGTTCATGCAACTATTACCTATAATATGGGTATAAATTATTTTCTCAATTTAATACGGCGTTTTGATGCTATCGCACATTTTAAAATTTGGTTCCATAGACCATAATGATAAAGAATGTTTCTTTGTGTCCCTGTAAAACAACTATAAGTGCCAGATTCTCCAAAATCTATACACATTGAGTAACTGTGACCTATAAAGGTTTTGTTCCTATAGACCATAATGATAAAGAATTTTTCTTTGTATCCCTGTAAAGAAGACTATAAGTGCCAGATTCACCACAATCAGTAGGGTTCGTGCTGTGGTGATTTGTAACATGCGTACCAACTTACAGCTCTTTCGAACAAAGCGTTTAGACGCCTGCATGTTCACACACACACATACATACACACATACATACATACACACACACATACATACATCATCGTAAAAATAGTGAATACGGACTTAGGTGACCTCAAAACGTATATCAACACCAAAATCTCGAATTCGGATTTTCGACATGATTATAATACTTTTCTTACGTATGTTCGGAAAATAAAATTAAAGGTGTATGTTTAGCCATGATAATGAAACATATACAAGATGTAAAATAAATAAATTTTGAAAATTAAAGGGTTACATTGTTTTTTCAAGTGCAGGTAAAATGACAAAGTTTAATGGCTGATTTAGAGCGCATGGGAATTTAACGTAGTTGCAGACAAATAAAATATTTATGAAAAGTAACTTATTTTTAACCTGGCTAGTGCAGTAGATTTAGAAATGCATACAATGTAACCATTAATTGGTATCTTTACTCACTGAATCTACATGAGTCTAGTTGTCTTCTTTCAGTTATGGCAAGGATAGAGTGTATGCAATAATACTAAGCATGCTTGATAACCTTATTGCAGATATTGGAACAGAAATAAATTCGATATCTAAACAAGCGCGCACAAACATGTAACACCGATTAAGACATTTGCTTTTGTCATGTAGTAATTAAATACGGATAGCACATGGGAAAAGCTATATTATAAACTTCACGTTATGCTGTATATATATATATATGTGTATATTTACTATCATATTATTTATAAGGACTTTTGTTTTTGGACAATATTTATTTATTATTTATTTATATTTTTAGCGCCCTTTATGACTTAAAAGAATAGTAAATTATTAAATTATTTCTTTTTCAAATACTTTTTTTATTATTTAGTTATTTAAGGGACCATTATTTTTAGTAAATTTTATAGCAAATTGAATTTGAAAGAAGAAAAAAACTGCATTTTCGTGTTAAACATAATGAAATGTTATTGCCAAATTTTCTATTTATTTTTATATCACCAGGCAATGTTTGCCGTAACCAAACATTTTATTTATTTATTCCACCGATTGCGTAACACATTTCATCTTTTGGAAATATCTCTTGAGTGCAAATGCAAGAAATTGGTTTCATGTTTATTTCTCATAAACAAACGCAAAACAACATCTGGAAATGTATTACATATAATTTTTCCTCTTTTATTTCACAAAGAAAAGGTAAAAGAAATACACTTCTATTTATGTCAAATATATGCAATTACAAAAAATAAAAAAAAATAAAAAAAAAAATAAAGAAAAAAGGAAATTTATTTTTACTAATAATAGTATTTATATTTATTTTAACAAAGTATATATCAAGATATAAGTTATAGGTTTAAAAAGAAGATATAAATGTATAAATATATTTTTATGAATTTTTGTTAGTAAATATAATTAAGTTTTATCTATTTTTTTAAGCAATTAGCTATTGCTTCTATTCTAAAATTTCTAAGATCACAATCGGGATGGCATGTCTTCGGACCACACTTAGATTCTGTCCAAGACCGTCTCCAATTATCCACAGCGTAGCACTAGTGCGACTCAAAACCCACTCACCCCTATTCTAAAATTTAATCACATAACCCTCTTGCTGGAAGCATCATGCAGGACCAATCAGAGAGGAACACACATGCACACACAAAAACAAAAGGAGGGAGGGAAGGAATAAACAATTAATTTTATTTATTTCTTTATTTATTTTTTCGTTTTTATTTTATTTTTTATTTTTATTTTTATTTTTTATTAATATTATACTAATAAGTAAATTTAATAAAATTTATTATTATTATTATTATTTTATTTTATTTTATTTCATTTTTTTTATTGTTTAATTATTTAGAATTATTTAATTATAACTATCATTGTGTTATAAACATAATGAAGGAAATTATTTAATTATTTTCCGTTGCTATTAAAAGAGGTTTTATACCTTCTATAATTGATAAAGCTATCAAAAAGTTCAGTAGGCCAACTTATAATTCTACTGTTTCCATTGATGATAAAATTAAACCTGATAATCTTGTTGTCTTCCTTTTTATCCCCCCTTATGTTTTAAATTAGCCAAAGTTTTGAAGCTTTTCAATTTTCACGTTATTTTTAAACCTGTCAATAAATTCAAATTCCCTTCAACTAAATCCCCTGTTCCCGAGCTTCATAAGTGGGGTATCTATAATGTCCCTTGTAATAACTGTGATTTATCTTATATTGACCAAACAAAAAGAAATCTTGAATGCCGTTTACGTGAACATTCTCGGTATGTTGTTAATCAAGAAATTTCTAAATCTTCTATTGCAAAGCACAGTTGGGAATTTGATCATAGTTTTAATTTTAAGAGTGCCAAAATTATCTTTCATGCCAAACACGTTTCTGAACTGGATTTTTTGGAAAATTTAGCTATTTACCTTAATCGTGATAAAATTGTCAACGAAAAATATGATTCCACTTTGCTGTCTACAGCCTGGAAAAATTTGTTTAATTCCATTAAATAATTTCCTTCATTATGTTTATAACACAATAATAGTTATAATTAAATAATTCTAAATAATTAAAAATAAATAAATAAATAAATAATAATAATAATAATAAATTTTATTAAATTTACTTATTAGTATAATATTAATTAAAAAATAAATAAATAAAAATAAAAATAAAATAAAAACGAAAAACAAAAAATTTAATAAATACAATTAATTGTTTATTCCTTCCCTCCCTCCTTTTGTTTTTGTGTGTGCATGTGTGTTCCTCTCTATTAATTATTGGTCAAATCTAAAACCTGTAGATGGCGCTGCGCGCCGATATTAATGTTTTGTTTTCTTCTTTCTCTTCAGTGTGTTCTTCTTGTTCGTCTTTGTTGTAATAAATGTATGTGTCAGTAATTGATATTCTATTATTTCCGATTTGAGTCGTCAATTCACACCAATGAATTGGAATTGAACCATCAGTGGCCGGCAGTCCCCAAGACTCTGGACCGATAAGGTAAGATATTTACCTTATTTCAATTTAATATTCTGAAAATGACTATTAATAACTATTTATGAAAAGATATATTAAAAATACGTCGCCAAAGTAGCGACATGGTTTTGAATGATAATTTTTATAACGTCGTTAAAAGTTTAATGACATAAATTTTGGCGCACGAACAGGGACTGCCAGGCCCTTAAAATGTGAATTAGCATTGTTCTTTATTTTATAGTCCAAATTTGTAAATTAAATCAATATGGCAACTGAACTAGAAAAATTAAAAAGAAAACGATCTACCCTAAAAGGATTATGTACTAAATTGATCAATACGATAAACATAAAGTTAAATGAACCCGATGAAGGGTTAAATGTTTTCGAATATGAATCCCAGTTAGGAAAACTGCAAGTCAAGAATAACGAAATTATAGAAGTTGAAGATCAAATTGAGGCCAAAATCACGGATCTCAACGAGCTACAAACTGAAATAGAATCAAGACAAGAATATAGGGATTCAATTATTGATGTAAAAGCTCAAATTATGAATAAGATAGAGAAAATTAAAAATTTAAATGTCACTCCGATCTTATCACAGCCAAGAAATGAGCAAACACCCAATTTGCATTTAGAAAGAAGTAATGCAAGTTCCGTGAGATTGCCCAAGATATCAATCCCTGTTTATGAGGGTTCTCCGGAAAACTGGATCGAGTTCTGGAACCAGTATGAAGTAACAATACATGAAAACAAGGATATATCTAACGTACAGAAATTCGTATATTTACGCAGCTTTTTAAAAGCCCAAGCTTAAACAGCTATTCAGGGTTTAGCACTCTCAGATCAAAATTACAATGCTGCAATTGATTTATTAAAATCTAGATTTGGAAAAAAAGATATTATAATAAGATATAAAATTGACGCGTTATTAAATTTGAACCCTGTTAAATCTCCAAATCAAATTAAAGAATTACGCTTACTGCTCGACGCCCTTGATGTTAATATTAAATCTCTCGAAAATTTAGGAGTCGATTTAAAATCCTACGGAAATTTGTTATTTCCAATTGTTACAAAATTAATACCTACCAGTATTATGATAGACTATAATAAAATGAAAACAGAATCCGAGGAATGGGATGTACAAGATTTGTTAAAACATTTAAAATTAGAAGTTCAGACTAGGGAAAAAACCTTTTTATTTTTAAAACGCGAAGTAGAAACTCACAATAGCGGGTATAAAAACTCAAATTCCAGATTTGATTCAAAATAATCGGAAAATAATAATAATGCTTCCTACCGGAAATCTGGTTCGGGATATAAAAATTCTAACACAATGCAAAAGGCATCAGCCTTTAAATTAACTGTTAGTAAATGTATATTTTGTGTTGATGCAGTAAATGATCATGACAGTAAAATGTGTAAATTAAATTTAGAGGACAAAAAATTGTCTTTACGCAAACAGGGAATCTGTTATTTATGTTTCAAAAGAGGTAAACATACAGCTAAATTTTGTTTATCGGGTCTCAAATGTGACACATGTTCAGGAAAACACAATACATTAATTTGCTATAAGCAAAAATCGGAAACTACAACGGCTCATATGAAAGATAAAAATCACATCGAACATACCCAAACAAATACTTCTGAGAACAGTGCTTGCGAAAATGATAATTCTGTATTGTCCTATAAGTGACCTGTACAAAATCCGCTTGAGAATAATGAAATATATTTACAAACTTGCTTCGCAAGAATAACAAATAGTTCTAATTTAAACTCTCTAAAGTGTGCCGTATTATTTGATAATGCGTCTCAACGAAACTTCATAAACATATCACTCGCGCGTGAATTAAAATTGCCGGTGATTAGAAAAGAAACTTTAATCATATATCCGTTTTCTTGTGATCAACAACAATCAAATGAATATTCAGTCGTAAATTTCGAATTGTCTCATTTAAAAAACCACAAACAGAAATGTTATGTAGAGGCATTGGTCGTAAATCAAATATCTTTTACGAAGTTAAAGATACTGGATGACGCATCTTGTCGGAAACTTTTGGTTTCGAGTCAGGGGGAAGGAAATAAATTTTCGCAATTCCATTCGAAGGCTCCAGAGATATTAATCGGCGCGGGGTTATTTTGGAAACTGCAAAAAAATAAAAAGAAAATTAATCGTTCGTTGTTTGCTGTAAATATGTTATTGGGATGGACATTGTCAGGCAATAATAATTCAGGAAACAATCCAGACAACTTAATTACTGGCGCCTCTGTGTTAAAGATTGAATGTGGTAACTCTATTTGTTTACATGAAAACCATCCATGCATGAAAATAAATGAATCATCCGAATGTACGGGTAATGATTTGCAACGCTTATGGTCGTTGGATCTTTTGGGAATAAATGATGATAAATTGATTTTTACTTCCGATCAGGAAATAATAAATAAATTTGATAAACAGTTAGAATATAAACAGGGTCATTATGTTACTCATTTATTATGGAATGACCATGGTATTGATAAATTTGAGAATAATTTTGAAAATGCTAGACGGCAATTCAATTATTTGAGAAAAAGATTAAAAGCGGATAAATGGATTTTTGAGCAATATAGGCAGATAATCACAGAACAAGAACATCGAGGGATAGTTGAAGAATGCGGTCGCTCTCAAAGGGGGTATTTCGCCCCACATCGTGCGATTATTAGGAAGGAAAAACAAACATCAAAGGTACGAATTGTTTTTAATTGTTCCAGTAGAGTTTCGGGGTGTAAATCCTTAAATGATTGTCTCGTAAAAGGGCCAGGTCTTACACCACCAATTTTGGATGTAATTAATAGATTTCGAATGTTTAAGATTGCGTTTTGCGCAGATATTGAAAAGGCGTTTCTAATGATAGAAGTCGCGGAACCCGATAGAAATTTTCTGAAGTTTTTATGGTTTGACGAGGACACTCAGAATTATAAAATAATGCGAATGGCCAGAGCTACATTTGGTTGTACAACTTCTCCTTTCTTTTTAACGGCAACAATTAAGAAACACATTAAGGAATACAGGGAAATTTATCCGGATAGTTATGAAATGTTAAATTCAGCTCTGTTTGTGGACGATTTGCTTTATGGCTCCGATACCGTAAACGGTGCCTATGAATTAACTTCTACTGCGGTAAATATTTTAGCAAAGGCTGGAATGAAATTGAGAAAGTTTAGTACGAACTCACAGAAATTAAAGAAAATGTGGGATGAAAATGATTGTTTTTCGGAGGTAAATAATGATAGTGTAATAAATATTCTTGGATTGGTGTGGGATAAAGATAGTGATAAATTAGGATTAGCTTTGAAAACTATAGTTGAAAATTTGAATATATCGGTATGTACGAAAAGATATGTATTACATACAGCTGCAAAATCTTTTGATCCTATCGGGATTATATCTCCCTTTTTAATTAGGATAAAGTGTTTTCTTCAAAGAATGTGGGAAAGAGGTATGGATTGGGATCACGAATTGCCGGATGATCTTAAGGGAATTTGGATAAAGTGGTGTAACGAAATTAAGGATTTATTAGAAATTCGAATAGATAGATGCTATTTCACGTATGTTGATTTGGAAAATTCGTGTGTAGAACTACACATTTTTTCAGATTCTTCACCACTTGCATATGGTTGTGTTGCATATTTTAGGGTTATCAGTAATGATAAAAAATGTTATGTAAGTATGATTATGTCGAAGGCTAGAGTTGCGCCGCTAAAGAAACTAACGTTACCAAGATTGGAGTTAATGGGAGCGGTGATAGCAGCTAGAGTAGCGAAATATATTTGTGATATATTTAAAGAAATTAACATCGAGAAATTTTATTGGACAGATTCTACTATTGTTTTACACTGGGTGAAGGGATCGGCGAAACAGTGGAAACCCTTTGTTAAAAATAGAGTAGTTGAAATTCAGGAATTGTCAGTACCCGAAAATTGGTCATATTGTAATACAAAGGATAATCCCGCAGATTTAATTACTCGTGGTATTATCGCAAATGCGTTAGTTAATAATGATTTTTGGTTTAAATGTCCAAAATGGTTATCTGAGCTAAATGGTAAAGGTAATGATATTGGGGAAAAGGTAGACACGCAATATATTACCGAAGAAAAAAGGAAAACACCTGAAAAAATAATTCATTTTAAAATCTCTATAGAAACAGTTGAACCAATATTGGATCTTGAAAAATATAGTAACATTTTAAGAGTTCTCAGAATTACGGCATGGATAAAGAGATTTCTTAATAACGCGAATCCTAAAAACGAGAAGATTAAGGGTCCATTATCGGCAGAAGAAATTGGTAGTGCGCAAACAATGTGGGTTAAATATACACAGAAAATTAGTTTTCCGAATGAATTAAACTGTTTGATAAATGGGGAACCTATTTTGAAAAATTCAAATTTAATTGAGTTCTCACCATTTTTGGATTCCGAGGAAATAATGCGTATCGGAGGAAGGCTTCAGAAATCAAATTATTCTTTTAACGAAAAACACCCGATCCTGTTGCCTTCAAAGGGTAAATTAATTGATTTGTTAATTAAAAATGCGCATGAACGAGTGTTTCATTTTGGCATTAATGATACATTAGTTCAATAATTACGGGAGGAATTTTGGGTAATCAAGGGCAGACAGGCAGTAAAAAGCGTATTAAGAAGATGCAGAATTTGCATAAAATTTAATTCTAGAGCTGGAGCCCAGATATCAGCTCCGTTACCTGCAGATCGTATCAATGAACAAAAGCCATTTGCAGTGATAGGCCTTGATTTTGCAGGCCCCTTATACATCCGAAATAATGATAGCAAATATTATATTCTGTTGTGCACATGTGCAATAACTAGAGCAGTGCACCTAGAACTGGTAGAGAACCTATCTACGGAAACATTTGTACTAGCATTCAGAAGAATAGTAGCAAGGCGTGGTCTTTGCCATACGGTATACTCCGATAACGCACGAACCTTTCATCGAGCTGATATAGAGTTAAGACACATCTGGAAAATAATTAGCCATCCCGACGTTAAAAATTACTATAGTAGTAATAAAATATTATGGAAATATATCATGGAAATGTCGCCATGGTGGGGAGGCTTCTATGAAAGACTGGTGCGATCCGTAAAAACTGGATTAAGAAAGGTGGTTGGCAAAACCACTTTAACACACACACAACTACATACAGTTATATGTGAAATTGAAGCTTCAATAAATTCGCGACCCATCACATATATATGCAGACTCAGGAGAACCTTCTCCAATTACGCCAGCACACTTCTTGGTAGGTCAACGACTAACTACCCTACCTATCATGCATATGAAACCACATGTGCTTCCTGGAACTTCTCCAACATATGTGAAACGTTTCAACCAAAAAGAACGAATATTGTAACAGTTCTGGTCAAGATGGAAGAAGGAATACCCCCTTCAGCTGAAAAACGCCATGACAAGTCGACACTCCAGTATTCGAGAATATTCGCCAAAGGATGTTGTTTTAATCCACGATGCTAAGTTGCCAAGATACCTGTGGAAATAAGGAGTAGTAACTCAAGTGTTTCCCGGTAGAGATGGAAAGGTACGATCTTGTGAGATAAAAACAGCTACAGGTACATTTAGACGTCCTTTCCAGTTGATTTATCCAGTTGAAATTTTTGAAAGAGACTAAATAAACTTTAATACTATATTTACAAACTATGACTTTTGGGTGAACTTTAAATTCTCTTTGATAATTAATTTTAGAAATGAACATAAAGTTAATGTTCATCCGGGGGCCAATGTATTAATTATTGGTCAAATCTAAAACCTGTAGATGGCGCTGCGCGCCGATATTAATGTTTTGTTTTCTTCTTTCTCTTCAGTGTGTTCTTCGTGTTCGTCTTTGTTGTAATAAATGTATGTGTCAGTAATTGATATTCTATTATTTCCGATTTGAGTCGTCAATTCACACCAATGAATTGGAATTGAACCATCAGTGGCCGGCAGTCCCCAAGACTCTGGACCGATAAGGTAAGATATTTACCTTATTTCAATTTAATATTCGGAAAATGACTATTAATAACTATTTATGAAAAGATATATTAAAAATACGTCGCCAAAGTAGCGACGTGGTTTTGAATGATAATTTTTATAACGTCGTTAAAAGTTTAATGACACTCTCTGACTGGTCCTGCATGATGCTTCCTATTGGTTGTTTGTGTTGCTCCTCCCCCTCTGGATTTTGCTCTGCTTTCAGTCTTGCTTTTGTCTCCAAGGCAGTAGCAAGCGTTCTTTTGCACTTGATGAAGGAAAGCTACGTCCTTTCGAAACAAGTTGTGCTGGCTTAAAATTTATGGTGTGTGAAGAAGTCTTATTGTCTATTTAATAAAAATATTATTTTAAAAGGATTTTTTTATTTTTTTGTACAGGAAAATGATGGAAACTTTAAACGAACGTGAAAACACGAAACTAAACATTATTTCTTGAACATTGCATAAAATATTTAATTTATATATAAAATAAAATAGTTTTTGTTTTAATTATTTATGATATATAAGATAAAAAAATGTGTTTAAAAAAGTGTATATTTGATTATTTACAGTAGTCATTATTATTAATATATATGTATATTTTAATTATTTTATACGAAGAAGAACATACGTAAAAATTATGCTTCGCATAGAAAAACTTGTGTGCTGTAGTTGTCACAATATTTTTTTCTATATAACGTGCCACATAAGGTTTTTCATAAACAAAATTTTAATTCTAAGTTTTAAAAATAAAAAGTTTATATATAGTGTGGGCTGGAATTTTAATGAAATTGATGCTGCGATGTAACCTTGTGAATCACAGATGTTAAATCAGAGCAACCTTTCGGCCTATATACACCCAAATTAAGTAAGCATTACTTCTTGAGAAAGATTTATGTTTTAAAGCGGGAAATTTTAACGCATTACATAAAAATTGAGGGTATTCCAGTAATGACGAGCGGGGTCTCGAAATCTCAATTTTTGCTATTTTAATGACCTTTATGTGGTAAATGATAGAGATCAGATTCCTATTTTTTGGATACTTTATAAATCAGACTATACGGACTTGATAATTATGTCTTATAGACTATTGAATAACGTACGTAACTGGAATGTTCTGTTCAGGATTATGAAACTTGTTCTGATCATCTCTATATTACTTATGATATCACGGCGGAAACAGTATGCTTAAATTATGATAGATTTAAATCAAAAATTTGTTACAAATATGGTTTAAATAGATATATTAATAAATACTTAGCACATTATGGTGAACTTTTCTTACGAAACAAAAACATTGAAAGTTTTAACAATAACTTTAATGGTTTTTATGATTGTCTTTTAAAGGTTTGTCAAAATAACTTCAAATATAAAGGTAAACGGAAAGATTTTAAAATAACTTGGTGAAATAACGATCTAAAACTTTTTATACTCTTAATAAACTATCAATTTCTTAATTAACTAATATATTTTTTTTAATCATAATTATTATAAACAGAAATCAGAACAATTAATTTGACTTTTTTTTTCTAAGTCCACAAAAGTAAGTATCCTGATAATCAATATGGCTAATTTACGTTTTAATATAATTCTTGTGTAAAATTTTAAATTAGTGCATAGTGGGGAATGTCCCATTCATCCCAACCATCACATGATCATATAAAACAGGAAATAGGCTTAATGAACTATTGTCAATATTCTTCTTGAATATCATAAACACAAAAAAAGATTATACCTTTTCACTATATAAGAATTACATTAGCTTTAAACAAATAGTTAATGTCTTAACTACTACCTAACTGAATTAGCAAAAACTTACTTTGCCAGATGAAAAAGATACTTTAATTTTTTTCTGCCCTTCTATGGATAGCACAATTCTGAAACTACGCTTGATGAATGATCTCAGTACTGCCATATATCAGAAAAAATCTCAAGTTTCTGGTGCTTGCAAAACATAAAATTCTAGCTATTGTCCCATTCATCCTGCGTTCCATTCAACCCCACTCTCCCCTACTTCATTTAGACATTTAAAAACAAATTTAACTTCAAATTATGATAGAATATTTACCATTTCCCTTTTATTTAGTATATTATTTTGATATTTAATGTGTAAATATCACCGTTTGAAATGAAATGTTTATGTTTATAATCCAAACTGGAAGTTTGCCATTTTTTTTTGTACAATTTTTTAATTTTAAATTAAAATTTTATCAATTTTACAGCAAAAATAATTCAGTCTAACACATGTCGACAGTAACTTATATATAACTATACCCAAATATGGGAATTAAAATCGGGATATAATTACCGTTAATTTGTAATAATTTTTTATATAAAAATCCAATGGATGATTAACAAATCTTTTTCGTGGCTCCACGGACGGCCAGTGACGTCATCACTTCGCTTACGTATAGTGATGCTACATTATACAAATTACTGTGTCTATGGTTTTATTTGAGTTTTAAGAGAGAGCCAGATTCAACAACTTTCCACTTTTAGGTATTTTTTTGATGTAAAGGAATACGTATATGAAAGGGAAAAATGGAAGAAAATGCATTAAAAAAAAGTATTTTTAAATACCTCCTTGACATTGTAAGAAAATATTTTTTGTATTCGCAGCATCTCGCTAACCATACCTTTCGAATGATACCTTTTTCAACCTTCTACTGCCATAATTAATATGTTAAAAAGGGACTACAAATTTTAAACTGGCCTATTAATATATAGATAATATTAATATATTACTAGCTAATAATATTAGTTTTTCTTATATATTTTCTAGTTTATTTTATTTAGTTTATATATATACATATATATTCATTTATTCATTTATTCATTAAAACTTTCACATTAAAACTTTTTAGACTGTCTATTTAACTCGGCAGAATTAGTAAATAACTAATGAAGATTCTGTCAGAATAAAGGAAAAGTGAATATATTATCCCTAAGGGTTTACTAAAAATAATTGCAGATGATGATTATCGCACATAAAATAAATTTATGTTTTTATTACGCAATCATCTTATAAGTTATACGACCATGATTCAATGTATATATATATTTAAGGTTTTCCTTTAATTGTTGCTATTAAATTTAAGGAGAAAGACAGTTTGAAATATGATATTTTCACGAAGTAATGTATTGAAAAATTAATAAATATTTACAACGTCAAATGAAATGTTTAAAATTGTTGGAATTAATTTGAAATAAAGGAATCATGCAGTGTATGAGTAATTAACAATAATATAGTTTGTAAAATGAGCCTTGTGTTTTATGATCAAAACATTGGTCGGATTTTGCAGATTGTTTATTATTATTATTATTATTTATCTGGTGCAACAATTGTATAAATATATTTAATGTACTCTTAATAGACATATCTGTCATGTTTCATACCACAGTACTTTCTTGCAAATTTGGCTTTGATATCAATAATTTTCAATTACACTATTATAACAATTCTAACAGGAGATTATCTGAGATGATACAATCAATATATATGTGGGATGGCCGATTGGTATGGGCTTTTAAAACAGAATATTAATAATTCACTTAATTATTATTCATTTAAAATTTAATAGAAAATTAAAGTACTTTGTACAAATATTTACAGTATTGTAGTTTAAATTATTATTAAATGGCCAACTATAACAGTCGCATTTGCAAATCAAAGTTCACAGTTTTTGTTACAAGAGAATTATTTATAAGTTCCGTTTTCGATTTGATCACTTTGGAAAAAATACGCGGCCTAGTACAGAACTCCGTCACAGCTAAAACTTGTCGTCCACAGAACGAGGTGCAATCGTCGATATGCACTCTCGTCATCCATCCGTCTACTGGCTCTCTCTCTCTGAACGCTCTCAGCTTCTGTCTATGAAAACGTGTGTTCCGAAAGTGGCGTCCGTCTGACGTCACAGTTACATTCTTCCGGTAAGATTCTGCGCTCTCCGTCAATAGTAAAGGGAAACTCGGCAATTTTGGAATCAGCTGTTGCAGGAAGCAAGGCCCGATACCATATTCTCAGCCATCCTGCGTCGACTGGTCCTCCATGCGGCCACACTGAAAAATACAAAAAGAAAAAAACAAACACAAAAGCAACACAAAATAATAACAAGCTTATTTACAGTTCATATACAAATTTTCATATTCTTCTTTTTTTTTAAAGTTAAGTGATCCCTCGTTTGAGGAATCTGGCATGAGTGGATGTGCAATGGGGGGCCTTCATGGCATCCATCTCTAATCACATCACCAATATTTTCATTTTCTTTTTTCGCAGTCTTACAGTTACAAAAGTACATCAGTTTTGGTTTTATGGCAACTTGGTCGCCTATGTCAACAGTTTTTGGTGGTTGTCTACGCAATTTATATTTTGCTTTATTTTTCTCTTTAACTTTGGCAAATTTTTCTTTGTCATGTTTACGCAATTCTTTACTCTGGGACTCAAAGTTAATTTGGGACTCGAACTCGAGAACCTCTAATTGATCATTTTCAGTTTTAGTGTCTTTTAAGGCCTCTACACCCATACAGCACAGAATGTTTCAGTTACGTTGCAAAAAGCTTACAATCTTTCAAAAACGTAACACGTTTTAGTATGCTCTCTGATACCTTTCTGAAACATTCGCCCTTTTTGATTTTCTATCTGTTAAGTGATTGTAACGTTTCTGTTACGTATCTGATTTTTTGTTACGATCGCGGACATTTCTACGTTTTTGAAACTAATCGGAAAGTAATCTGAACAGTTTTAAACGTTTCAGAAGGTTTCATAATGTTTCAATGTTATATGATTGTTACGTTTCTGGAATATTTTGTGCTGTTAGGGCAGCATCTTGTTCGGTCATAAAGTCTATAGTAGCACTCTTATATGCAGGGAAAACTTCTACTTGTATTTGCACAGCTTTGGGAAATAATGCAGCTATTTCGCTAATTGTAGTCTTTAATAGAAGTGATGGAATAAACAGTTTTCTCAAATTTATACCGGCAGTCTCTTCTTTTGGGAAATTCTGTCTTTTACAATCAACGGAATATATCGTCAATGGCTTTGTTCTCAATTTCTTTCTTCTAAGGAGTTTAGAATTTTCTTCAACTTTTTCCTTCAACTCTTTCAGCTCTTCGGCTAACTGCAAATTTTTTTCAAGTAGGATTCGTTTTTCGTTTTTCTTCGAATAAGTGTTTTCTTGATTTAGCGACTTCATTTGGGAAATATTCGTCTGACTTCGTTCCTTTCGTCGAGGCTCCTCCTCTTCCTCACTGTTATCATCTATTTGGAAAATATTCGTCTGACTTTGTTTCTTTCGTCGAGGCTCCTCCTCTTCCTCACTGTCATCATCTACACTATTATCGTCCTCTAAAAGCATCTTCTTATCGTCATCACTTTCGTCATTTTCGTCGTCGTCGTCATTTTCACTTACGGCTTTTTCGGAAGATTCTAATGATTTTTTAGACAATATAACAGGTTGAGGGGTTTTATTTTTACATTTTCCCACACTAAATAATGTTTCATTTATTTCTGGGGATTTCTCAAAAATTTTATTTTTACAGTTAATGGAAGCATCAATAACAGTATTCGTCTTAATTTCTTTTTTATATGCATTTACTGGAAGAACTGTTACTAAATTTACTTCAAGTGAACTAAATTTATTTTTTATAAAAATACCTTTTTCATTTATCGTCGTCTCATTTAACATTAACACATTCATGCCAATTATCATGTCATATGGTATAATATCATTGTTTACAACATAAATATTAGTTTTACTTTCAAATTCATCAACTTTTAAATCAGCATCAAATGAGCCTAACGGCTTTATGGAACTTTTCCCGATCCCCTTCAAAGTAGTACTCATAGGATTTAATCTATCAACATTCAATTTGTTAAACGCATTTTTGCGCAACAGTGTTGCTTCACTTCTTTTATCCATGATACCTGTAAAATTTACATTGTTTATTTGTATAGTTTCATTCATGTTTTGATTTACACCAATACACAATGCCTCAACTTCGGGTTTTGAACCCGTACATTCCGAGCTTTTATACCCAAATTGTTTGCAGGAAAAACATTTAAAACCTTTCATTCTATGAGAGCAGTCTCTAGACAAATGGTTTTTATCACCACAATTGTAACAAAGTTTGTTTACTTCACTCTTAGGACTAAATTTTTCATGTACATTATGCCCTATGTGTTTCGGTTTTGCAGTATCTACTTTATCAAATCTAAATTTATTTTTCTCATTATCTTTCTTAAATACTTCATATAATTTAATTTTTTCTTTGAAATCATGCAAGTTTCTAGCCCCATACAACATAATTTTATGTTCAGATCTGTCATTAATTCCTTGGATCACATAGTGCATTATTGCGGCATCATCAATGTGCCCGTTTTTACATAATTCACGCATTTTAAGGAAATATTCGGTAACAGACTCATTGCCTCTTATTTTCCTTTTACTGATTTTATCATGCAATGAGGCGGAATTAATTTCAAGTTTAAATTCATCAATAAGCGCTTTTTTTTAGTTTTCTATATGTTTATCGCGCCTTCTCAGATTTAATGAATAACAGAGCGTTTCCGCTCAAAGATCGTTTACAAAAAATAATTTTCTGCAACTCATTCAATTTAAACATAGCTTCTATTTCTTCAAATTCAGTGAATCACTCAATTATATTTTCATGCGGCTCTCCGCTAAATTTGGAGATATCGTTCTCGAAATCATTAAACGATATAACTGCACCATGTGTTCCGGAATTTTTACTATTCCTACAATTAATGTTACTTTTTTTAGCTTTATCACAATCATTAATAACATTATCATCATCATTATCATTATGGCATTGCACCGAGGAATCAATTTTCGTGACGTCACTATCGCCACTTTCCGATTCATTTTCGGATTTACTGCTCGATTCATTTCCAGAATTTTCCTGTTTTAATAATTTTATGTCACATAGCTTTGACAATAATCTGTCACGTAACTCTTCTTTCGCTGCGCCAAAAGAGGCATTTAATAAATTACTGATTGTGATAAGTTCATTCAAACAAAAGTTATCACTTATAATTTTTCTTTCTGAATACAGTTTTCATCGCCAACGGCGAAAGTGAATCCTGTAAACTCTTTTATTCTGCATCTGTTCCTCCGATCACCGTTGTCACCGAATAAAAACCGATGCAGAATTTTAATTTTATTATATTTTTCTTGTCCTAGTGCAATAACTATTTGAGGAATATCCCCCAAAGACATCATTATGCAATAAAAATAAAACTCACGTACCTTAGAAGAACAGAAATAACGGCAGGCGCAGATTTCTTGTTCAAACCTCTATCTAGACGATTCGTGGCTGTTCCGCAGAATCCACAGACACTTCTTTACGCATTTTATCATGCTCTATAAATTTCAGAATAGACAAAGTACTCCGCACAAAAGCTTCAATGTAGTTTAACGCCTTATCTCATTCGTAGACACACAGTTCAATCATAGTTTTAAAATAGTCTATTAAATGTTTATTTTAATTAAAGTTCAGTTTATATTTCAAAAGTTCGATGAATTAAAAAAAAAATAGTTCTTTTTTCAGACCACGCGCATCTCACTTCTGACTTTTGTGGGATGGCCGACTGGTGTGGGCTTTTAAAACAGAATACTAATAATTCACTTAATTATTAATCATTTAAAATTTAATAGAAAATTAAAGTACTTTGTACAAATATTTACAGTATTGTAGTTTAAATTATTATTAAATGGCCAACTATAACAGTCGCATTTGCAAATCAAAGTTCACAGTTTTTGTTACAAGAGAATTATTCATAAGTTCCGTTTTCGATTTGATCACTTTGGAAAAAATACGCGGCCTAGTACAGAACTCCGTTACAGCTAAAACTTGTCGTCCACAGAACGAGGTGCAATCGTCGATATGCACTCCTCGTCATCCATCCGTCTACTGGCTCTCTCTCTCTCTGAACGCTCTCAGCTCCTGTCTATGAAAACGTGTGTTCCGATAGTGGCGTCCGTCTGACATCACAGTTACATTCTTCCGGTAAGATTCTGCGCTCTCCGTCGATAGTAAAGGGAAACTCGGCAGTTTTGGAACCAACTATTGCAGGAAGCAAGGCCCGATACCATATATGTATATATATATATATATATAAACACTATTTATGGACATGAATAATTTTCAAATGTTATCAACCAACAAGTTATCATTCCTTAGACCGAATTTACCTGTAAAGAAATTTTTTTTTAAGAAAGGCTGCTTCGACATATCACTAATTCGATTTTAAATGTGTTATAAAAAACGAGAAACCTTAACACCTACGCTCATGGTAACTTTTATAATATTGTTATTAATTTGACATTAGTAAATGTTATTTTTATGTAATTTCATTCAAAGAGGTCAGGTTTTAAAATGCATTGCTTTTGCGTTAAAATACCGGGTGATCCAAAAGTCAGGACAAACTTTAAAAATGAATAATTCGAAAACGAATCAAGATACAAAGATACGGTTTGCACCAAACGGATGAAAAAATAACCGGGTTTTGTGTGGCAAAGGAAAGAAAGTAGTTCTGTTGATGACCAACAGATGGCGCTATAGTGTTTTATTTCACCAAAAGATGATTTACAAAGGAAAAAAATGTTGACAACATACAAGTCAGCTTAATTACAGTTAATTAGTACTACTACAGTAACTGTTCAATGTCCATCATTCAGAAGTACAGCTGTGAGATGATTCACCACATCGTTCACAGCATTTAGTAGCATTTTGCGTTGTGGCAGACACATTTTGGCGGATGGCATCTTTCAGTGCTGCTAGTGATGCCGGTTGGTCACGGTACACTTTTGACTTCCAAGAATCCCTACAGCCAAAAGTCAGAGGATGTCAGATCGGAAGATCTTGGAGGCCATGCGTGATTAAAGAAGCGACTGAGAATGCGATATTTCGATGCATATAAGCTTCGACTACCATTACCTGCTGTAGTTGTTCCTTTTTATATCGTTTGTTGCTTTGCATAATCCTACATCAGAAATACGACAGCGCCATCGGTTGGTCGCCAACAGAACTATTTTTTATTTCTTTGCCAGACAAAACCCGGCTTCTTTTCCATCCGTTTGGTGCAAACCGTATCTTTGTATCTTCATTCATTTTCGAATTATACATTTTTAAAGTTTGTCCTGACTTTTGGATCACCCGGTACCTCTTTTGCCTCTAAAAACCCGTTAAAATATGTCACCAAGGCTGGCGATGGCCTTGGTTCCGAATTTGGCAACTTTGTTGGCGAACTTGGCAAGAAAATCCTTATTATCGATATCTCGAATATCTAAACTCTAACTCCATTTCCTGAGAAGTTACCAGAAAATTTTGGGCTTATAGGATGCTATAAAAGAAAGCTTAATCCAGCCAAGTCAGTCAGTTTCACGCCAACCCTTATGCCGATAAGAGTTCCTGACTAATGTCTCTAGTACTCTTTGATTGCAGCCTACTGCTGTGTGTTAATGTTATGCTACAGTTTATGCTGTTGAAAAAAGAAGAAAATCAATCTTTAAAAAAAATGTCAAAAAAAGAAAGGCGGCTATTAACAATGCTATGAAATAAATTATAAATGTTGACAAATATGCATCAAGGACCCACGTTCTAAAGTTGAGTATTAGGATGCAACGTACTAATAAATACATAGAACTATAGCCTCAGATTTTCCAAATGTCTTAAAACTGAAAGTTATAAAGTGTTATTGAAAATGAATCATCCGATTTCAAATTTCCATATTATCAAAAATAACCACATTGTATTATAAGAAATAAATGAAAACAAAGTAAAAATAGAAATGTTTTATATCGTGAACAATGGGTAACGCTTGTCAGTTTTTTGAGAAGCTATTCCACAAAAGCTATTTTTTTGTAAAATTTTCATAAGGAAAATTGATGATGACATACGCAGAGTAGAAACCTTTAGCATGCTGCCGATTGAGCAATATGGATCTGTAATCACCGTTCAGTGTAAATTTCGTAAAAAGTATCGAATTAATCCATCTGCAGTTTAGAGTATTCGTCGTTGATGTTGCTATTGAAAAAATCAAAGTTGGTTCTCATTTCAATACGTAGATGACCCCTAATTCGAAAGTTTACGTCATTTTCAAAAAATACAATTAATTTCTTGTTGAATGATATCTATTATATTTTCTGCGTTAATTAATAACTATATAACAGCGGGTGTTGTGTTCTCTTTTCCTCGACTGTATATAATTATTTAAATAGCATTTAAAAGTACAACTAACATCTTGCAAACTAATTACAGTTTTCAAATACATTTAGTAAATTGATTAAATTTATAATTTTTATAGATATTTCTCGCATACAACTTTCTCGAGAAAGCCATTAATATTATACGTTATATTCATAAACATATATGTTAAATGCAAAATCTACCTACTATACTATGTAATTGTACATTCTACGAAAAAAAAAAAAAAAAAAAAAAAACGCATATAAAATTACTTATTACAGTCTGTAACATTTTAACAAACAATTTAGAAATTCTAAAGAATTTCCTCATTTCAATACTAGCACAATTTTGAGAGATAGCCAACATAATGTTTCTTCTTCGATAATAACGTAATTTATTCTGGCATGTACTTAAGATATTGTCTAGAAATCATTTCTAAAAATACATTTTAGTTTCTATAAAAATCTCATAAGTATCCGTAGTAAATATAGATAAATCGAAATAATTGACAGTTTACTAAGTTTTCGTCCATACGTCTTTATAGATAATTTACAATGAGCGGTAAACATAAATTTTAGTTAAAAGGAGAAATATATACATTGATAAATGTTATGTCTATAACGGAAAACGCTGTAACATAACGTGAAAACTATGTAAACATAAAAATAATTATGAATAATGACTAATTAATAACGAATAGTGTAATATATAATTAAACAAAATGTATGAATAACTATTTAAAAAAAAAAAAAAAAAAAAGGTAAGAACTATTTTCTTGATTTATAAATAGATAAAACCGGAATATTAGTTGTTTAAAATTAGAGTAAAAAACCATTAGAACTGCACACAAAGATATGATGATTATTAAGTATATTATTAACATTAAAAATTTATGAATTATATAATTTTTTTAATTTCTCTATAAAAATTCATTATTAATAAAAATTTTAATAGATACTTCAGCAAACACGCAACGCCATTTGAGCGATCCGGTTGAGTGATAAAACAGAATGAAATAAAAATAACCGTAATGGGCAAATAGCACTGTTAAAAAATAAAATTTAAAGATTACTTTAAAAAATACTTTTAGCGTATTATTTTTAATAAAATTTTCCTTTTGTTTGAAATATGATACAAGATTGTGATCAGCAGTATAAATTAGCGTTTCTCAATTTTTTTGGAATCGGGTCGCATGTAGTAGTTTATAAATAAGTGGTGACGTACCATAACTTCAGACTTCTGAGAAATATGCTTTAATAATTAAGTTAAATATTTTTAAGCTAAACTCTAAGTTCCTTGTCAGTACACACACACACACACACATACATACATATAATCTTCGTTTTTAACATTTTCCAACAAAGTTAAAAAATGTTCACGATTTCGGTTTTTGTGTCTGTCTTTCCATGCTCTAATTCCTGTTAATATTCATGGAATTTCTTGAAACTGATAATGTTATTCAAGTTCCCTTTTGGATGTTCATTGTTGAAAATTGAGTAAATACCACTATTATTTTGTGTACAGAGACACTAAGAAGTATTCCAAAATATTGCATACCATGAAAGGTTTTTCCATGAAAAATAATAATAATAATAATATCTTTACTGGCATAAATTTAAATGAAATTCAAATATGTTATTCAAGTTCACTATCGGATGTTTCCTATTGAAAATCTAGTAAATACCACTATTGGTTTGTGTATAGGCACACCCAGAAATATTCCAAAGCACTTTTCTATAAACCATATTTGAATAACTTTACTTTGTAAAAATCATAAAGAAATTGAAATTAGTTATTCATTCGCACAAACGTATGCTTTCACTAGTATATAGTACAGTTAGGATTAAGATTAACAGGTTATGATATCTGTTTGATTGACTGTCCGTCTGCCCGCCTCACACTTCCGTAAATATATTCAGAATTTCTAAAAATGTTGAGTGCTATTCAAGTTCACTATGGAATGTTCCCTATTTAAAATGACATTCAATAACTCCCTTCAACTGGTTTGTTTACAGGAACATCCCAAAAAATGCCATTGCATTGTGTTTAATGTGAGACATTTTTATAAATCACATTTGAATAGCTTTCTACCTCAAAAAAAAATATAACGAAATTGACCTTTTTGTTAATAAGTTAAATAAGGTTTTGTATAAAATATTATATATTTAGCGTGAAGATTTACAAAGTTACACTAAACTATGATACATTTTTCAATTAGAATTTTTTTAAACAATTATCAGCAATATTTAAGAGAGACTGGGAATTCAGCTGTTATGCCTGTCTGTTTTTCTGTTCTTCTGTCCACCCGTTGTACGATAACATAACCAAAAAACACTATGAAGATGAAAAAATGCAACGAATACAAGATGGCAAAATTAAACTCGACCTATTCAAAGCACTCTGTAGCTGTAACTAAAATGCGGATTGAGTCGAAAATTTGTATATAGACATTTCAAATGATGCGATTAAAGGTTCAAAAAAAAAAAAAAAAAAAAAAAAAAAAAAAAAAAGAACGAGAGAGAATAAAATTTAAAAAATTTCTGCTCTGAAAAGATATACATCAAAAACAAACAAGCTACACATTTTAATACAAACAGTTTTATTTATTTAAGATTTATTTGTTATTTATTACTCGTTACAGACTGTTTATCTATGGCGATCATACTGTTCAATGTGTGTCCCATCATTAAGTTGCAAAATTTGCAGCCGATGAACACTGTGTTCAACAGCTGATTGCAGCTGGTCGCCAGTGATCCTTTTCACATGCAACGTTATACGCGCCTTCAAGTCAGTCAAAATTACATTTCTTTAAAATCCAAATTCTTTAAATGGCCCCATCCATAACCAAAAATCCCACAGATTATTATCAGGGAAACAGCTAAGGAGTGAAAAATGAGTGGTAATCTCTCCGTCATCTGTAAAATTTTGCAGGATAAAACATTACAAAATGTAAAAATAACATTTTTAAATGTAATATAGTTTGAAAATACTAAAATAGACTACAGTTATTTATTACATAAATTTTCAAGCATTTTGACTGTAATGCTTGTTTGTATTTTGACGTATGTCCCCCAGAGCGGAAATTTTTTAAATTATATTTATTTATTCATTTATTTTTGCAGAACCTTTGAGCGTGTCCTTTGAAATGCTTATATACAAAATTTCGACTCAATTCACATTTTAGTTACAGCTACAGAGTGCTCTGAATAGGCCAAGATTAATTATGGGCATCCTATACGTAGTGAAAACTAGGGAGACTTGACCCAGTTTTTGGATTTTAATTTTTCATATAACAGTTGGAGATGAATAAAAATTATGAGCAAATAGTCTGTTATTCTGTTGATACTGTGGCTAAAGATAATAGCACATTTCTTATTAGAAATGGCACAAAAAAAATGTTTAAGTCAACACATGGGTCCAGTGTCCCTAAGACTAGGGAGACTTGACCCCCAAGGTAGGGATACATGACCCCGCCCTCATTAAAGTGAGAAAATTCATAGGTTTTGAAAGAAAAAGCACAGGTTTTTGTGATTTAAACGTTTTCTAGTTTTATTTTGTAGAATGTTTTAGTGAATATAAAAAATTGTTTATTGTTTTCTTTTGTTTGTCTTAAGCTTTGTACTTTTCACATTAAGAGCCTTTTTTGCCTTTCTTTTGCCAACATATTTTTTCTTTTCTTCTTTCTGCCTCTTTTTTTTTTCTATTTCTCTTCTGTTTGGTGTGTCAGTGGCTATCATAGTCTTACCCTTCTTTCTGTGTGCAACTTTTTCTTTTCTTTTTCGTGTTTTAGTGTAGGGTATTATGTTTTCTGGTCTTACAGTATGTTTGTTTTATGGACTTCCTTACAGTAACGACTATAGGGCTGGCTTCAACAAAATTTAAACCAGTAACACTGGATGTCGATGGTCTTCATGTGTCATGAATATAATTAGTATCATCTTCCTCTTCAAAAGGGTGTTCAGTGACAGATTCACCAAGAAAATCTCTCCTAAATTTCTCCATATTGCATCATTATAGAAAAGGGTTAATTATGTTTACAAGAATTGGTAGTTTCTTGCCATAGAATTTCGCCAAACACAAAACTGAGTCTACGTTATCCGTTTGAACCCTTAAATTACACTATTTTAGTTATTCATAAAATAAAAATCCATTAAATAAAACAAAGAACATTAAATCACTGGTCAAGTCTCCCTAGTTAGCTTGGGTCAAGTCTCCTTAAATAGCTTTGCTTTGTTAATCCTAACTTTTTAACAACTTGTATTACAGTTATATAAAACTACTATATACCAATCTCTAGCTACACGAGTGACTAAAACAAGTATACTTCTGTAATTGACTTACCTGAAAACTGGAAGTTTAAATTTAACAGAGTCCAAGATCTTCAAAATTTACTTGAAAGAAGTAGTATCAGTCAACGCTAAATTGCATGAAAACTACGGATAATTCTGGAATGGCTGTTACCTGCAAAATGCAGTGGTAAGATTGGTCAATCAGTACAGTCACTGACATTTCCCTTAAATTTTCCTTTCTTAGGAAAAATGCGTATGGTTCAAGTCTCCCTGTGGGTCAAACCACCATAGTTTCCCCTACAGTTGGAAAGTGTTTATAATCAATACGAATCCATGATTTTTCGTTCTTGTTTACGATTAATTGGGGTGAGGTTATTAAATCCTATAGCCCCTTAAATAAAATATATAAGCCGGCGCAACGCCGCCATTTAATTGCCTCGGAAGAGGACAGCATTGACGTCCTTATCGCTTTATCAGTGAATTTAAGAAATCTTAATCTGAAGCTACTACCGGTCAAGTCAATAGCAATAAGCAACAGTAATATTCCTAACAACACATTTTTTTCACAAATGTCCTTTCATCCTGAGAATATACTATTGATGTACTGGGGTAAGTTGTGTTGTTAGGACGGTTTCTGTTTCTTATACAAAATGTCGCCAAAACTTAGATACACAGTAATAGAAGGTCGTGTTATTTTAATTTATCAATATTAATATAAACTAATATCACCCAGTGTTTTTTTTTTTTTTTTTTTTTTTTTTTTTTTTGCAAAGCAAGGCAAAGGAAAGTTATTGCCTTGTCTTAACGCAATTAAATTGCAACACAGCTGCGGCAATTGTTTGCCGATATGCACTCTAACTGAACCACTAAGTTTTACTTAATATATTTCTCTCTGTAGATGTTGAGCCTTTCCTGAAATGGGAGAAAATCGCAACGTGAAAACCCCCTTGTTGGGTGATAGAGCCCAAAAGCTAATCGGTACCATGTCAAACCAAGGTCCAACCAAATATCAAATTCTGTTAAATTAATTCCATTGGTTCATAAAATACAGTGTTTGAATTTAAAAGAAAGATATTTTGCAAAAATTGTCGAATTGAGTACAGGAAATTTCAAAGCGTGGGCGAAAACATATGGGCAAAAACAAACAGAAATACTGTTGGGCCGTTCAAAATTGGTACAGATTTTGAGGTTTTGGATACTTACAAATCGATTGCGAATATTTTCGAATTTTTTAAATTATTGGGAGGGGCGGGAAGGGAGGGAGGAACGGAGGGGGAAAAATAAAAATAGAGATAGATCGTTCAAAACTGGTGCATTGAGGTTTTTGATACCTACAAATCGATTGCGGATATTTTCGAATTTGTAAAATTATTTGGATAGACGGGAGGAGGGGCGAAGGGGGAAAATAATAGAAATAAGAGTTAGAGCATTTTGGGAATTTTTTCCGAAGGCAGTGAGAACCCGGTGCGACATTTTTCATAATCAGATTTTTTTTTTTTTTTTCACGTGATAAAAATTAATGCAATTTTGAGAATTCAGTATTTATAGTGATTTATTTAAAAATAGGGACCAGCGAAGCGGCCGTAGCCTACTAGTAATTAATATAACACTTTTTTTTTTTTTTTTTTTAACATTACGCATGTCAGAAATACAAAGAAAAATATAAGAAAATAAAGATAACATTATATAATTCTTCTTAAACAATCTTATAGAAATCTGAACATTTTATATTCTTTCCTTGAATGATTATACTGGTTTGTGGCTAATCAATCTCCCATATCGCAGTTTACTTAGCTTAAATTCTGAAATATGATTAAAAAAAAAAAAAGTTACTGTAAAATAACGCAAGACGATAAAAGTAATAATTATCGTTTGTTTATCAATGAAACGCGCTAGGTACATGTGACAACCCTAAGGCAACAAAATGCCTGAGGAGCCAGCTCGTATATACAGGAGCCTTAGTAAATCGAAATTCGCAAAAATAGTGTTGAAAATAACTTTCATGATATTTTTGAGTAAGTTGAGATTTTGATTTTTTACTGTTTTTTAACTTTTGTTTATTTGCGTAATAGAATTGTTTAACGTACCGCTTCTTTTTGAGAAATCCTTGCATGTTATTTTGTTGTATTTCTCTGAAAACAAGTATTATCGCATACCAACCATTTCTAAAACTTGTATAATAATTAATACACTATCTACCAATAAGTATTTGGACAATTTCGAATTTACACCTTCTGTCAAATATCTAGAAGACTTCTCCAGCAATTATCCTAAAACTTTGGGAGTATGAAGAAAGTATTATGCATCATACATCTCAGTGAACGTTTTGTCTAGAAGATGAAAAGGAAATCAGTACAGAAATAAACAATGTCAAAATGTTTTAGATCACCTGCAAAAAGTAATGCTTCAAATGCGTTTTGGCTGAAGTATGTGATTATTAAGATTAATCTAACTGTTTGTATAAATTTTTATGAGACTACCACATGTATTCCTGGAGATACAACATTAAAAAAAAAAATGCAAAAAAATAGGCGCTTTTTTAATAGGGTATTACACCCTTTGCAAAACAAATTTTAGGAAACTTGGCATACTATATTAGACACTGCATACTGCAATCATAAAGCAAAAATTTTAAGTATCTTGCAAAATATGAGCATTTTTACTAAATAATTTTTTTTTACTACGCATGCGCAAGCTTTTATAAATAATTATTTACATAATGCAATAGCCAAAAATATTGAGCTACTTATATAAAATCCCCAAACAAATATCCTGTAAATTAAAAAAGTTATGAGCTATATTTTCAGCTCATAACTTCATATTTTCAGCAATAATGAACATATTTTCAGTTCCTCTCAAAAAAAGTGAGGTGATATGGGGTTTTATCAATATTTATTAACACTCAGCGAACACTGTATAACCATTCGGCATTGATTGAATTAAAATAAAAATGTGAGTAAACCCCCTTATAATTCAGCCCCTATTTTGAGAGAAACTTCAACTATCCACAACAAGAGTTAATGGTTGCATTTTGCAACCATCGCTGTTTGAAAAATCGTTATTAATAATCACAATAAAAATGTACTGATCAAAGAAAATTGTTATGTGAAATGACATAATAGAGTCCAAAATGGAGTACGTGAATGACAACATACTCAGAAATCAAGTTGTTACAGTTTTAGGATTTTAAAATTCGAAATATTCGAAATTCGGCGAAACTACTTTAACATTACAGCTAATAGAAGCCTCAAAACAAACTTTTGAAGATTTTTATTGATTGGATGCAGTACAAGGCGATTGGGCATAAATCTCAATGCTACTCATCTAAAGGGGTAAGGACTGCGCAAATTGAAAAAAAAAAAAAAAAAAAAAGAGGCATTGCATGTTTTTACACTAAATTTTTTGTAGATTATAGATCTTTAGATCTAGATTCGAGTCAGTAGCCTCAGTATATTTTGCTGTGCAGTGATGAGACAGTCAGTGAAATGAGTGGATAGAAATATTATTATACTAGCAGGCTTTGCCCGCTTCGCTGGTCACTAAATTTAAAGGAAACTCTTTTCTATATAGCTTTAGAAAAATAACATAAAATAAATTACTAAAATTGTTCAAAATCTCGCTTCAGGCCCCTGCTGCCTTCGGCAGCGATTTGGTCGTCCACTGCAACTCGGGCGCTTGTCCCTATTACCTGCGACAATGTTTTACCAATGAGCTTCCATTTAGGTGCTTATTAGATAACAGTTTCGAAATAGATATTATCGAAAAAGTTGGAGTTTCCCTTTTATATTTGAATCCCAGTCACATGTGAACAACACTGTACGTGGTGCACATGATATTTGCTTTTACGTTATTTCCTATGTTTATTTTATCCAATCAACCATGAAATGGCAGCAATGTCATGCCAAATATTACAATACTGTGACCGGCTACGTCTGCCGCATGAGACAATTAATTTTTTGTGTTTATATATAATTCATGGTTTGTAAACCTGATAGTACAGCCTCAATATAGTTCTCTTTGGCGACTTTTGAATTTTTGTCACCATTATTGACTTAATCCCTTGTAACAACATGCTATGAGCACTATTTCTGCCGTATTTTAGACAACTAGTCTTTTTATTTTTATATTTATTTCCCATTATTTTTATTTTTATTTATTTATTTAAATATTAATTTGAATTATTCAAATATTTCTGTTCGACAGCGTACACGTGCAGTAACACACAGAGGCTCATTTGTTTGTGTGATAAATTAGCATAGTGATTATTATATAAAAAAAATAAATAAATAGGTAAACAATATCGTGCTACACAACTTCATTATGTCGTTACGTTGGCGGCTTTTGAATTTTTGTCGCCATATTAGCGATAGATTTTTTTTTTTTTTTTTTTTTTTTTGTATGAAAAGGAGAAGACTATTTTGCTAATAATTTTAACAGACTCTTTTTTGTTTATACATAAGAATCCTTCATATTCTGCTTATATTTTTAATGGTTTTTAGGTTTAAAATAGTGCTTATTGAAATAAATTTCCTATCTTTAAAACTGCATTTTTTCTGTAAACTTTGTGTAAAAATAAATCATTTATGTTTTTATATATTTGATGCGCTACTTAATTAAAATAGATGTTGCTATATTAAACTTCTTGCCGAAAAACGTTCGGTGTACTTCAACAACAAAATTTAAAAAATCGCCCAGCAGGATCTATTAATGAAACTGATTTTAAAAAAAAATGGTTCATTGAGTTTAAATAAACTATTTAAAAAAAACTTTTCAAACCCAAATTCTTAATGTATCGTATCACATACATAGATATAGTAATAATATATGGATTGATCATTGGGGAGAAAAAAGTGATTCCTTTTCACTCGGGAAAAGACGGCGATTTTACCAAAATATGGCAGTCTTTCCCCGATTGAATACACACGAATATTTTATCAAATAAAATTCATGAATAATTTATTTACTAAAGGTGAATGAAAAACTCCAGATACAGTTTCAAATTCATTTTTCTTTTTTTCCTTTTATTTTCAATACCACTTAATGACTGATTCCAAAGCTTTTTTTTTTTTTTTTTTGGCATCAAAAATCTTTGCACGATAATATGGGGATGATAGATCTGTATATATTATTATATCTATGATCACATAAATCTTTTCAAAGTTAGAATAAAACTTAATTAGAAAAAAAAAATATGTAACTTTTTTGTTTATTAACCAAAAAAAAAATTATGAAATTTGAAATGCAAGTTGATCTTGTGGGGAACAGGCTGTATATTACATTTTTGTATTCGTGAGAGAAAATTAAAAAAAAAAATTTGAAAACTGCAATTTTTAATCCCACTTCAAAAACATGTGACTTAATGTGAAGCAAATTTATTATTATTTTTTTTCTCCTAACGGTTTCCATACAATCTTCTGCTGTTGCCACCTAAAATTCATAATTTAGTTAATTTAAAAAAATCTAATCGATAAGCTGTTTAATGTAATGCATCGGATTCACAAAAATTTCCCCTTTTATTTGGTATCTTATCTGTAACGATACGACTGATATTTCTAATTTATTTTGTAAATTTTCTGATTTATTTTCCTCGTTCTAAATAAATGTACGTTATTATTATTATTATTATTATTATTATTATGTCAAAAAAATGGCAACAATTAAATTATGGATAAAATTTAAATGGCTTATTTATCAGAAATTAGAAGGTTATTTTTTTTACATTTTAATTAATTAAGAAAAAACTAAGTTACAACTTTCATTTGCGGAGTTGAGTTTCTCGGGTCATAAACATTAACCGTGCCGATTTTGGTCCCGAACGGTGAAACGGCCTAGGATTCTATAGCTGACAGACAGACAGACTCTGGTCTTTTATATATATATAGATAAATTTAGATAAATATAAAGCATTAACAGCAACAGTTAACTGTATTGCATTGTAAATCTGAGAAATTACTTTTTTATGTTAATAAATAACAACAGTCATTTGTTTACTAACTTTTTTAATAAATAAGTGATTAAATGTTTATACATTATAAACAACTTTACCATTTGAATTAACAAATTAACGCTTTTTACTTCCTTATACAAAGTATAAGAAGTATAGTAATCCCGGTTTGCGAAATTGATTTTGTATCGTACATAGCAAAAAAAAGAATGATCCTAGAATGTTAAAAATTTATATTTGTAATTGTTATGATGTCTAGTTGTACCACTGCAACTTTAGTTTTAATACGAGCTCTCATTTTAAAGATATTTACGATTTTACACGATTTTTCGTGACGTCTGTATGTAAGTATGTGTGCGTATGTGTGTATCTAGCGTAACTCAAAAACGGCTGGACGTAGAAAATTGTAATGTTGTATATAGGTATGTTATAACATCTAATTGTGCACCTCCTTCTTTGGTCCATCTGCAACTTTCTGTTTTCGAGATATTTAAGAAAATTATATTTATAATGACCAAAAATGCAAAGATATCAGCCATTATCTATGACCTACTATCATAGAGATTTCAAAAGGTGCTAATGATAGATTTCGTACAGATATTGTAATGAAAGTTGTCGACTTTTTTGCGTGTAGAAAGTTATTCTAAAAACCATAAACAGGTTCTAGTCAACGAATGCATTTTATTTAATAAATATTCAGCCTGTAGATAGACCTGTAATGATATTGCAATGAAAGTTGTCGACATATTTGCGTGTAGAAAGTAGTTCTTGAAACATAAGCAGTAGGGTTGTTCGAAAAAAAACTTTTTTTTCTATTTCAGATCGCTATAGTGCACAAAAGTTGCCATTGGTATAGACATGAATAAAGCACTAATTATTATTTTTTTATTAATTTGTCTTCCGGTCGCGCAATGCCATCGAATTTACCAAAAAATTGTGAAAAATCTTATTTTTTCATAATTTTTTTAAGCACGCCAGATGGTTCGCATTGCGTTCCTATCCCATGATTTAACTACTAAAAGTATGTGAAATCAATATATATGCACTTATTATACATTTGTTTCATATCTTCCGGTCGCGCAACATAGTACAAAACGAGTAAAATTAGTAGTTTTTGCAAAATTTCAAAGTTTGACTGTTTATTACATTTTAATCATATGACTTTTAGAGATGCTATAGTTTAATTCTATTACAATAATATATTTAAAATTCAAGCATATAAGATAAACGTGGCTATAAGATAGACGTGGCGTACGTGACGAATGCCAGCGATGCGCGCGCAGCGCAGCCAGTCGCAGCCATTATCGTTTCCCGCTATTTCCTTCAGTCTGCTCATGCCGCTACCTCGAATCAGTACTACATTGTGTTGTACTTAAGTCCTAATTTTTCTGTCTACTTTTGCGTTCAGTGTTTGTATTTGAATACGACAGTTATTGATACAATGGATGTGCCAAAGAAAGTTGGTATTAGTACAGTAACTAGAAAAGATTTTGAGTGCCCTATTTTTGGTCACCCACGAGACGTGTTGCACAACAAACTTCCTACTCATGAAAATGTCCTTCGCTTCTGATTTCAACAGAGATTCAACCTAGCTGTGACAATAAACAACAATAGTGTATCTTTTTCAAGAGTAGCCTCAACAGTGGCAAAGAAAATTATCGGTTTATATGACAAAGCCTCGATCACAACTGTTACGGAGTACAGAGTCATCCAGCTAATTAGTTCTTACTACGAATCATACAGTAAACTCAGAAAGTCTTTTCATCGTGACAAAGATAAACCAGCATTCAAACTTAAACTTGACAATTTCAAGAAGAAAGGATGCTCTCTTTTTGATATCGCGGCGTGTAAATGTGCAATTGTTGCTAATGACTGTTCATGTAAGAAATCTCCAGATACATGTGTATGTCCTCTAAGTGTGAACTGCGATTGTGAAAGAAGACAAAAAATTCCACCTTTGGAATAAAGGTTTATGTACTTGCACATTTACATGCCGCGACATCAGAAAGAGAGCATCCTTTCTCCTTGAAATTGTCAAGTTTAAGTTTGAATGCTGGTTTATCTTTGGCACGATGAAAAGACTTTTTGAGTTTACTGCATGATCCGTAGTAAGAACTAATTAGCTAGATGACTCTGTACTCCGTAACAGTTGGGGATCGAGGCTTTGTCATATAAACCGATAATTTTATTTGCTACTGTTGAGGCTACTCTTGGAAAAGATACTCTTGTTGTTTATTGTCACAGTTAGGTTGAATCTCTGTTGAAAACAGAAGCGAAGGACATTTTCATGAGTAGGAAACTTGTTGTGCAACAAGTCTCGAGGGTGACCAAAAATAGGGCACTCAAAATCTTTTCTAGTTATTGTCCCTATGCCAACTTTCATTGGTATATCCATTGTATCAATAACTGTCGTATTTCAAGTACAAACACTTAACGCAAAAGTAGAATACGGACTCAAGCACAACACAATTTAGTACTGACTAGAGCTAGCGGCATCAGCAGACAGAAGAAAATAGCGGGAAACGATAATGGCTGCGACTGGCTGCTCTGCGCGCGCATCGTTGGCATTCGTCACGTATTCCACGCCTATCTTATAGCCACGTTTATCTTATGTGCTTGGATTTTAAATATATTATTGTAATAGAATTAAACTATAGCATCTCTAAAATCGTATGATTAAAATGTACTAAACAGTCAAACTTTAAAATTTTGCAAAAACTACTAATTTTACTCATTTTGTACTATGTTGCGCGACCGGAAGATATGAAACAAATGTATAAAAAGTTCATATATATTGATTTTACATACTTTTAGTAGTTAATTCATGTTATAGGAACGCAATTAAAACCATCTGGCGTGCTTAAAAAATTATGAAAAATAAGGTTTTTCACATTTTTTTGATAACTTCGATGGCATTGCGCGACCGGAAGACAAATTTATTAAAAAATAATAATTAGTGCTTTTTTCATGTCTATACCAATGGCAACTTTTGTGCACTATAGCGATCTGAAATTAAAAAAAAAGTTTTTTTCGAACCACCCTAATAAGCAGCTTCCAGTCGATTAATGAATGCACTTTTTAAAATACATATTCAGTCTTTAATGATATTAATATGAATGTTGTCGATCATTTTGCATATATAAAGTACATAAGCAGATTATAGTCGATGAATGCACTTTAGTTAATGAATACCCAGCTCGTAGATAGAGTCCGTAATGATATTGTCATGAAAGATGTCGACATTTTTACGCGTAGAAA
Organism: Salticus scenicus; assembly: GCA_963930645.1. NCBI lineage: Eukaryota > Metazoa > Arthropoda > Arachnida > Araneae > Salticidae > Salticus > Salticus scenicus. Next base: position 150,429,123 of record OZ005662.1, read on the forward strand.
GTAAATTGATAAAAACGTAGGCAGTTTATAATCGACGAATGCACTTTAATTACTATTCAACCGTAGATGGAACTTGTAATGATATCGTTATAAAGGTTATAGACATTCTGGCCCGTAGAAGCTAATTCTTAAAGACATAAGCAAGTTATAGTTGATGAATACGTTTTGTTTAAGGAATATTTGGGAAACAGTTGAATAAAGTAATTTTTAGTGCCACAAAAATGAAACATCAATTAATATTCTTGAAACAATCCGATAAAATAGTCATTCTTATTATAGAAATCAAATAGACACTGTTAAATGCACTACAGAGTGGAAATTTTGCCAATTCAGGAATCGAAAATTTTGATGTTTAAATGAAATTTGAATTCATCGAGATTTTTGTCATAGGGGTTTATATATTTTTCGACGTAGTTCTGTATTAGAAACTAATGAATCATTTAAAATATCCCAGAACTCGACTCCTATTGAAGTTAGAGTTTCCAAACTTTGGGAATCCCAAACTTCCCCTTTTCGCCTCATTTGATGCTAAGTCAACGCCCACCCTCGTGGAAATGAAAAAACTATCATCTGTTTCCATTTTTACTGTAATACTATATAGAAAGCAGCGCTTAAATATATCGGCAGGTTCTAGTTTACATTTATCAATAATCTCTTTTCTTTTTCTTTTCTTTTTTTTTTTTTTTTTTTTTGTAGTCTTGTAAGTCATTTATAGAACTTTCAAAGAATTTAGTTCTGCGCATAAACCAATGGAACTTTCCGAAAAATTCCAGAACTCTGTTGCTGTTGAAGTTAGAGCTTCCAAACTTGGGTAACTTAAACTACAAAATTTCACCAAATTCGGTCGCGAAATCGCCATATTCGATGCTGAATCGCCAATATCGATGCTAAGGCAAAAATCTGCTTTGGCTACAAACTTGGCGGTATGGCGAGATTAACGATCAAATTTTGCTGCAAATATTGTTTCAGGATAATCAGAATTAGTAAACTCTTTCTCAATTTTAACGTAGTTAATTATTTTGGTGAAATGTATCGTTTCTCGTTACTAATTTTACACAAAGGAAACAAAAGTAGTCCATCTATACTCAAATGATTTTCATTGAACTGTAAGCCGTTCATTTGCACATGAGATATTCTGTAATAAGCCATGGAGCACAATTCCTGAAAAAATACTGTATTTGTTGCGGTGTAAATAATCGTATTGTCGTGACTTTTGTGGTTGGAGTAGCAGTTTTTTTTTTCCAGGAATGTTTGTGGACTGGAACCTGCCTGTTTATTTATGAGTCTGTTACCTCACACAAAAATGCCAGTGTTTTCATAACAATATATTTATTTCGATGGGTGTGTATAAGGAAGTTATGTGGTGTCATCAGATTGTTTAAAATATTATTTAAAAGGTAGATGTTACTAATTTTACAACACTTTTATAAATGATAATAACAGGAGACTTGGCGTTGGAATATTAAAACCTGAATAAACTACTACGTCAGAAACGCCAAAGAAAAATACTGGAAATGCATACAGCTGTTTCGGTAGCCTACAGCGTACCGTCTTCTGTGCAAAAAGGAATCTTATAAATGGTTTCTTATAAATGAGCTAAATTTTCTCCGAAACAATATATACTTAAATTTGAAAACCCATGTACTCATTTCTGAGTATGTGGACATGTCAAACATGGGGATATTGTAATTCTGATTCGTGAACTCCCTTTTTAAGCATGTCAATATACTCAAAAATGAGTACATGGGTTTTCAAAATTAAGTATATGTTGTTACGGAAATATTTTGAGACATCTTAGCTCATTTTTAAGAAACCAATTTTAACAGTGTATAATAATTAAATAAAAAATGATTAATCAAAGTTTTAGCAGAGTATTTTAATTAAAAAATGTAAATATAGATTTTTTTTTTTTTTTTACAATTACACAACTTAAACCTCTCACAAGATTTATAAATATCTCCGTCTGCATGAATAAATCTCTCAAGTTTATGCTTTCAGTTTCTTGCAATTTTACTTTTTTGAATTAATATTACGCAGAGAACATAATTTTGAAAAGATACTCTTGAGATTTTAAGTCAGCAATAAAATTTAATTAACACTGGGGAAAAGATATTTTTCTAAATGTAGAATTTAATTTTGCTTCACAAGAACATGCTATTTACGAAAATGTATTTTTAGATAAGTAAAAGAACAGTAATGATTTTATTTTATTTTATTTTATCTTTTAATTTCGACAGCAACGAAAATATTATTTAACATCCAGAAAATATTAGTTCAGTTTATTTTAACATTTTATGAAATACGACAGAAATTAACAGATAAAAAACTCAAACGTCATTTTTTTTTTTCATCTTTTTTTAGTACGAAAGGAGTATTGTTCTGGATCAGTGGTTTTAGCTTTGTGGAAATTTTAAGTAGTCTACGTTGAATCTAGCATACTTATATCACGATTTAATTAGCAATAATTTTTAGGATTTAATTAGCTATACAAATCGCACCATTCTACCGATCCTACGAAAATGTGTACCTTTATTAATCAAAACAACATCTAGCTAATGCTATATTTCTTAGTTTAATCGGATAATTGATTCAAAAGTTATTAAATAATAACTCCATTTTAACTAAAATTATTAGTCAGAAAAAATAAGTTCATGAAAAAAAAATTATATGCGTATATATATATATATATGTATACAGATATAAACGTTTATTATTATTATATTTTTTCGACATAAAGGAATATATGTTTATGTCGGGAAAAAAAAAAAGTGTAACAATTTCCTTTATTTAAATTGAGAGACTATTTTTTTTTAATGTTTTTTGTATATTTAGACCAATTGAAAAATAGTTTTCCTTTTTCCTCTTCGTCAACGTAGTTGCTTCGGAGTACCTGCATATAGTCGCAACCAATGCTTACCTGCAAGATAAAACATATTTAAAATTAAATTGAGAAAAATGGTACTAAATGAATGGAACCGCTTAAGTATAGAAGTTCTTGGCTTAATTTTGAATTTGGTACCACAGTAGCTCGATCTTTCCTCGCAAAGTTCTTTACTTTCTCAATAGAGAATTTGCACGTTTTCTGATTTTATTCTTATATCATAGAATATGAAAAGGTAAGAAAATAAGTAGAAAAATTTTCCTTATTTAAAATCTAATAACTGATTTATAACAATTTTAACATCGCACTATTTACTCTATCGAGAAAACGCAGTATAATATATCGTGACGTCACTCTTTATGACAACAAACGGGAGTAATCGCGCTTAAAGCTTCAAAAAAAAAAAAAAAAAAAAAAAAAAAAAAAAGATAGAAAGAAAGAAAGAAAGAGAGAATAAAAATTTTTAAAAATTCTGCTCTGAAAGGATATACATCAAAATACGAACAAGCTACACATTATAATACAAACACCTTTATTTATTTAAGGTTTAATTGCAATTTATTACAAGTTACAGACAGTTTATCGATGGAGATCAAATTGTTCTATGTGTGTCCCATCATTAAGTTGCAAAATTTGCAGCCGATGAACACTGTGTTCAACAGCTGATTGCAGCTGGTCGCCAGTGATCCTTTCCACATGCAATGTTGTACGGACCTTCAAGCCAGCGAAAGTTACAGCATTTCTTTTAAAAATCAAATTCTTTAAATAACGAAAAATCCCACAGGTTAAGATTTGGGAAACAGGCCAGCTAAGGAATGGAAAATGACTGGTAATCACTCTGTCATCTGTAAAATTTTGCAGGAAAAACATTTAAAAAATGTAAGAATAACAGTTTCAAATGAAATATGGTTTGAAAATGTCAAAATAGACTAGAGTTACTTATTACATAACTTTTCAATCATTTTGACTGCAATGCTTGTTTGTATTTTTACGTATGTCCCCTCAGAGCGGAAATTTTTACAATTATATTTATTTTTATTTTTTTTTTTTGCAAAACCTTTGAGCGTATCCTTTGAAATGTCTATATACAAAATTTCGACTCAATTCACATTTTAGTTACAGCTACAGAATACCCTGAATAGGCCTGGTGACTTAAGCCAGTTTTTGGTTTTTAATTTTTCATATTTTTTGTATAACAGTTGGAGATGAATAAAAAATATGAGCAAATAGTCTGTTAATTTGTACATACTGTGACTAAAGATCTTAAAGAAGATAAAGAAGATAGTGTGGCACAGTTCTTATTAAAAATGTCAAAAAGAAAAAAAAACAAATTATTAGAGTCAAAACATGGGTCCAGTGTCCCTAAGACTAGGGAGACTTGACCCCCTACTTAGGGAGACATGTCCCCCGTCATAAAAGTGAGAAAACTCATAGGTATTGAAAGAAAAAACACAGGTTTTGTGATTTAAACGTTTTCTAGTTTTATTTTGTAGAAGAGTCATTCCAAAAAAAAGGTAAATTTCACATTTTAAAACTTAAAAAATAAAAACAATATTTGCAAAAGAACTTTATATTCCAATGATATTCAAGAATACATACTTTATTATGGCATAAAATTTAATTTAATAAATCAAGTATTTTTAAGGATTTTCTTCGTTTTCTGTCAAAAATTGGAGAATTTTGTCCACTCTGTTACATAAATGTTTTTTGATTTCTCTGTGTTAATTAATCATTTAGATTGAGCTTTACTACTGTAAATATATTCAAATACATTAAAATTTGTCATACACATTGTAAAAAGTATCATAAATATAATTATTTATATTTTTTTCTTATATTATAGTCCACTATGTTACGAATTATGATACAGCAGAAGAAAAAAGTTTATTTTTCTATTATATATTTAGTTTACATAACTCTTGTTTTTATGTTTTATAAAAGGACTATAATTCATATTTAAAACAAAATACATTTATTTTGCATTACTATGTTTGTTTCATTTAATAATGATAAAATAAGCTTCTGTAACAGAGTGAACACCTTCTGTAACAGAGTAGAAATATTTTATAATACTGGTCATTTTTTCCCTTGAAAATAGCTAGGGAACGAGGGGAGGGAGCCAAAAAAAAATTGCAAACATTATTTAACGATTTAATGGTGGTTTACACAATTCTTAATATGTTCTTATGCTTTCTCACAAACATCCACACTACATGGAAATTCATAACATAGTCGCACACCCTGCTATTTAAGCGTGGGCTCAGGTAGCATTTCAATGATCTGATCAAATTCTATGTATGCAATATCTTAATCATCAGCTTTGAATAAATTTGCACTATTATTAGCAATTTTTCAAACTAATAACTCTTACTTCTCCATTATTCATATCTTCTTGTGTTACTACAGCATATTTGAATGTAAATTTATAATGAGTACCATCTGTGTTGAATTTTGCAAGCACATGGACTCCAGCTTTTATATCTTTTTGAAATATTTATTTTTATTTTTCTCAGTTCTTTATCTATGGACAATAGTTCATCAGTTTTTGATGAAGCCGATAGGTAAGCTTTGGATATTTTCAGCTTTCAGTTGTTGTTGGATTTAACGCTGATTGACTTCGCTGGTGTCCTAGGAATAAATGTATTGCCCTTACATGATGGTTTTTCTAAGGAGACCTAGCATACATTTACGTGAGTGTCAGAGAAAACCACAGAAAACTCTGCATAGTTAGGTTGATGAGCGTGGCCTAGGATCGAACCTGGCACTTCCAACCTACTTTATTATTTCAGTCTGTTTATCTTTAATTAACTATAATTTCACCTTAGTTCTATCTTTAAAGGCATTAAAAATTTAGTAGCATCCTTTATATTATTACTGCATAATATTACAATCAGCCTTCCTCTTCAGCATTCCTCTACATCATCAGCAGCTCCTTTGTGGTGACATGCTTCGAAAAAATTCCAAGTGCGCTACTTAAAATCAACTGCATACTTATTAAATAAGTAAATTTTTTTCTTTTGCCGATATTGATTAAAAGGTGTATCGGAGAAAATTGAACAACATTTATTTTCGTATATGAATCATCTTTAAAACTGGGTCCAAATAGATGCTAGACCATGATCTAAGCACAGATTCCGTACATACATGACTTTGATGTCAACTTACACTGTTCTCTAACAATTTTTCAGGGTCTTCCAAACTGATGTATTTCTTACATAATACAACTGATTTATATTTTACATTGCTTTGTTGAAAATACAAGCCTGTTGGAAATATTCTTAAAAATTTGAATCTCTGGATATAGATATGGCGCTCTGCATTACTTTCTTCTGGCGATATCAAAGAAAAAAAAGAATTTCCAGTAACACATTTAATGTATTTATCAATTAGAAAAATAAATATATTAATTAAGGTATTTATAGCAGACAATATTATCTGTTTCTGTCAATATGTCCATTCTGTTACACTAATGGTCCACTCTGTTACATTCTTTGTGTAACAGAGTGGATAAAAAACCCTAAAGGTATGGTTAGAGACTGTAAATTTCAAGCTATAATAAAAATAAACTTTCCTGAAAAAAACTTCATGAACTACATATAGTTTTTCAATAATTTATTCATTTACTTTTTTTTGTGAAATAAAAATTTAAATGTAACAGAGTTGACATTTTTTTTATGTATTCAAGATATTATAGACATAAAAAGCAACTTACCTTGTTCTTGGAAATTTTATCCCAAATGACTGATGACAGGGGAATAGTAAACACTTCAGGAAATTCAGTAGTGTTGCCAGCTTTGATATAATATTATTATTTTTTTTTTTTTATTTACTGTAACAGAGTGGACATAACAGAGTTGAATAAAATTTGGGACACAGACAAAAAAATTGTTTTTTCATACAAATAAAAGGTGATTATTTTTCTTTTTTGTCAGTTCTTTTTACAATTTGTATTTATGTTCTATATCATTAAACTGATTCTTATAACTCATTACAAATTTGTATTAAATATGTTTAAATTTTATAAATTTCCGCTTGGGACAACAGGTTTTTCACTCTTCATCTATGAAAATATTTTATTGTGGCTATTATATTTCATCTAGAATTTAAAGAAAAATATCCAATGAAAGAAATATAAACAGGGAATAAAAATTAAACATAATTGCGCTTTAATTCTTTATAATTATTTAAATAAAAAAAAATATTTTCTTGGACATAGTTTTTACCATTTTTTTCGGAATGAACCTGAAGATTTTAGTGAATACAAAAAAATGTTTATAGTTTTCTTTTGTTTGTCTTAAGCTTTGTACGTTTCACATTAAGAGCCTTTTTTGCCTTTCTGTTGCCAACATATTTTTTCTTTTCATCTTTCTGCCTCTTTCTTTTTTCTATTTCATTTATATTTGGTTTGTCAGTGGCTAACATAGTCTTACCTTTCTTTCTGTGTGCAATTTTTGTTTTCTTTTTCGCGATTTAGGGTAGGGTATTATGTTTTCTGGACAGCTTACAGCAACTACTGTAGGGCTGGCTTCAACAAAATTTACACCAGTAACTCTGGATGTCGATGGTCTTGATGTGTCGTGAATATAATTAGTATCAACTTCCTCTTCAAAAGGGTGTTCAGTGACAGATGCACCAAGAAAAAGCTCTCCTAAATGTCTCCATATTGCGTCATTATAGAAAGGGTTAATTATGTTTACAAGAATTGGTAGTTTCTTGGCATAAAATTTCGCCAAACGCAAAGTGAGCCTACGTTATTCGTTTGAACCCTTAAATTACACTATTTTAGTTATTCATAAAATAAAAATCCATTAAATAAAACAAAGAACATTAAATCACTGGTCAAGTCTCCCTAGTTAGCTTGGGTCAAGTCTCCTTAAATAGCTTTGCTTTGTTAATCCTAACTTTTTAACAACTTGTATTACAGTTATATAAAACTACTATATACCAATCTCTAGCTACACGAGTGACTAAAACAAGTATACTTCTGAAATTGACTTACCTGAAAACTGGAAGTTTAAATTTAACAGAGTCCAAGATCTTCAAAATTTACTTGAAAGAAGTAGTATCAATCAACGCTAAATTGCATGAAAACTACGGATAATTCTGGAATGGCTATTACCTGCAAAATGCAGTGGTATGATTGGTCAATCAGTACAGTCACTGACATTGCCTTTAAATTTTCCTTTCTTAGGAAAAATGCGTATGGTTCAAGTCTCCCTGTGGGTCAATACCACCATAGTTTCCCCTACAGTTGGAAAGTGTTTATAATCAATACGAATCCATGATTTTTCGTTCTTGTTTACGATTAATTGGGGTGAGGTTATTAAATCCTATAGCCCCTTAAATAAAATATATAAGCCGGCGCAACGCCGCCATTTAATTGCCTCGGAAGAGGACAGCATTGACGTCCTTATCGCTTTATCAGTGATTTTAAGAAATCTTAATCTGAAGCTACTACCGGTCAAGTCAATAGCAATAAGCAACAGTAATATTCCTAACAACACATTTTTTTCAAAAATGTCCTTTCATCCTGAGAATATACTATTGATGTACTGGGGTAAGTTGTGTTGTTAGGACGGTTTCTGTTTCTTATACAAAATGTCGCCAAAACTTAGATACACAGTAATAGAAGGTCGTGTTACATTAATTTATCAATATTAATATAAACTAATATCACCCAGTGTTTTTTTTTTTTTTGCAAAGCAAGGCAAAGGAAAGTTATTGCCTTGTCTTAACGGAATTAAATTGCAACACAGCTGCGGCAATTATTTGCCGATATGCACTCTAACTGAACCACTAAGTTTTACTTAATATATTTCTCTCTGTAGATGTTGAGTCTTTCCTGAAATGGGAGAAAATCACAACGTGAAAACCCCCTTGTTGGGTGATAGAGCCCAAAAGCTAATCGGTACCATGTCAAACCAAGGTCCAACCAAATATCAAATTCTGTTAAATTAATTCCATTGGTTCATAAAATACAGTGTTTGAACTCAAAAGAAAGATATTTTGCAAAAATTGTCGAATTGAGTTCAGGAAATTTCAAAGCGTGGGCGAAAACATATGGGCAAAAACTATGGGCAAAAACAAACAGAAATACAGTTGGGCCGTTCAAAATTGGTACAGATTTTGAGGTTTTCGATACTTACAAATCGATTGCGAATATTTTCGAATTTTTTAAATTATTGGGAGGGGCGGGAAGGGAGGGAGGAACGGAGGGGGAAAAATAAAAATAGAGATAGATCGTTCAAAACTGGTGCATTGAGGTTTTTGATACCTACAAATCGATTGCGGATATTTTCGAATTTGTAAAATTATTTGGATAGACGGGTGGGGGGGGGGGGCGAAGGGGGAAATTAATAGAAATAAGAGTTAGAGCATTTTGGGAATTTTTTCCGAAGGCAGTGAGAACCCAGTGCGACATTTTTCCTAATCAGATTTTTTTTTTCTTTTTTTTCACGTGATAAAAATTAATACAATTTTGAGAATTCAGTATTTATAGTGATTTATTTAAAAATAGGGACCAGCGAAGCGGCCGTAGCAATTAATATAACACATTTTTTTTTTTTTTTAACATTACGCATGTCAGAAATGCAAAGAAAAATATAAGAAAATAAAGATAACATTATATAATTCTTCTTAAACAATCTTATGTAAATCTGAACATTTTATATTCTTTTCTTGAATGATTATACTGGTTTATCGCTAATCAATCTCCCATATCGCAGTTTACTTAGATAAAATTCTGAAATATGATAAAAAAAAAAAGTTACTGTAAAATAACGCAAGACGATAAAAGTAATAATTATCATTTGTTTATCAATGAAACGCGCTAGGTACATGTAACAACCCTAAGGCAACAAAATGCCTGAGGAGCCAGCTCGTATATACAGGAGCCTTAGTAAATCGAAATTCGCAAAAATAGTGTTGAATATAACTTTCATGATATTTTTGAGTAAGTTGAGATTTTGATTTTTTACTGTTTTTTAACTTTTGTTTATTTGCGTAATAGAATTGTTTAACGTACCGCTTCTTTTTGAGAAATCCTTGCATGTTATTTCGTTGTATTGCTCTGAAAACAAGTATTATCGCATACAAACCATTTCTAAAACTTGTATAATAATTAATACACTATCTACCAATAAGTATTTGGACAATTTCGAATTTACACGTTCTGTCAAATATCTAGAAGACTTCTCCAGCAATTATCCTAAAACTTTGGGAGTATGAAGAAAGTATTATGCATCATACATCTCAGAGAACGTTTTGTCTAGAAGATGAAAAAGAAATCAGTACAGAAATAAACAATGTCAAAATGTTTTAGATCACCTGCAAAAAGTAATGCTTCAAATGCGTTTTGGCTGAAGTATGTGATTATTAAGATTAATCTAACTATTTGTATAAATTTTTATGAGACTACCACATGTATTCCTGGAGATACAACATAAAAAAAAAAATGCAAAAAAAAGGCGCTTTTTTAATAGGGTATTACACCTATTGGTTTCACAATCAATTTTTAAAGAATAAAGCAGGCTGGAGTCTTGAAATAGAACATAGAATAATTTCAATATTTTCTTTTAATTAAACTGCACACACTTCCATAAACAGATATTGTTGAACACAAACATTACTATTTACAAACTATTATACAACAATTATATACAGAGGGCCCGGAAATTAAAGTAATATTATATTCGAATAATATTCGCACCATAGCGACATATTGATCAAAACAGAACATTCTTTCGTAGCGATAAACAGAAGCATTCCGGTAGCACTCGCTTCAACTGGAGAGGAGTTGAGTTGTACTGCTGAGTTCTGCAGTTATTGCTGGCCTTGGGGAAGGAACTATTACAACTGCTCTAGTTTTCCAACATCCTCCCCACTTGAGCGTTCTGCAAAAATGCTCAACAGAAATATGACACTGAAAAATACTAATAGAAAGGTTAACAAATGACAATATATATATGAATTACATTAAACATCTAATAATAATAAAAAAGAAAAATACCAAAAAAAATATTTAGAGTTCACTTTTTAAAGGAAAAAAAAAATGTTTTTATAGTTTTTGAGCAGTCTTATGTTAAAATTACACATCAAGTCTTTTTACTGGCCTCACTACCCTGCCAAAACGTGTCTTAAGTAGCTTTCCATCATTAGGCTTCTCACTACTGTTATTTGTTTTTGGTGCAGGATTTGGCACATGCTGTTCAAGTCTTTGTGTGATTTCAAGAGGATAAAGTCTCTGGATTGGTCGTAGTAAAACTCCTTTCGATGTTCTAAGCTTAACCAGCCTAATAATTCCATCTTTACTAGGAAAGAGTTCGATGACCTTTGCCAAGGGCCAACATAAGCGTTTCTTATCGTCGCTGCCAATCAAGACTATATCACCCACTTGAACTGTGTCGTGACTTTTGGGGATCGACGAACGTAGAAAACCAAGATATTCTCTTCTGAATCTTTGCTTTAAAGATTCTCTTACTCTCTGAATATATCTGTATCTTTCAACAACGTCAGTTTTCTCAATTTGATCCAAGTCAGGTACATCACTTGTTCGTAATTCTTGAAGGAACAGTGAAGGCGTTAGAACATTTAGTTCTTGATCTTCAGATATGTACGTTAACGGTCTAGTGTTCATAATAGATTCGCATTCACATACAAGCGTATGTAGTTCTTCTTGTGTCAGAGAGGCTCTACCTAAGTTTTTTCGAAGCAAATCTTTGAGAATTCTTATAAGTCTTTCCCAGAACCCTCCCCACCATGGGGCTGATGGTGGGTTGAATTTCCATCTAATTTCCTTTACTTCAAACGTTCGTTGAATCTCAGTCCAATCCAAACTCTTCAATGCGTTATTTAATCCAGTGAAGTTTGTACCGTTGTCGGAGTATAACACAGAAATCCGTCCTCTTCTCGCTATAAATCTTCGTAAAGCCTGAATGAAAGCATTCGTACTAAGTGATGGAATCAATTCTAAATGTACAGCCCTAAACACCGCACAAGAAAATAGTACGATCCAAACTTTTTCTTTGGACTTGGTGAGCAGAGGACCTGCTAAATCAACTCCTGAGACTTGGAAAACTGCTGTTAATTTCGTGCGATCTTCTGGAAGAGGAGGAAATGGTACTTCTAGATGTTTAACCTTTTGCTTCTTACAGATATTACACTCATGTATGACACTTCGAATAATTCTTTTTCCCTTTAAAATCCAAAATCGTTCTCTCAAAATAACAAGTAGAGCAGACGCTCCAGCATGCTTGTTGACAATGTGCTCTTGCTCGATAAGTCTTTTCACTACTGGATGTTTGGACGGAAGAACCAAAGGGAAAATAAAATCAGAATTTTCATTTTCGTTTGTAAGTCTTGATTTCAGTTTTAGTATTCCCTCATCATCTTTATAAGTTTGGAAATTTACGAGAGATCTTTTGCCTTCTTTATCTGTAAAGCATTCAGTCTGTACACAACGAAAAAGTGTCTTTTGAGCATTTTCAGTTTCTTCAGATGTAATATTTGGATATTTTCTTAAGTCTTTAGATTTCGGTTGAAAACGTAATATCCAAGCTATGATTTTAACAATCTTGGAAAATTTTGAAACTCTGACCGCTAATCGGGATACAACAGATTCAAACTCAATATTATTAGCAGAAACTACAGTTCTTCTTTTTTCTTGAGCAATCTCTTCTTCATTGATATTTATGACTGACTTAGGCCATTGCTCTCTTGGATTCTTCAACCAGACTGGTCCCAGCCACCACTGAGATTTTAACAACTGTTTAGCTCCACATCCTCTGGATGCAAGATCAGCAGGGTTCAATTCACCGGAAACATGGAACCAATTCTCAGCATCAGTAAGTTTCCTAATTTCATTTATGCGATTATTCACAAAAACTGACCACTGTTCTTGCCGCTTAATCCAACTGAGTACTGTAGATGAATCAGTCCAAAAATAGGATTCTATTTTTTCCATTTTCAGAGCATCTTTAACTGATTTGAACAATCTTGCTCCTATTGTAGCTCCCATGAGCTCTAAACGTGGAATTGTTATCTTTTTCAGTGGAGTTATTCGAGATTTAGCTTGCAATAAGTGAATGTTCACTACACCATTAGTGGACTCAGATCTTAGAAAAACGCATGCGGCATAGGCATCTTTGCTCGCATCTACAAATGTATGCAAACTTAGAAGTGACGATTCAGTCACACCAGTCCATCTAGGTATTTTTATGTCTTTTAAAAAATGCAAATTTTTGACCCAACCAAGAAACTTCTTTTTAATTTCATCACTAACTTCCGCATCCCAATGTTCTTTAGTTTTCCATATGGCCTGAAGCAAAATTTTGGGTTGTATTAAAGCTGGGGCAATATAACCTGTCGGATCGAAAATTTTACTAATAAATGACAAAATTTTTCGTTTCGTTAGTTTTTCTGTCTTATCAAATTTTAACACTTCATAATCTATTTCTAAGGTATCAGAGTATTTGTCCCATATTAAGCCTAACACTTGTGTTTTAGAATCTTGAGAAGGGATTTCAGGACAAGCTGTACTTTCCCAGCCCCTAAGATCAAATTTCCCTTCTTTCATAATATCTGTGGCATACTTCACAAAGTTATCTAACTCTGAAATGTTATGTACACTGGCCACACAATTATCCACGTAAAAACTGCCACGCAATCTTTCCAGCAATTTTTCAGAATACTTTATTTTCAACGATTCAGCTGACAAATGGTGATGAATAACTGCCATGAGTAAAAAAGGGCTGCTGGTTACCCCAAAAACACAACGTGTATGACGGAAAACCCTTATGTCATCTTTGTCATCATACCAGAGGAATCTTAAGAAATCTCGATCTTTTTCGTGCAGAGCTATCTGTAAAAACGCTCTTTTAATGTCAGAAATAACCCCAATTTTGTATAAGCGAAATCTTGTTAAAATCGAAGGAATGGTTTCAATAAAGTTAATACCAGTCTCTAAGCAATCATTTAGGGATGGATAACCAGGCTTCTTAGCTGAGGCGTCAAAAACGGGCCTAATTTTCATAGAGGTCATTGATGATGTTTCCTTAATTACTGGACGATGGGGAAAGTAATAAGAATTAGCAAGCGCCAATTCTTCAACGGGAACTTCTTCAATAATTCTATCATCAATCCACTCTTTAAAAACTTCATGGTATTTTTTACGATATCCAGTTTTTTCTAACTTTTTAACAGTAGATTCTAATCTTTGTACTGCAACTTCGTAATTGCTCGGTAAGCAAGCATGGTCATTTTTCCACGGTAAATGGACCTCATATCTTCCATCTTGTTTTTGTTTGACTGTTTCTTTAAAATGTATTATAACAGCCTTTTCAATATCTTCCCTATTACTTTGTTCTATAGGATCTCTAATGCCAAGGAGTTCTAAATCCCATAATTTCGAAACCGATATGTCTTCTTGTGAAAGCATACTAATGACAGACATATTTATATCTCTACAACTACTGGACTGAGGGACTTTTCCCATCAAAGTCCATCCTAATTTCGATTCCATGGCGACTAAGCCTGACTTAAGTTGTTCTCGTCTACCAGTAAATAATTTACCCACGACGTCTGCTCCCAAAAGAACTTCGATAGGCCCAGAATTGTCAATGTCAGTTAAATTGATTCCTTTATTTTTTAACTCACGTATCCAATTTCCTTGAGTTATCGCAGAAATATCATTACAAATAACATTTTGATCTAGAGCATCTAAGCTACAAATATAATCATTATGAAGATTGCTCAAATAAATTTTGTAACATATGCGTTTATTTATATCTGTTTTCTCTCCACCGAATAATGAATGACAAAATTCTTCTTCTCTTACAAAATCGAAATTTAATTCTTCTGCAGTGGATTTCAATATATATGACTTTTGAGACCCTGTATCTAGGACAACTCTCGCTTTGCGCTTCGCATTTTTTCCATGCAGCATTACAACTAAAGTTTGTAAAAATACATTCTTAGTGGCATGCGATTTTGATTTAGTTTCTTTTTGTGTAAACAGTGTGTCAACACACTTTTCTTTTATTTCATCGTGATTCGAAAGTGACCTAGAACCTTCATTATTTTTATTAGATTCCAACGTGGGACACATAAATTTTAAATGTTTCTTACTACAAATCTGACACCTAATGTTTGATTTGCATGAATTGGCTACGTGGCCCTTAACTAAACAGATTCGACATAATCCCTTATTTTTAATAACTGAAAGTTTCTCGCTTAAAGGAATATAAAATGCTTTCTTACAAAATCGCATTTCATGATCTTTTGAACAAAATGAACATAAATTACTTTTTGAATCATGTGTAATTAGTTCCATTGCGGATGAATAATTATCTTTTACATTTTTATAAGTTGTTAAACCTTTATGTTCGCGCTCAGGAAGCGTATTACAAAGATCGTTTCTGCTCAATTTAATCTTTTCTTCGGACTGTACTTCATTTCTTAAAAACAGAAGTATGGCATCAAGACTCGATATTTTATTTTCAGTTTCTAGAATTTTTCTCTGTCGTTCAAATAAACGTAATATATTTATGGGTAATGAACTTTCAACTAAGGGATATAAAATTAGGCCACACATTTCACTAGTAACACCTAAAGTGCCTAGCGCTCGTAACTGAGTAGATAATTTATTATATAAACCGCTCAAAGAACAATTTTTCTTATTATTAGAATTAAGAACGAGTTTTAATAACTCCCTAACATAAAAATCGATCAAAAGGTCTTCTCGACCATACCTTTCTTTTAAGCTCTGTATAGCCAAATCATAATTTTCTTCAGTTACGGGATATGACTGAACAATTTCTCTTGCTTCTGATTTAATTTTAGTTGACTGAATCAAATAGTGAAATTTATCTGCTTTACCTAAATTTTTATTCTCATGAATATTCTTAAATTGATTCCAAAATGTGAGCCAATCTTTTAAATCTCCCCCGAACGTGTAAAGTTCAACTTCAGGGAGACGCTGACATAATGTTTTACTCAATTTGTTAATCTCTAATTGATTATCATTATCAACAATATTTCTTTCTTTTACATTTAATTTTTTGTGATTTTCTAAAAAGCGTTGAGCTTTTAATTGAATTCTCAGTGATTTTTCCCTATATTCTTCTACAGAATCAAATTCTGTTTCAAATTCTTGTTCTTTTAAAGAATCTAAATATGTATTATGTGTCAGCTCTAATGTATCAGATTTTTGTTTAAATAAAACTAAACTGATCTCTACTTCTTCGAACGAAGAATTTTCGTCTGCTAGTATATTTTCTAGCTTATTATAGGCCCTCGTAAAGGAAGCTCTGTGTGCAGTTTTATTTCTTTTGATTATTTTCATTTTTACTATCAAATAATATAATACAATATTTACTCAATATTTATTTTACTTAGTAAATCTCGTTTTCATAAATTTGAAATCACCACAAAATAAACTTCAAAACCAAAATATTTTCGTTTTACAAACTTTCAATTGACAATCATAAACTTCTATTTTCATTATATCAATAAATAATACACTTTGTATTACTATCTAATACTATCTAAATGATATAATAAATTCATTAATAAAATGCATTCATTTAGGAAATATTCTTCGTAAGATTCGTTTTAATATTTCTTTTTTTCTTAGATCATCAATGAAAAACTTCAAAATGGAAAAAATCTAATCTTCTTACCTCTTAATTATTAATCATTCTATTTTGAAAGACGCCAGGCCCACCCGGGGGCGCCAGATATTGGTTTCACAATCAATTTTTAAAGAATAAAGCAGGCTGGAGTCTTGAAATAGAACATAGAATAATTTCAATATTTTCTTTTAATTAAACTGCACACACTTCCATAAACAGATATTGTTGAACACAAACATTACTATTTACAAACTATTATACAACAATTATATACAGAGGGCCCGGAAATTAAAGTAATATTATATTCGAATAATATTCGCACCATAGCGACATATTGATCAAAACAGAACATTCTTTCGTAGCGATAAACAGAAGCATTCCGGTAGCACTCGCTTCAACTGGAGAGGAGTTGAGTTGTACTGCTGAGTTCTGCAGTTATTGCTGGCCTTGGGGAAGGAACTATTACAACTGCTCTAGTTTTCCAACAACACCCTTTGCAAAACAAATTTTAGGAAACTTGGCATACTATATTAGACACTGCATACTGCAATCATAATGCAAAAATTTTAAGTATCTTGCAAAATATGAGCATTCTTACTAAATAATTTTTTACTACGCATGCGCAAGCTTTTATAAATATTTATTCGCATAATGCAATAGCCAAAAATATTGAGCTACTTATATAAAAACCCCAAACAAATATCCTGTAAATTAAAAAAGTTATGAGCTATAGAATGAACATATTTTCAGTTCCTCTCAAAAAAAAGTGAGGTGATATGGGGTTTTATCAATATTTATTAACACTCAGCGAACACTGTATAACCATTCGGCATTGATTGAATTAAAATAAAAATGTGAGTAAACCCCCTTATAATTCAGCCCCTATTTTGAGAGAAACTTCAACTATCCACAACAAGAGTAAATGGTTGCATTTTGCAACCATCGCTGTTTGAAAAATCGTTATTAATAATCACAATAAAAATGTACTGATAAAAGAAAAGTGTTATGTGAAATGACATTTTAGAGTCCAAAATGGAGTACGTGAATGACAACATACTCAGAAATCAACTTGTTACAGTTTTAGGATTTTAAAATTCGAAATAAAATTCGAAATTCGGCGAAACTACTTTAACATTACAGCTAATAGAAGCCTCAAAACAAACTTTTGAAGATTTTTATTGATTGGATGCAGTACAAGGCGATTGGGCATAAATTTCAATGCTACTCATCTAAAGGAGTAAGGACTGCGCAAATTAAAAAAAAAAAAAAAAAAAAAAAAAAAGAGGCATTGCATGTTTTTACACTAAATTTTTTGTAGATTATAGATCTTTAGATCTAGATTCGAGTCAGTAGCCTCAGTATATTTTGCTGTGCAGTGATGAGACAGTCAGTGAAATGAGTGGATAGAAATATTATTATACTAGCAGGCTTTGCCCGCTTCGCTGGTCACTAAATTTAAAGGAAACTCTTTTCTATATAGCTTTAGAAAAATAACATAAAATAAATTACTAAAATTGTTCAAAATCTCGCTTCAGGCCCCTGCTGCCTTCGGCAGCGATTTGGTCGTCCACTGCAACTCGGGCGCTTGTCCCTATTACCTGCGACAATGTTTTACCAATGAGCTTCCATTTAGGTGCTTATTAGATAACAGTTTCGAAATAGATATTATCGAAAAAGTTGGAGTTTCCCTTTTATATTTGAATCCCAGTCACATGTGAACAACACTGTACGTGGTGCACATGATATTTGCTTTTACGTTATTTCCTATGTTTATTTTATCCAATCAACCATGAAATGGCAGCAATGTCATGCCAAATATTACAATACTGTGACCGGCTACGTCTGCCGCATGAGACAATTAATTTTTTGTGTTTATATATAATTCATGGTTTGTAAACCTGATAGTACAGCCTCAATATAGTTCTCTTTGGCGACTTTTGAATTTTTGTCACCATTATAGACTTAATCCCTTGTAACAATATGCTATGAGCACTATTTCTGCCGTATTTTAGACAACTAATCTTTTTATTTTTATATTTATTACCCATTATTTTTATTTTTATTTATTTATTTAAATATTAATTTGAATTATTCAAATATTTCTGTTCGACAGCGTACACGTGCAGTAACACACAGAGGCTCATTTGTTTGTGTGATAAATTAGCATAGTGATTATTATATAAAAAAAATAAATAAATAGGTAAACAATATCGTGCTACACAACTTCATTATGTCGTTACGTTGGCGGCTTTTGAATTTTTGTCGCCATATTAGCGATGGATTTTTTTTTTTTTTTTTTTTTTTTTTTTTTTGTATGAAAAGGAGAAGACTATTTTGCTAATAATTTTAACAGACTCTTTTTTGTTTATACATAAGAATCCTTCATATTCTGCTTATATTTTTAATGGTTTTTAGGTTTAAAATAGTGCTTATTGAAATAAATTTCCTATCTTTAAAACTGCATTTTTTCTGTAAACTTTGTGTAAAAATAAATCATTTATGTTTTTATATATTTGATGCGCTACTTAATTAAAATAGATGTTGCTATATTAAACTTCTTGCCGAAAAACGTTCGGTGTACTTCAACAACAAAATTTAAAAAATCGCCCAGCAGGATCTATTAATGAAACTGATTTTAAAAAAAAATGGTTCATTGAGTTTAAATAAACTATTTAAAAAAAACTTTTCAAACCCAAATTCTTAATGTATCGTATCACATACATAGATATAGTAATAATATATGGATTGATCATTGGGGAGAAAATAGTGATTCCTTTTCACTCGGGAAAAGACGGCGATTTTACCAAAATATGGCAGTCTTTCCCCGATTGAATACACACGAATATTTTATCAAATAAAATTCATGAATAATTTATTTACTAAAGGTGAATGAAAAACTCCAGATACAGTTTCAAATTCATTTTTCTTTTTTTCCTTTTATTTTCAATACCACTTAATGACTGATTCCAAAGCTTTTTTTTTTTTTGGCATCAAAAATCTTTGCACGATAATATGGGGATGATAGATCTGTATATATTATTATATCTATGATCACATAAATCCTTTCAAAGTTAGAATAAAACTTAATTAGAAAAAAAAAATATGTAACTTTTTTGTTTATTAACCAAAAAAAATTATGAAATTTGAAATGCAAGTTGATCTTGTGGGGAACAGGCTGTATATTATATTTTTGTATTCGTGAGAGAAAATTTAAAAAAAATTTGAAAACTGCAATTTTTAATCCCACTTCAAAAACATGTGACTTAATGTGAAGCAAATTTATTATTATTTTTTTTCTCCTAACGGTTTCCATACAATCTTCTGCTGTTGCCACCTAAAATTCATAATTTAGTTAATTTAAAAAAATCTAATTGTTCGATCGATAAGCTGTTTAATGTAATGCATCGGATTCACAAAAATTTCCCCTTTTATTTGGTATCTTATCTGTAACGATACGACTGATATTTCTAATTTATTTTATAAATTTTCTGATTTATTTTCCTCGTTCTAAATAAATGTACGTTATTATTATTATTATTATTATTATTATTATTATTATTATGTCAAAAAAATGGCAACAATTAAATTATGGATAAAATTTAAATGGCTTATTTATCAGAAATTAGAAGGTTATTTTTTTTACATTTTAATTAATTAAGAAAAAACTAAGTTACAACTTTCATTTGCGGCGTTGAGTTTCTCGGGTCATAAACATTAACCGTGCTGAATTTGGTCCCGAACGGTGAAACGGCCTAGGATTCTATAGCTGACAGACAGACAGACTCTGGTCTTTTATATATATATAGATAAATTTAGATAAATATAAAGCATTAACAGCAACAGTTAACTGTATTGCATTGTAAATCTGAGAAATTACTTTTTTATGTTAATAAATAACAACAGTCATTTGTTTACTAACTTTTTTAATAAATAAGTGATTAAATGTTTATACATTATAAACAACTTTACCATTTGAATTAACAAATTAACGCTTTTTACTTCCTTATACAAAGTATAAGAAGTATAGTAATCCCGGTTTGCGAAATTGATTTTGTATCGTACATAGCAAAAAAAAGAATGATCCTAGAATGTTAAAAATTTATATTTGTAATTGTTATGATGTCTAGTTGTACCACTGCAACTTTAGTTTTAATACGAGCTCTCATTTTAAAGATATTTACGATTTTACACGATTTTTCGTGACGTCTGTATGTAAGTATGTGTGCGTATGTGTGTATCTCGCGTAACTCAAAAACGGCTGGACGTAGAAAATTGTAATTTTGTATATAGGTATGTTATAACATCTAATTGTGCACCTCCTTCTTTGGTCCATCTGCAACTTTCTGTTTTCGAGATATTTAAGAAAATTATATTTATAATGACCAAAAATGCAAAGATCTCAGCCATTATCTATGACCTACTATCATAGAGATTTCAAAAGGTGCTAATGATAGATTTCGTACAGATATTGTAATGAAAGTTGTCGACTTTTTTGCGTGTAGAAAGTTATTCTAAAAACCATAAACAGGTTCTAGTCAACGAATGCATTTTATTTAATAAATATTCAGCCTGTAGATAGACCTGTAATGATATTGCAATGAAAGTTGACATATTTGCGTGTAGAAAGTAGTTCTTGAAACATAAGCAGTAGGGTTGTTCGAAAAAAACTTTTTTTTCTATTTCAGATCGCTATAGTGCACAAAAGTTGCCATTGGTATAGACATGAATAAAGCACTAATTATTATTTTTTTATTAATTTGTCTTCCGGTCGCGCAATGCCATCGAATTTACCAAAAAATTGTGAAAAATCTTATTTTTTCATAATTTTTTTAAGCACGCCAGATGGTTCGCATTGCGTTCCTATCCCATGATTTAACTACTAAAAGTATGTGAAATCAATATATATGCACTTATTATACATTTGTTTCATATCTTCCGGTCGCGCAACATAGTACAAAACGAGTAAAATTAGTAGTTTTTGCAAAATTTCAAAGTTTGACTGTTTATTACATTTTAATCATATGACTTTTAGAGATGCTATAGTTTAATTCTATTACAATAATATATTTAAAATTCAAGCATATAAGATAAACGTGGCTATAAGATAGACGTGGCGTACGTGACGAATGCCAGCGATGCGCGCGCAGCGCAGCCAGTCGCAGCCATTATCGTTTCCCGCTATTTCCTTCAGTCTGCTCATGCCGCTACCTCGAATCAGTACTACATTGTGTTGTACTTAAGTCCTAATTTTTCTGTCTACTTTTGCGTTCAGTGTTTGTATTTGAATACGACAGTTATTGATACAATGGATGTGCCAAAGAAAGTTGGTATTAGTACAGTAACTAGAAAAGATTTTGAGTGCCCTATTTTTGGTCACCCACGAGACGTGTTGCACAACAAACTTCCTACTCATGAAAATGTCCTTCGCTTCTGATTTCAACAGAGATTCAACCTAGCTGTGACAATAAACAACAATAGTGTATCTTTTTCAAGAGTAGCCTCAACAGTGGCAAAGAAAATTATCGGTTTATATGACAAAGCCTCGATCACAACTGTTACAGAGTACAGAGTCATCCAGCTAATTAGTTCTTACTACGAATCATACAGTAAACTCAGAAAGTCTTTTCATCGTGACAAAGATAAACCAGCATTCAAACTTAAACTTGACAATTTCAAGAAGAAAGGATGCTCTCTTTTTGATATCGCGGCGTGTAAATGTGCAATTGTTGCTAATGACTGTTCATGTAAGAAATCTCCAGATACATGTGTATGTCCTCTAAGTGTGAACTGCGATTGTGAAAGAAGACAAAAAATTCCACCTTTGGAATAAAGGTTTATGTACTTGCACATTTACATGCTGCGACATCAGAAAGAGAGCATCCTTTCTCCTTGAAATTGTCAAGTTTAAGATTGAATGCTGGTTTATCTTTGGCACGATGAAAAGACTTTTTGAGTTTACTGCATGATCCGAAGTAAGAACTAATTAGCTAGATGACTCTGTACTCCGTAACAGTTGGGGATCGAGGCTTTGTCATATAAACCGATAATTTTATTTACTACTGTTGAGGCTACTCTTGGAAAAGATACTCTTGTTGTTTATTGTCACAGTTAGGTTGAATCTCTGTTGAAAACAGAAGCGAAGGACATTTTCATGAGTAGGAAACTTGTTGTGCAACAAGTCTCGTGGGTGACCAAAAATAGGGCACTCAAATTCTTTTCTAGTTATTGTCCCTATGCCAACTTTCATTGGTATATCCATTGTATCAATAACTGTCGTATTTCAAGTACAAACACTTAACGCAAAAGTAGAATACGGACTCAAGCACAACACAATTTAGTACTGACTAGAGCTAGCGGCATCAGCAGACAGAAGAAAATAGCGGGAAACGATAATGGCTGCGACTGGCTGCTCTGCGCGCGCATCGTTGGCATTCGTCACGTATTCCACGCCTATCTTATAGCCACGTTTATCTTATGTGCTTGGATTTTAAATATATTATTGTAATAGAATTAAACTATAGCATCTCTAAAAGTCGTATGATTAAAATGTACTAAACAGTCAAACTTTAAAATTTTGCAAAAACTACTAATTTTACTCATTTTGTACTATGTTGCGCGACCGGAAGATATGAAACAAATGTATAAAAAGTTCATATATATTGATTTTACATACTTTTAGTAGTTAATTCATGTTATAGGAACGCAATTAAAACCATCTGGCGTGCTTAAAAAATTATGAAAAATAAGGTTTTTCACATTTTTTTGATAACTTCGATGGCATTGCGCGACCGGAAGACAAATTTATTAAAAAATAATAATTAGTGCTTTTTTCATGTCTATACCAATGGCAACTTTTGTGCACTATAGCGATCTGAAATTTAAAAAAAAGTTTTTTTCGAACCACCCTAATAAGCAGCTTCCAGTCGATTAATGAATGCACTTTTTAAAATACATATTCAGTCCTTAATGATATTAATATGAATGTTGTCGATCATTTTGCATATATAAAGTACATAAGCAGATTATAGTCGATGAATGCACTTTAGTTAATGAATACCCAGCTCGTAGATAGAGTCCGTAATGATATTGTCATGAAAGATGTCGACATTTTTACGCGTAGAAAGTAAATTGATAAAAACGTAGGCAGTTTATAATCGACGAATGCACTTTAATTACTATTCAACCGTAGATGGAACTTGTAATGATATCGTTATAAAGGTTATAGACATTCTGGCCCGTAGAAGCTAATTCTTAAAGACATAAGCAAGTTATAGTTGATGAATACATTTTGTTTAAGGAATATTTGGGAAACAGTTGAATAAAGTAATTTTTAGTGCCACAAAAATGAAACATCAATTAATATTCTTGAAACAATCCGATAAAATAGTCATTCTTATTATAGAAATCAAATAGACACTGTTAAATGCACTACAGAGTGGAAATTTTGCCAATTCAGGAATCGAAAATTTTGATGTTTAAATGAAATTTGAATTCATCGAGATTTTTGTCATAGGGGTTTATATATTTTTCGACGTAGTTCTGTATTAGAAACTAATGAATCATTTAAAATATCCCAGAACTCGACTCCTATTGAAGTTAGAGTTTCCAAACTTTGGGAATCCCAAACTTCCCCTTTTCGCCTCATTTGATGCTAAGTCAACGCCCACCCTCGTGGAAATGAAAAAACTATCATCTGTTTCCATTTTTACTGTAATACTATATAGAAAGCAGCGCTTAAATATATCGGCAGGTTCTAGTTTACATTTATCAATAATCTCTTTTCTTTTTCTTTTCTTTTTTTTTTTTTTCGTAGTCTTGTAAGTCATTTATAGAACTTTCAAAGAATTTAGTTCTGCGCATAAACCAATGGAACTTTCCGAAAAATTCCAGAACTCTGTTGCTGTTGAAGTTAGAGCTTCCAAACTTGGGTAACCTAAACTACAAAATTTCACCAAATTCGGTCGCGAAATCGCCATATTCGATGCTGAATCGCCAATATCGATGCTAAGGCAAAAATCTGCTTTGGCTACAAACTTGGCGGTATGGCGAGATTAACGATCAAATTTTGCTGCAAATATTGTTTCAGGATAATCAGAATTAGTAAACTCTTTCTCAATTTTAACGTAGTTAATTATTTTGGTGAAATGTATCGTTTCTCGTTACTAATTTTACACAAAGGAAACAAAAGTAGTCCATCTATACTCAAATGATTTTCATTGAACTGTAAGCCGTTCATTTGCACATGAGATATTCTGTAATAAGCCATGGAGCACAATTCCTGAAAAAATACTGTATTTGTTGCGGTGTAAATAATCGTATTGTCGTGACTTTTGTGGTTGGAGTAGCAGTTTTTTTTTTTCCAGGAATGTTTGTGGACTGGAACCTGCCTGTTTATTTATGAGTCTGTTACCTCACACAAAAATGCCAGTGTTTTCATAACAATATATTTATTTCGATGGGTGTGTATAAGGAAGTTATGTGGTGTCATCAGATTGTTTAAAATATTATTTAAAAGGTAGATGTTACTAATTTTACAACACTTTTATAAATGATAATAACAGGAGACTTGGCGTTGGAATATTAAAACCTGAATAAACTACTACGTCAGAAACGCCAAAGAAAAATACTGGAAATGCATACAGCTGTTTCGGTAGCCTACAGCGTACCGTCTTCTGTGCAAAAAGGAATCTTATAAATGGTTTCTTATAAATGAGCTAAATTTTCTCCGAAACAATATATACTTAAATTTGAAAACCCATGTACTCATTTCTGAGTATGTGGACATGTCAAACATGGGGATATTGTAATTCTGATTCGTGAACTCCCTTTTTGAGCATGTCAATATACTCAAAAATGAGTACATGGGTTTTCAAAATTAAGTATATGTTGTTACGGAAATATTTTGAGACATCTTAGCTCATTTTTAAGAAACCAATTTTAACAGTGTATAATAATTAAATAAAAAATGACTAATCAAAGTTTTAGCAGAGTATTTTAATTAAAAAATGTAAATATAGATTTTTTTTTTTTTTTTTTTTTTTACAATTACACAACTTAAACCTCTCACAAGATTTATAAATATCTCCGTCTGCATGAATAAATCTCTCAAGTTTATGCTTTCAGGTTCTTGCAATTTTACTTTTTTGAATTAATATTACGCAGAGAACATAATTTTGAAAAGATACTCTTAAGATTTTAAGTCAGCAATAAAATTTAATTAACACTGGGGAAAAGATATTTTTCTAAATGTAGAATTTAATTTTGCTTCACAAGAACATGCTATTTACGAAAATGTATTTTTAGATAAGTAAAAGAACAGTAATGATTTTATTTTATTTTATTTTATCTTTTAATTTCGACAGCAACGAAAATATTATTTAACATCCAGAAAATATTAGTTCAGTTTATTTTAACATTTTATGAAATACGACAGAAATTAACAGATAAAAAACTCAAACGTCATTTTTTTTTTCATCTTTTTTTAGTACGAAAGGAGTATTGTTCTGGATCAGTGGTTTTAGCTTTGTGGAAATTTTAAGTAGTCTACGTTGAATCTAGCATACTTATATCACGATTTAATTAGCAATAATTTTTAGGATTTAATTAGCTATACAAATCGCACCATTCTACCGATCCTACGAAAATGTGTACCTTTATTAATCAAAACAACATCTAGCTAATGCTATATTTCTTAGTTTAATCGGATAATTGATTCAAAAGTTATTAAATAATAACTCCATTTTAACTAAAATTATTAGTCAGAAAAAATAAGTTCATGAAAAAAAAATTATATGCGTATATATATATATATATC
The DNA here is from genome assembly GCA_963930645.1 of Salticus scenicus. Lineage (NCBI taxonomy): Eukaryota > Metazoa > Arthropoda > Arachnida > Araneae > Salticidae > Salticus > Salticus scenicus. The sequence continues at coordinate 150,455,446 of OZ005662.1, forward strand.
TATACAGATATAAACGTTTATTATTATTATATTTTTTCGACATAAAGGAATATATGTTTATGTCGGGAAAAAAAAAAAAGTGTAACAATTTCCTTTATTTAAATTGAGAGACTATTTTTTTTTAATGTTTTTTGCATATTTAGACCAATTGAAAAATAGTTTTCCTTTTTCCTCTTCGTCAACGTAGTTGCTTCGGAGTACCTGCATATAGTCGCAACCAATGCTTACCTGCAAGATAAAACATATTTAAAATTAAATTGAGAAAAATGGTACTAAATGAATGGAACCGCTTAAGTATAGAAGTTCTTGGCTTAATTTTGAATTTGGTACCACAGTAGCTCGATCTTTCCTCGCAAAGTTCTTTACTTTCTCAATAGAGAATTTGCACGTTTTCTGATTTTATTCTTATATCATAGAATATGAAAAGGTAAGAAAATAAGTAGAAAAATTTTCCTTATTTAAAATCTAATAACTGATTTATAACAATTTTAACATCGCACTATTTACTCTATCGAGAAAACGCAGTATAATATATCGTGACGTCACTCTTTATGACAACAAACGGGAGTAATCGCGCTTAAAGGTTCAAAAAAAAAAAGAAAAAAAAAAAAAAAGATAGATAGAAAGAAAGAAAGAGAGAATAAAATTTTTAAAAATTCTGCTCTGAAAGGATATACATCAAAATACGAACAAGCTACACATTATAATACAAACACCTTTATTTATTTAAGGTTTAATTGCAATTTATTACAAGTTACAGACAGTTTATCGATGGAGATCAAATTGTTCTATGTGTGTCCCATCATTAAGTTGCAAAATTTGCAGCCGATGAACACTGTGTTCAACAGCTGATTGCAGCTGGTCGCCAGTGATCCTTTCCACATGCAATGTTGTACGGACCTTCAAGCCAGCGAAAGTTACAGCATTTCTTTTAAAAATCAAATTCTTTAAATAACGAAAAATCCCACAGGTTAAGATTTGGGAAACAGGCCAGCTAAGGAATGGAAAATGACTGGTAATCACTGTGTCATCTGTAAAATTTTGCAGGAAAAACATTTAAAAAATGTAAGAATAACAGTTTCAAATGAAATATGGTTTGAAAATGTCAAAATAGACTAGAGTTACTTATTACATAACTTTTCAATCATTTTGACTGCAATGCTTGTTTGTATTTTTACGTATGTCCCCTCAGAGCGGAAATTTTTACAATTATATTTATTTTTATTTTTTTTTTTTGCAAAACCTTTGAGCGTATCCTTTGAAATGTCTATATACAAAATTTCGACTCAATTCACATTTTAGTTACAGCTACAGAATACCCTGAATAGGCCTGGTGACTTAAGCCAGTTTTTGGTTTTTAATTTTTCATATTTTTTGTATAACAGTTGGAGATGAATAAAAAATATGAGCAAATAGTCTGTTAATTTGTACATACTGTGACTAAAGATCTTAAAGAAGATAAAGAAGATAGTGTGGCACAGTTCTTATTAAAAATGTCAAAAAGAAAAAAAAACAAATTATTAGAGTCAAAACATGGGTCCAGTGTCCCTAAGACTAGGGAGACTTGACCCCCTACTTAGGGAGACATGTCCCCCGTCATAAAAGTGAGAAAACTCATAGGTATTGAAAGAAAAAACACAGGTTTTGTGATTTAAACGTTTTCTAGTTTTATTTTGTAGAAGAGTCATTCCAAAAAAAAGGTAAATTTCACATTTTAAAACTTAAAAAATAAAAACAATATTTGCAAAAGAACTTTATATTCCAATGATATTCAAGAATACATACTTTATTATGGCATAAAATTTAATTTAATAAATCAAGTATTTTTAAGGATTTTCTTCGTTTTCTGTCAAAAATTGGAGAATTTTGTCCACTCTGTTACATAAATGTTTTTTGATTTCTCTGTGTTAATTAATCATTTAGATTGAGCTTTACTACTGTAAATATATTCAAATACATTAAAATTTGTCATACACATTGTAAAAAGTATCATAAATATAATTATTTATATTTTTTTCTTATATTATAGTCCACTATGTTACGAATTATGATACAGCAGAAGAAAAAAGTTTATTTTTCTATTATATATTTAGTTTACATAACTCTTGTTTTTATGTTTTATAAAAGGACTATAATTCATATTTAAAACAAAATACATTTATTTTGCATTACTATGTTTGTTTCATTTAATAATGATAAAATAAGCTTCTGTAACAGAGTGAACACCTTCTGTAACAGAGTAGAAATATTTTATAATACTGGTCATTTTTTCCCTTGAAAATAGCTAGGGAACGAGGGGAGGGAGCCAAAAAAAAATTGCAAACATTATTTAACGATTTAATGGTGGTTTACACAATTCTTGATATGTTCTTATGCTTTCTCACAAACATCCACACTACATGGAAATTCATAACATAGTCGCACACCCTGCTATTTAAGCGTGGGCTCAGGTAGCATTTCAATGATCTGATCAAATTCTATGTATGCAATATCTTAATCATCAGCTTTGAATAAATTTGCACTATTATTAGCAATTTTTCAAACTAATAACTCTTACTTCTCCATTATTCATATCTTCTTGTGTTACTACAGCATATTTGAATGTAAATTTATAATGAGTACCATCTGTGTTGAATTTTGCAAGCACATGGACTCCAGCTTTTATATCTTTTTGAAATATTTATTTTTATTTTTCTCAGTTCTTTATCTATGGACAATAGTTCATCAGTTTTTGATGAAGCCGATAGGTAAGCATTGGATATTTTCAGCTTTCAGTTGTTGTTGGATTTAACGCTGATTGACTTCGCTGGTGTCCTAGGAATAAATGTATTGCCCTTACATGATGGTTTTTCTAAGGAGACCTAGCATACATTTACGTGAGTGTCAGAGAAAACCACAGAAAACTCTGCATAGTTAGGTTGATGAGCGTGGCCTAGGATCGAACCTGGCACTTCCAACCTACTTTATTATTTCAGTCTGTTTATCTTTAATTAACTATAATTTCACCTTAGTTCTATCTTTAAAGGCATTAAAAATTTAGTAGCATCCTTTATATTATTACTGCATAATATTACAATCAGCCTTCCTCTTCAGCATTCCTCTACATCATCAGCAGCTCCTTTGTGGTGACATGCTTCGAAAAAATTCCAAGTGCGCTACTTAAAATCAACTGCATACTTATTAAATAAGTAAATTTTTTTCTTTTGCCGATATTGATTAAAAGGTGTATCGGAGAAAATTGAACAACATTTATTTTCGTATATGAATCATCTTTAAAACTGGGTCCAAATAGATGCTAGACCATGATCTAAGCACAGATTCCGTACATACATGACTTTGATGTCAACTTACACTGTTCTCTAACAATTTTTCAGGGTCTTCCAAACTGATGTATTTCTTACATAATACAACTGATTTATATTTTACATTGCTTTGTTGAAAATACAAGCCTGTTGGAAATATTCTTAAAAATTTGAATCTCTGGATATAGATATGGCGCTCTGCATTACTTTCTTCTGGCGATATCAAAGAAAAAAAAGAATTTCCAGTAACACATTTAATGTATTTATCAATTTGAAAAATAAATATATTAATTAAGGTATTTATAGCAGACAATATTATCTGTTTCTGTCAATATGTCCATTCTGTTACACTAATGGTCCACTCTGTTACATTCTTTGTGTAACAGAGTGGACAAAAAACCCTAAAGGTATGGTTAGAGACTGTAAATTTCAAGCTATAATAAAAATAAACTTTCCTGAAAAAAACTTCATGAACTACATATAGTTTTTCCATAATTTATTCATTTAATTTTTTTTTTTTTTGTGAAATAAAAATTTAAATGTAACAGAGTGGACATTTATTTAATGTATTCAAGATATTATAGACATAAAAACAACTTATCTTGTTCTTGGAAATTGTATCCCAAAAGACTGATTGCAGGGGAATAGTAAACACTTCAGGCAATTCAGTAGTGTTGCCAGCTTTGATATAATATTAAAATATTTTTTTTTTAATTTACTGTAACAGAGTGGACATAACAGAGTTGAATAAAATTTGGGACACAGACAAAAAAAATTGTTTTTTCATACAAATAAAAGGTGTTGATTTTTCTTTTTTGTCAGTTCTTTTTACAATTTGTATTTCTGTTCTATATCATTAAACTGATTATTATAACTCATTACAAATTTGTATTAAATATGTTTGAATTTTATAAATTTCCGCTTGGGACAACAGGTTTTTCACTCTTCATCTATTAAAATATTTTATTGTGCCTATTGTATTTCATCTAGATTTAAAAAAAAAACATCCAATGAAAGAAATATAAACAGGGAATAATAAACAAACATAATTGCGTTTTAATTCTTTATCATTATTTTAATAAAAGATCATATTTTCTTGGACATAGTTTTTACCATTTTTTTCGGAATGACCCAGAAGATTTTAGTAAATACAAAAAATTGTTTATAGTTTTCTTTTGCTTGTCTTAAGCTTTGTACGTTTCACATTAAGAACCATTTTTGCCTTTCTTTTTCCAACATATTTTTTCTTTTCATCTTTCTGCCTCTTTCTTTTTAGTTCCCCATCATACTATAGGTATGGGGAACTTAGGTAATCGTGAAAATTTTCCACCTCGGGTTTTTTAATTTTCTACACGTTTTCAGGTGTGAGGAATCCGAAAATGACAAAATTTCTATGGTGTCTGTCTGTAGGGTGTCTGTTAGTCTGTTAGTGGGTCAGTCCGTTAGTTTGTTAGTCTGTGTACCCGATATCTCAAGAACAAATTGTCGCAGAGACGTCAGATCAGTTTTAAAATATTACTTTCGACACTGGCAAGAACCCTATTCATTTGCAACATTCGAATTTAAAAACTTCGTAAGTTATTAGAAATTTACGATTTTCTTAACATGGGAGAATAGGACAAAAATTCACTTAAACGTGCATGAAATGAAAACATTTTACTGTAAAAATATCAGACCAGTTTTAAAATATCAGTTTTGATGCCGGAATGAACATCAGTAACTATAAATATGCTACTTTGAAAATTTCGCAAGTTACTGGAAATTTACGAATTTCTTAACATGGCAGTATAGGGCAAAATTTCACAAAAACGTCAATTTTGAGAGATATTTTCATCGTAAAGATGTCAGACTACTTTTGAAATATTATTTAGGACGCTGGCATGAATATTAATGACTATGAATTTTCCAATATGAAGATTTCGTAAGTTATTGGAAATTTACGAATTTCTTAACATGTCAGAATAGAGCAAAATTTCACGTAAACGTCAATCTTGAGGGATATTTTCAGAGTAAAGATGTCAAACCACTTTCGAAATATTATTTAGGATACTGGCATGAATATCATAGACTATGATTTTTCCAATTAAAAAAAATTCGTAAGTTATTTGGAATTTACGATTTACTTAACATGTCAGAATAAAGCAAAATTGATCATAAACTTCCATTTTGAGGATCCTAAATACATTAGACAACTTCAAAATTAAGTTTATGATATTTGTTTGAACATGATTGACTACAAATATTCTACTAGGAATTTTTCGTAAATTATTCGTAATTTACGATTTTATCAACATAGCAAAATTGTAAATTTTTCATATAAATATGAATTTTGAGGTTTATTGCATTGGAAATAGTAGCATGAAAACTAAACAACAGAATTGACCCTGATAAAATAAATTAATAAATTAGAATAAGATAATTATATCCAAGTGAACGGTGGATAGCCTATTAGGCGGGGATTGCATTCTGTCACTGTATCAAGCTTTGGTCAAAATCATTTCTTTTAACATGATTATAATATGTCTCGCACTAGAAATTTCTGAGAACATAAATATGATGGGGAACTGTGCAGAGTCCACCTGTGCCAACTAGTTTTCTATTTCACTTATGTTTGGTGTGTCAGTAGCTAACATAGTCTTACCTTTCTTTCTGTGTGCAATTTTTGTTTTCTTTTTCGTGATTAGGGTAGAGTATTATGTTTTCTGGACAGCTTACAGCAACTACTGTAGGGCTGGCTTCAACAAAATTTACACCAGTAACTCTGGATGTCGATAGTCTTGATGTGTCATGAATATAATTAGTATCAACTTCCTCTTCAAAAGGGTGTTCAGTGACAGATGCACCAAGAAAATCTCTCCTAATTGTCTCCATACTGCGTCATTATAGAAAAGGGTTAATTATGTGTACAAGAATTGGTAGTTTCTTGGCATAGAATTTCGCCAAGCACAAAGTGAGCCTACGTTATCCGTTTGAACCCTTAAATTACACTATTTTAGTTATTCGTAAAATAAAAATCCTTTAAATAAAACAAAGAACATTAAATTAATCACTGGTCGAGTCTCCCTAGTTAGCTTGGATCAAGTCTTCTTAAATAGCTTTGCTTTGTTAATCCTAACTTTTTAACAACTTGTATTACAGTTATATAAAACTACTATACCGATCTCTAGCTACACGAGTGACTAAAACAAGTATACTTCTGAAATTGACTTACCTCAAAACTGGAAGTTTAAAATTTAACAGAGTCCAGGATCTTCAAAATTTACTTGAAAGAAGTAGTATCAATCAACGCTAAATTGCAAGAAAACTGCGGATAATTCTGGAATGGCTGTTACCTGCAAAATGCAGTTGTAGGATTGGTCAATCAGTACAGTCACTGACATTTCCCTTAAATTTTCCTTTCTTAGGAAAAATCCGTATGGTTCAAGTCTCCCTGTGGGTCAAACCACCATAGTTTCCCCTACAGTTGGAAAGTGTTTATATTCAATACGAATCCATGATTTTTCGTTCTTGTTTACAATTTATTGGGGTGAGGTTAGTAAATCCTAGAGCCCCTTAAATAAAGTATATAAACCGGCGCAACGCCGCCATTTAATTGCCTCGGAAGAGGACAGCATTCCCTCTTGGTGTCCTTATTGCTTTATCAGTGATTTTAAGAATTCTTAATCTGAAGCTACTACCGGTCAAGAAAAGAGCAATAAGCAACAGTAATATTCCTAACAACACATTTTTTTCACAAATGTCATTTCATCCTGAGAATATACTATGGATATACTGGGGTAAGTTGTGTTGTTAGGACGGTTTCTGTTTCTTATACAAAATGTCGCCAAAACTTAGATAAACAGTAATAGAAGGTCGTGTTAAATTAATTTATCAAAATTAATATAAACTAATATCACCCAGTGTTTTTTTTTTTGTTTTTTTTGCAAAGCAAGGCAAAGCAAAGTTATTGCCTTGTCTTAACATAATTAAATTGCAACACAGCTGCGGCAATTGTTTGCCGATATGCACTCTAACTGAACCAGCAGAGTTTTACTTAATATATTTCTCTCTGTAGATGTTGAGCCTTTCCTGAAATGAGAGAAAATCGCAACGTAAAAACCCCCTTGTTGAGTGATAGAGCCCAAAAGCTAATCGGTACCATGTCAAACCCTCTTCCATCCAAATATCAAATTCTGTTAAATTAATTCCATTGGTTCATAAAATACAGTGTTTGAACTCAAAAAGAAAGGTATTTTGCAAAAATGGTCGAATTGAGTTCGGGAAATTTCAAAGCGTGTAACTTTATCGAAAACCGAAAATCTAAAATTTTTCTGAATCTTATGTTTTCTTCTTATAGATGCAAAGGGAAGATTAATAAATCCACTTTTAAAAATAAGTAGTCAATTTCAGTTAATTAAAATGCAAGGAAATCTCAAAACGTGTAAATTCGTTGAAAACCGGAAATCAAAACTTTTTCCGCATCTCCTACTTGCTTCTTATACACGCAAAAGCAAGCAATAAATCCACTTTTTTAAAAAATAAGTAGTCAATTTCAGTTAATTGAAACGTAAGGAAAGCTCAAAACATGTAAATTCAGCGAAAAACGGAAATCGAAATTTTTTCCGTATCGCCTACTTTCTTCTTATACATGCAGCAGTTAGTAATAAATCAACTTTTTAAAAAATAAGTAGTCGATTTAAGTTAATTGAAACGCAAGGAAGTCTCAAAACGTGTAAATGTATCGAAAACCGGAAATCAAAAGTTTTTCCATATCTTCTACTTTTACTTCCATTACCCTACTACGGTAGGTAATGGAAGTATTGTATTCGGTCTGAAAATTCGATATCGGGTTTTCACCTGATTTACACGTTTTAAGGTCCCCTGAGTCCAAAAAAGTGGTTTTTGGCAATTGGTCAGTGTGTATGTATGTGTGTGTGTGTGTATGTATGTGGAGAATTTTCTGGCAACTATAGCTCAGAAAGTAATAAAGATAGAGCTACGAAATTCTAGGATTGAAATACGTCTGGTGTACAGATAAAATTTCCAAATTTTGGTGAAAATTGAAAAACCGGAAGTGGGACATAGGAAACCGGAAGTGGGACCGTAAGTCCGTATCTCAAAAACGGCTCTAACGATTTTCTTCAAACTCGCTATATAAACACTCTGTTAGATGTCCTTTCGAATGATATAGTTGGTTAGTTCAGGAAAATTGATAGGCGTCCTGTATAAATAGCTCAATTTCAGGCCTCGCAAAGGCGTTCCTTTAAAAACGGTTGTACGGATTTTTTTCAAACTCGCCATTTTAACTCACTTTTAAATATGCTTTTGTATGTAATTATTCTTTTCCTGTCAATAATTGAGTTTAACCGGAAGTGGGACCGTAAGTCCGTATCTCAAAAACGGCTCTAACGATTTTCTTCAAATTTGCTATATAAACACTCTCTTAGATGTCCTTTCGAATGAAATAGTTGGTTAGTTCAGGAAAATTGATACGCGTCCTGTATAAATAGCTCAATTTCAGGTCTCCCAAGGGCGTTCCTTTAAAAACAGCTGTACGGATTTTTTTCAAACTCGCCATTTTAACTCACGTTTAAATATGCTTTTGTATGTAATTATTGTTTTCCTGTCAATAATTGATTTTTTGTAAATGTTGGTATCTCAAAAATGGCTCTAACGATTTTCTCTTTAGGTCACTTTTATATTTTCTGATCACATTATCTCTCAAAAACGCATATAATACGTGTAATAGTGGGTAATGGAAGTCGTGTGGTTGTTTCACACCAGATTTTTTTCTTACTGATGCAAAAGATATACGCAAGCGAAGTGTGACGTCACTGACCATTGTTGAGGCTAAATAAAAGATTTTTTTTTATGTTAATCGTCCATTGGATTTTTTGTAAAAATAAATATTAAAAATTGAAGAAAATTATTTCCCCATTTTAATCCCCATATTGGGATATAATTATAAAGTAATTATCGTGCACATGTGCTAGATTAAGTTATCATGCTGTCAAATTGACAAAAATTGAATTTTAAATTTCAAAATTATGTCGTCTTTGGCGTTTTTTGTACTTGGCGATCAAAAACGTAATACGAAAATATGCATAGCAATATTTTCGTAATATCTGTGGTATGAAATATTGTTTCATATTATTGATTGCTCCCTTAATATACGTTGTTAAAATAACCATGATTTTTGAAAGGAATTAAATATGTTCGCCCGATAATTTGGCGATTTTTTTTCCCGCCAAGAACGACAGATATCAAATATCTTCCGCTGCAGCATATTAGTATCTTATATCAGATACTTTATTTAGACATTTGAAAACAAATTACACTTCAAATTATGATAGAATATTTACCATTTTCCTTTTATTTATTATATTATTTTGATATTTAATGTGTAAATATCACCCTTTGAAATGAAATGTTTATGTTTACCATCGAAACTGGAAGTTTGCCCTTTTTTTTCCTACAGTTTTTAAATTTTAAATTAAAATTTTATCAATTTTACAGCAAAAATAACTCAATCTAACACTTGTAGACAGTAACTTATATATACCTATAATCAAATATGAGAATTAAAATCAGGATATAATTTCCGTTAATTTTTAATAATTTTTTACAAAAAAATCGAATGGTCGATTAACATAGGAAATCTTTTTCGTCGCTCCACGGACGGCCAGTGACGTCGTCACTTCGCTTGCGTATAGTGATGCTACATTATACAAATTACTGTGTCAATGGTTTTATTTGAGTTTTATGAAATTGCCAGATTTAACAACTTTCCACTTTAGGTATTTTTTAATGTAAAGGAATACGTGTATGAAAAGAAAAAATGGGGGAAAATGCATAACAAATAAAAGTATTTTTAAATACTTCTTGACGTAGTAAGAAAATAAGTTTGTATTCGCAGCATCTGGCTAACCATACCTTTCGAATGATACCATTTTTAATCCTCTACTCCTATAATTAATATGTTAAAAAGGGACTAAAAAATTTATGCTTGCCTATTAATATATAGATATTATCTGTATATATAAAATATTTCTTCCTGAGTGAGTGAGGGGGTGATTCATCATCGCCCAGACCAAACCCCTGGACCTAGAAGCATGAAATTTTATGACAATGTTCTTTCTGTGACGTAGGCATCCACAAAGAAGCGATTTTACAAAATTCGCCCCCAAGGGGGAGAGGGGGGGGGCCAAAACGTGATTTCACAAAATCCTTCATATCTCAAACAAACAAACAAAAAAAAAAACAGATATCGGTAAAATTTTTGCTTTAAAATATAGCTAACACAAATGTCTAAAAATCGGTTTCTGGAATTTTAGAAATTCCCTTCTCAAGGGGGGGGGGAGGGGCGAAACGTGATTTGATATGCATTAAACGTGATTTCACATAATCCTATATATCTCAAACAACAAAAAAAAAAAAAAAAAAAAAAAAAAAAAAAAAACATATATACGTGAAATTTTTGGACTAAAGTATAGCTAATGCAAATATCTAAAAACAAATAGAAATACAGTTAGGCCCTTCAAAATTGGTACAGATAGGTTTTAAAGGCCTGCAAGTCAAATGGGGATATTTTCGAAAGTGTAAAGTTTTTAGGAGGGGCGAGAAGGGGGGAGGGGAAAGGGGGGACAAAAAAATAAAAATAGAGTTAGATCGTTCAAAATTGGTATATTGTGGTTTTCGATACTTACAAATCGATTGCGGATATTTTCGAATTTGTAAAATTTTTTGGAGGGGCGTGAAGGGGGGTGGGGCAGTAAGAGGGGCTATGGGCAAAAAGAAACAGAAATACAGTTAGGCCGTTCAAAATTGGTACAGGTTTTGAGGTTTTCGATACTTACAAATCGATTGCGTATATCTTCGAATTTTTAAAATTATTGGGAGGGACGGGAAGGGAGGGGGGAACGGAGGGGGAAAAATAAAAATAGAGATAGATCGTTCAAAACTGGTGCATTGAGGTTTTTGATACCTACAAATCGATTGCGGATATTTTCGAATTTGTAAAATTATTAGGATAGACGGGAGGAGGGGGCGAAGGGGGAAAATAATAGATATAAGAGTTAGAGCATTTTGGGAATTTTTTCCGAACGCAGTGAGAACCGAGTGCGACATTTTTCCTAATAAGATTTTTTTTTTTTCACGTGATAAAAATTAATGCAATTTTGAGAATTCAGTAATTATAGTGATTCATTTAAAAATAGGGACCAGCGAAGCGGGCGTAGCCCGCTAGTAATTAATATAACACATTTTTTTTTTACATTACGCATGTCAGAAATGCAAAGAAAAATATAAGAAAATAAAGATAACATTATATAATTCTCCTTAAACAATCTTATGGAAATCTGAACATTTTATATTATTTTCTTGAATGATTATACTGGTTTATCGCTAATCAATCTCCCATATCGCAGTTTAATTAGCTAAAATTGTGAAATATAATAAAAGAAGTTACTGTAAAATAACGCAAGACGATAAAAGTAATAATTATCGTTTGTTTATCAGTGAAACGCGCTAGGTACATGTGGCAACCCTAAGGCAACAAAATGCCTGAAGATCCAGCTCGTATATACAGGAGCCTTAGTAAATAGAAATTCACAAAAATAATGTTGAAAATAACTTTGATGATATTTTCGAGAAAGTTGAGATTTTGATTTTTTACTGTTTTTTAACTTTTGTTTATTTGCGTAATATAATTGTTTGATGTACCGCTTCTTTTTGAGAAATCCTTGCATGTTATTTTGTTGTATTTCTCTGAAAACAAGTATTATCGCATATCAACCATTTCTAAAACTTGTATAATAATTAATAAACTATCTCCCAATAAGTATTTGGACAATTTCGAATTTACACGTTCTGTCAAATATCTAGGAGAATTCTCCAGCATTTATCCTAAAACTTTAGGAGTATGAAGAAAATGTTATATATCATACATTTCAGTGAACGTTTTGTCTAGAAGACGAAAAGGAAACTAGTAAAAAAATAAACAATGTCAAAATGTTTTGGATCACCCTGGAAAAAGTAATGCTTGAAATACATTTTCGCTGAAGTATGTAATTTTTAAGATTAACCTAACTATCTGTATAAATTTGTATGAGTCTACCACTTATATTCCTGAAGATACAACAATTTCTTTAAACAAATTGCAAAAAAAACTGGCACTTTTTTAATAGGGTATTACATCCACTGCAAAACCAATTTCAGGAAACTTGGCATACCATATTAGACACTGCATTGCATACTGCAATCATAATGCAAAAATTTTAAGTTTCTTACAAAATATGAGCATTTTTACTAAATAATTTTTAACTACGCATGCGCAAGCTTTTATAAATATTTATTTGCATAATTTAATAGCCATAATTATTGAGTTATTTATATAAAACCTCCAAAATAAATATCGCGTAAATTCAAATAGTTATGAGCTATAGAATGAACAAATTTTCAGTTCCTCTCAAAAAAGAAAATGATGGGGGTTTTATCAATATTTATTAATAATCAGCGAACACTGTATAACCATTAGGCATTGATTGGATTAAAATAAAAAATGTGAGTAAAACCCTTTATAACTCAGCTCTCATTTTGAGAGGATCTACAACTATACTCAACAGGAGTAAATGTTTGCTTTTTGTAACCATCGCGGTTTGAAAAATCGCTATTAATTATCACAATAATAATGTACTGATAAAAGAAAAGTGTTATGTTCGTAATGAAATGACATAAAAGAGTTCAAAATGAAGTACGTTAATGACAACATACCCAGAAATAAATTTGTTTCAGTTTCCGGGTCTTAAAATTCGAAGTAAAGATTTTTATTCATTGGATACTCCACTGGGCGATTGGACATGGGCGATCTCAATCCTGCCCATTTGAAGGGGTAAGGAGTGGGCAAATTAAACAACAACAACAAAATAAATAAATAAATAAATAAATAAATAAATAATAATAATAAAATGTAAAAGTCACAGCATGCATTTTACAGTATGTGTTTTGTAGATTCCAGATCTGTATATCAAGATTCGAGTCAGTAGCCTCAGTATATTTTGCTACGCGGCGATGAGTCAGTCAGTGAAATAAGTGGATGGAAATATTATTATATAAATTTAGATAAATATAAAGCATTAATAGCAACATATTACATTCTAAATCTGAGATAAAAAAAAAATTATCTTAATGAATAACAACAGTCATTTGTTTACTATCTTTTTCAATAAATAATTGATTAAATGTCTATACATTATAAACAACTTTGCCATTTGAATTAACAAAGTAATATTTTTTACTTCCTTATACAAAGTATAAGAGGTATTGTTATCCCGGTTTGCCAAATAGATATTGTATCTCACATAGCACAAAAACGAATGATTGTAAGAATTTTGAAAATTTATATTTGTATCTGCCATGATGTCTAGTTGTGCCTCTGCAACTTTGGTTTTAATACGAGCTCTCATTTTAAAGATATTTATGATTTTACACGATTTTTCGTGACGTCTGTATGTAAGTATGTGTGTGTGTGTATCTCGCATAACTGAAAAACGGTTGGACATAGAACGTTGTAATTAGGTATAGGTATGTTATAACATCTAGTTAGGCACCTCCTTTTTTGGTCTAACTGTGACTTTTTGTTTTCGAGATATTTAAAAGAATTATATTTATAATGACCAAAAATGAAAACATCTCGGCCATTATATATGACCGACTATCATAGAGATTTCAAAAGAAGCTAATGATAGAACTGATTGTTATGAAAGTTATGACTCATATTTTTATGAAAGTTGTCGACTTTTTTGCGTGTAGAAACTTATTCTTAAACACATAAGCAGGTTCTAGTCAACGAATGCATTTTATTTCATAAATATTCAACCCTTAATAATATTAATATGATTGTTGTCGACCATTTTGCTTATAGAAAGTACAAAAGAAGATTCTTGTCGATGAATGCACCTTATTTAATGAATATTCAGCTCGTAGATGGAGTCCATAATGATATTATTATGAAAGGCGTCGACATTTTTGCGTGTAGAAAGTAAATTTTTAAAAACATAGACAGTTTCTAATCGACGAATGCACTTTAATTACTATTCAGCCCATAGATTGAGCTTGTAATAATATTGTTATAAAAGTTGTAGACATTTTGGCCCGTAGAAGTTAAATCTTAAAGACATAAGCAAGTTTTCGTTAATGAATACATTTTATTTAATAAATATTTGGGAAACAGTTGAATAAAGGAATTTTTTGTGCCACAAAAATCGATAATCAATGAATATTCTCGAAACAATCCGATGAACTAGTCATTCTTATTACAGAAATCAAATAGGCACTGTTAAATGCACTACAGAGGAGAAATTTTGCTAATTCAGGAATAACTGAAATTTTTGAAATTAAATGAAATTTGAAAGCATCGAAAGTATTGTCACAATGGCTTATAGATTCTTCGTAGTTCTTTACTAGATACTAATGAATAAAAAAAAAAAAAACAGAACTCGCCTCCTATTGAAGTTAGAGTTTCCAAACTTTGGGAATCCTAAACTGTTTCTTTTCGCCCCATTTGATGCTAAGTCAACGCCACCCTCGTGGAAATTAAAAAACTACCATCTCTTTCCATTTTTACTCTAATACCGTAAAGAAAGCAGAACTTAAAGATAGAGACAATTTCTAGTTTACAATAATCAATATTTATTTATTTATTTATTTTATTTTTATTTATTTATTTATTTATTTATTTTATTTATTTATTTACTTATTTATTTATTTATTTTTGTAGTATTGTAAGTCATTTATAAAACTTTCAATGAATTTAGTTCTGCGCTATAAACCAATGAAACTTTCCGAAAAATTCCAGAGCATCTGTTCCAGTTGAAGTTAAAGCTTTCAAACTTGGGTAACCCTAAACTACAGACTTTCGCCAAATTCGGTCGCGAATTGACCATATTCGATACCACATCGCCAAAATCGATGCCAAAACAAAAATCTGCGTTGGCTACAAAATTGACGGATTACCGATATTAACGATAAAATTTGGCAGCAAATATTGTTTCAGGATAATCAGAATTAGTAAACTCTTTCTCAATTTTAACGGAGTTCATATTATTTTGGTTAAATGTACCGTTTCTCGTTACTAATTTTAGATAAAGAAAACAAAAGTAGTCCGTCTATACTTGAATGATTTTCATTGAAATCTAAGCCGTTCATTTGCCAATGAGACATTCTGTAATAAGCCATGAAACACTATTTCTGGAAAAAGTACCATATTTGTCACGGTATCGATAATCTTACTATCGTGACTTTTGTGGTTGGAGTAGCAGTTATTATTATTATTATTATTATTGTTATTATTATTATTTTCAGGAATGTTTGTGGATAGAAACCTACCTGCTTATTTATGAATCTGTTCAGAAATGGTTTTCATAACAATATATTTATTTCAATGATTGTGTACATGGAAGTCATGTGGTACCCACATCAAATTTTTATTATTATTATTTTTTTTTTAATTATTATTAAAAAGTAGATGTTATCAATTTTATTATAATAATTAAATAAAAAATAATGGTGAATGAAAGTTTTAACAGAGTATTTTAATTTAAAAATGTAAATGTAGATTTTTTTTTTTTTTTTTTTTACAATTACACAACTTAAACCTCTCAGAAGATTTATAAATATCTCCGTCTGAATGAATAAATCTCTCAAGTTTATGCTTTTAGGTTCTTGCAATTTTACACTTTTCAATTAATATTACGCAAAAAACATAATTTTGAAAAGGTACTCTTGAGATTTTAAGTCAGCAATAAAATTTAATTAATACTGGGGAAAAAATAATTATCTAAACATAGAATTTAATTTCGCTTCATAAGAACATATGCTATTTACGAAAATTTATTTTTAGATAAGTAAAAGAACACTAATGATTTTTTTTTTTTTTTTTTTTTTTTAATCTTTTAATTTAGACCATAATTATTTAGCACCCAGAAAATATTGTTTCAGTTTATTTTAACATTTTATGAAATATGATAGAAATTAACTAGTAAAAAACTCAACCGTCATTTTTATTTTCAATTTTTTTTTTTTTTTTTTTTTTTTTTAGTACGACAGGAGCATTGCTCTGGATGAGTAATTTTAACGTTCTGGGAATTTTAAGTACCCAACTTAGAATCTAGCACATCTATATAATATATAAGAATTTATTTGTCTATAAAAAGTGCATCGTTCGACCGATCTTACGAAAATTGGTACCTTTATTAATCAAAACAACATGTAACTAATGCTATATATATATTTTTTTAAATTTTAAGTCGATAGTTGATTCAAAAGATATTAAATAATAACTTCATTTTAACTAAAATTATTATGAAAAAAAAACTGGAAAAAAAAATCTATATGCACATATATATATATATATATTGTAACAAAATTGTAAATAATTGTGTTTATTTTTGTATAAATTCTTTCAAAGAGGCGTAGTAAGTTGATAAAGTGCTAATTTTGCGCATTTCTAGTCGTGTTAGCGTTGAAATAGCCTTATTTTCCCTTAAAAACGCATTAAAAAGCCCCAATAAGGCAGGTAATGGATTTGGCACCAAATTTGGCGACTTTTCCCCACCTTGGCGATTTTTTTGGCGACCTTGGCGAGAAAATCCTTATTAGGGATATACCAAATATGGAAGCTCTAATCCCATTGGCTGATGAGATATGGAGATTTCTGGAACGTTCCACACTTTTCTACAGAGGTTTGTTTTTTCCGCCAAGTCATCCAGTTCAGTTCAGTCTGAGATCAGAGTCACTCAGTTTCGCTAATGCTTGCATTGTTTTGAGCCTCTTTGGAAGAGACTTGCTTTATGTGTTATTGCTATACAGTTTGTACTGTGGATTTGCTATTGACAGCTGTTGTTTAAGCTGTGTTTACTGACTGAATTGAAGCTGATACTTGGTTTATAGACCTGTATTTTTCTGGAACTTTCTGTGAATAAATTACTGAATTTTTGTAAGTTTTGCCTTTCATTCTCGGACAACTCACGAACCCCCAAGTACGCAACATTTCTGGTGTCAGAAGTGGGATTGTCTGTGAATGGTGATGGAGCAAGAAATGAAGAAACTTCTCGAAGGTCTTACTGCTCAGATAAATGAATTAAGATCTGGATTAATAGAGAAAATGGAAACAGGACAGGAAAAGATGGAAACCGGATTGATAGAGAAAATAGAAAAAGGACAAAAAGAATTGAAAGACGGCTTGACTGAAGAAATGAATGAAATGAAAGCCGGACAGGAAAAGATGGAAACCGGATTGATAGAAAAAATAGAAACAGGACAAAGGTAAATGAAAGCAGTTCAGGAAAAGATGGAAGCCAGTTTGACCAAAGAAATTAAATGTAATCAAGATGAGATGAAGAGAGAGCTTTCAACGGTGAAATAATCGATAGAGGGTAAATTCACGGTGATGGAAAATAGAATGGATGGAATAGAAGAGAAAGTTTTGAAA
This sequence comes from Salticus scenicus, assembly GCA_963930645.1. Classification (NCBI taxonomy): domain Eukaryota; kingdom Metazoa; phylum Arthropoda; class Arachnida; order Araneae; family Salticidae; genus Salticus; species Salticus scenicus. The sequence continues at coordinate 150,473,215 of OZ005662.1, forward strand.
ATAGAAGAGTGTTTTGAAGAGAAAGCTATGAAGATAGAGGAAAATGTTGTGAAAGTAGAAAAGAATTTTGAAGAGAGATTTATGAAGATAGAAGAGAATTTTGAGGAGAAATTTAAAGAAAACTTTGATCAAGAGCTGAATAGAAGGTTTTCAGAGATAGAAAGCAAATTTAAGAGAATGGAGGAAGATCTTGAAAGAAAAATGAAAGAAGAGTGGAACGGAGAAGTAATAGGGAATGAACTGCAGAGTAAGATTCGGAATCTCGAAGAAAAGTTAGAATCCACGCCTCAGGAAACTGAAAAGAGAGATAAAAGAAGCCAGAATCAGGAATTTATTAAGCTATGTACCTACGACGGCAGTTCCTTCTGGCATGTATATAAGACGCAGTTTTCCATCGTAGCCGAAGCTAATGGCTGGGACTCTGTTGCAAAGACGGCTCATCTGGTAGGGTCTTTGCGGGGCGACGCCGCAGATATTCTGGAGACCCTTTCGAAGGAACAGCGATATGACTTCGACCCAGCTAGAAATTGTTTGCACTTTTTGTGCAAAAAAGTGTAGATTGTGCACAATTTGTGCATAATTTTTTAATACTTCGAAAAAAACGCACTTTTTGTGCAAATTATCTGCATTTTTTATACATGCAAAAAAGTGCAAATTATATGTTACAGAAACTGTGCAAATTATCTGCACTTTTTATACATGCAAAAAAGTGCATATTATAAGTTACAGAAACTGTGCAAATTATCTGCATTTTTTATACATGCAAAAAAGTGCATATTATATGTTACAGAAACTGTGCAAATTATCTGCATTTTCTATACATGCAAAAAAAGTGCATATTATGTGTTACAGAAACTATGCAAATTTTTTACATAAAATAAGTGCATATATTCTCGTTACAAAATTTGTACATTTTTTATGCACAAAAATATGTGCACATTTCAATTTGCAATATTTTTACTTTCTTTTAAGAGTGTTTTTCGAAAGTCAGGAATATACCAAAGTATCTCAAGAGGAAAGCAATTTCGCTATGAACACATTGATTTGAAAAGTTTCGTGGATTTAAATGATCTAACAGATGAGGTATTATAAGTTGGGCTCCAAGTGACATACAAACTCATATTTTCTAACAGAAAATCATACTTTTCTACTTTCTTCTATATGTATATATAGAGAAAGTATTGGATTCATGTAAATTTTCGAACTCCAGTTTTCGATGGATTTACACGTTTTGGGATGTTCTGAATAGGCTTCAACTTTTTTAGAAAACAACTGTCTGTCTGTGCGTGTGTATCACAAATTTTGTGGACGCTGTATCTCACAAACCAAAATTGCAGCATTTCGAGCATTCAAATGATCTATCATAATTGGTACCACAGGTGGGGCCCCTGGGGCCACTAGGGGTTCCATGTAACATAAACTCGATTTTTTCAAATGGAAACTAAACTTTTTCTTCACAGAATCGTTTTAAACGGAAAAATCTGTTCTAAAACATATGCCTTTTTTTTATTTCTTAAACTAAGGGAGCCAAAGGGGCCCGATTTTACGTGCAACTAAAGGTCTGGAAACCCAGAATTATGTTAAAAGGAAAGCAATTTCAGTGATGTCATTGATTTCAAAAGTTTCGAGCATTCAAATGATCTATCATAATTGGTATCACAGGTGGGGTCCCCGGGGCCACTAGGGGCCCCATGTAACATAAACTCGAATTTTTCAAATGGAAACCATACTTTTTCTTCACAGAATCATTTTAAGCGGATAAATCTGTTCTAAAACATATAATGCCTTTTTTTATTTCTTAAACTAAGGGGGTCAGGGGCCCGATTTTATGCTCAACTAAAGATCTGGAAACCCAGAACTATGTTAAAAGGAAAGCAATTTCAGTAATGTCATTGATTTCGAAAGTTTCGAGCATTCAAATAATCTATCCGATTTGGTATCACAGGTGGGGCCCCGGGGCCACTAGGGCCCCATTTGACATAAATACGATTTTTTCAAATGGAAACCATACTTTTTCTTCACAGAATCGTTTTAAGCGGAAAAATCTGTTCTAAAACATATAATTCCTTTTTTTTATTTCTTAAAGTAAGGGGGCCAGGGGCCCGATTTCTATGCGCAACTGAAGGTCTGGAAGCCCAGAATTATGTTAAAAGGAAAGCAGTTTTTACTGATGACATTGTTTTCAAACATTCCGTGATTCAAATAATCTACCAGATTCGGAATTACAGATGGGCTATCGGGACCCCTAGGGCCTAGGGGCCTATGTAACTTAAACTGATTTTTTTCGAATAGGAACCATACTTTTTCTTCACAGAATTTTCTTAAGAGGAAAAAATCTGTATAAAATCACGTTTTTTTTTTTTTTTTTTTTCATTTTTTTTTTTTTCATTTTCCAAACTATGGGTCCAGGACCCGATTAATTTGTTTAACTATAAATAAATCTGGAAATCCCCAATTATCTTAACTGGAAAGCTGATCTCATTGATCACTCATGACTGATCTCATTGATTTTAGAAGTTTCATGCATTCAAATAACCTATAAAATTCGGTATCAAAATTGAATTTCTGTTATATGGGCCCTTTACCTTGAAAAGAAAAAACAATAGATCTTTTTTTAAAAAAATTCCGTTTTACATGTTTCTGTGAAAGAAAAAAAAAAGAATAGTTTGATGCATGTCTTTCAGTGCTATCATAAGAGAGCCCTTCATTTTCAAGATGAAAAGTATGATTATTATTAATATTGGTTAAATGTTCTCATACAAATATTGATTGTTCGTTCAAGCTATTGTTTTTTCTAATTTAATTCAAAGAATTCCCGCGGCATAGTTTGTAGCATTTGAAAAACAACGATGGCAACACAACACTTTTATTTACTAATTCCAAAATGGACGCCAGACGGTTGATTTGCTTCTGTTGAAAACGTGCTTTGTTTCAATTAGATTTCGATTATCAAGGTAAGTTAAAATTTCTTATTTATTTTTAATCAAATATTTTTATTGCTCCCCATGTCATAATTTTATACACATACAATAGTTTTATGATAATACTTCCAGCTTACTGTGTGTTTTTAAAATTAATATCATCAATTAAGGTATTTATGATAGTACGAGCAAACCGATCTTTCTATTTTTTTTTTTTTTTTTTTCAAAATAATTAATATAAAGCATGTTTCATTATTTGCAATACGGTTTCATAATTTATTTAGTAGTTATCTAGACTTTCTTAATGTATTTTGTTTAATGTAAGGTGAATTTGTAAGAAACTTTCAAATTAAACTAAATGTTATTAATTATTAAATGCAGAGGCATTTCTAGGATTTTTTTACTAGGAGTAAAAATACTCCTTGACACCTTGACCTTTTTTAAAAGAGGGAATTTAGCATTAGGAATAATAATAATTAAAGTAGATGAGATATAAGTTAATCTTTTGTGAACTTATACCAAATTTTACTTTTCAATATATTCAAAAGTAAAATGTATAATATAACAGATATGTTAATGTATGTGTATGAACTCAAATTATAAGTTTAAATTATGAGTTCAAGTTATATGGTCTGGCCCTTCCTGAGGGGCTCATGAAAGCAGAATTTAAAAATTTTAATTAGTTGCAGATATATTAATTAAAATGTCAACCATTAATTAGCCATTTAAACATTTGTTTTAAATTTAATTGTTGCCAGAAAAGTTTTTTTATGGGGGGGGGGCATTATTTTCACATGATAATTAAAAAATTATCAAAAACTAGATTTGCTTATGCACATGAAAAAATTGTTATTATGATGTTAAAATTTAAATAATTAATATACTTTTAGACTAGCAAACCCATACAAAATTTTCAGTTTCTTTCTTTTTTTTAACCTTTAAAATTTGAAACTTATAAGTTTAACCAATTTCACCATCTAATTAAAATTTTAACTCACCAGAGCCAAATTATTATTAGTTTTTGTGGAATGAAATGCTAATGATACTTAAACTAAATCATTCAAAGAAAAGTTTCAAAGTAAAATTCATGTTTGACGACTTAGTTTTCATATTTCCCCTCGCAAGACAGCTTTAATAAAGGACCCCAATGACGACTTTTAAATTTTTGCCACCATGTTGAAGAGATCCCTTTTATTTTATTAATAATTAAAAAGTCACCAAGGGGGGCTATAATAAGAGTATCATGATGTTTATTATAGATTTATTATTATTATTTTTATAAACCAACCACTCTTAACTAACCATAAAGTCCTAAAATGGGGATAAGGCCTGGCACCACCGAGCGGGACTTTGATAAAGTTAGCATTTTCAAAAATCGTAACACGGCGAGCAAGCAGGATGTTTCAGATATTGAAACAGGAAGAGAGCATCGCAGGCGCTACCGAGCAGGAATTTACTACGGTTAAATTTTTCAATACGTCTATTTGCACTATATGTCAATAAGCTGTTGTAGGACCTAAAATGGGAAGAAGGCACCGTAACCGCTAACGAGCAGGAGTTTCATGAAGTCACATTTTTCAAGGATCGCGAGCTCAAGATTCTAATGCTGCATGATTATGTGCCATCTATTTTGTTTTCAAAAAAGACAAGGAAAACTCAGGGAATTTTTCTCCTGATTTGTGCGACGACAACCCATATTTCTGAAATTTTTTAGTCTGGTTGTTAATAAATATGCTATTAATACATTTTCTCTGTTATTAATATATTTTTCTTTAAAAATGCATTAAAATGAAATCTTTTTTGCTACTTTTGGTATTGGCCAAGAAATTAATCAAAATTTAGCCCAGTACAGACACAGAGTACTTGGCAAACTGTTAGAGTGCCAACTAAATCAATACCAAGTATCAGTAAATATTATTTACATCAAACTATTATATTGAGAGTACAAATTAGTTTGGTCTATTTTTAAAATATGGTGGTGCTGCTGTTATGAACATGTTTTATAGCTGATTTTGGCAGTTTTAGAGAATTTAGACATTTGTTAATAGTATTCGGTTTATATTGCTTTGAGTTTCATACAAAAACTTGTTTTTTTACTGTGTTGAATTTGTCACATTTTGTGTGAGGCATTTGCGGAAGGTTTTGGTTTTATGCTTTAATAGGAAGAAAAGTATTACTGAACGCATTGAATGCTTGCAGTGGTTTAGGGCAACAATACACTGATTGATAGATCATATAGGGAATGATTTCTATGTTTCAAGAATGATGATGTATTTTTGTTTTACATGATCTTATAAAAAATTATTTTGATTAATATAACAAACATTTAGATATAAATACAATTCATAGAATAAAGAATATTTTTGGAAATTTTAGTGTTAAAAATAGTACATAACTAAAAAATAAAAAGCCTTAATTATTTAGTTTTTTTCTCTCTCTCTTCAGGAGCATATAAATAAAGACTAGTACAATTATTTAATGCAAAAAAGCCTAATCTTAATTGGTGCCTTGTATTTTTCTGATATTCATTCACAAATACGAAATATGGGGAAAAGGAGGTAAATATTAAAATGCTTAATTTTCTTTTATTTATTAATTTAAAAAACATAAAATTGTTTTATATATTTATCTATTTTATTTATTTATTTTTTTTTTTTCTGAAGAAATCAAGGCATTAATGGAAGTAAATTCCTCTATGGTGACCAAGTAGTTCTGCGGTCAAAGTTGTTGGATGGAAAGTACCGTGTTCGATCAAAGGTCACAGTCATCAATCTAGCCATTAAGAGTTTACTGTGGTTTTCCCAAAACTTGCATAAATACGGGCTAGATCCAGTTAGAACACCCCACCCCCCACCCCCATGGAAAGCATTCCTCCTGTAGGACTAGGAACACATATAAGATTTAAAATATTAAAATACTTATTTTTATTTATATATTTTTTGTTATTAAATTAAAAAACATCAAATTTATTTATTTTCTGAAAAAATCGAGACATATTAACAGGACTAAATTCCTTTTATGATGCAAGTTTTAAAAAGTTAAATGTCATACGATTTTACTAATCAGAAAATTACTTAACATTGACTGGTGGTATGATAATAAAACACTCGTTTGCAATAATTGCAACACTGACGTTAAGGGTTCGATTCTCTTTTAAACATTTTCAAAACAATTTTAATTTGCATTAAAAATCACTGGTATCGAAATTGTTAGAATTTTGTGTTGTAAAATTATGTTGTAAAAAGTGCTTATTTCTTTATTTTATTTCTTTGTTTATTTATTAATTAATTCATATATTTATTAGGTGTCATATTTTTTTGTCATATTCATTCAAAGGTACAAAATACAAAAAAAAAAAAAAAATAATAATAATAATAATAATAAAGGGAACACACATGAGGTTTAAAATGCTTATTTTTTTCAAATTTATTAATTTAAAAAAACATAAAATTTATTTATTTATTTTCTGAAGAAATCAAAACATTAACAGAAGTATCCTTTTAAAATACATGTTTAAAAAACGTTAAATGTTATACGATTTTACTAATCAGTAAATGGTTTCGCATTGACTGGTGGTACTATAATAAAACGCTCGTTTGCAACACGAGCATTGGGTTGACATTTGACATGAACAAAAAAGATGTATAAAATTTAATAAATATTTTTCAAATATTCAGATTATTAATGATTATGCATTCAACTATAAAATATTGGTATGTTTTTAAATATTAAACTAATTCCATTTTACTAAACTGAATTATTTTAAGAAAAACATGTTTGTGCTAATGTGCCAGTTGCCTACAAGAAAGGCCGAAGTATGGGTTGAATAACCTCTGTAAGGGGTGGTCCTTTTCAGGGGTCCTAGCCCCTATTTATGCTAGTTTCAGAGAAAACTGCAGAAAATTTTGAAAGGCTAGCCGGATGAGCGCTACCTGTTATCAAACTTCATATCTCCCGCCTATCAGCTTTGACAGCAAAGTTAATGTTACCGTCTCAAAAACATTTGAGCCCCTTAAAAACCTTTCAGAAACCAACTAAAACAACTTTTAAATATTTAATGCACTGAGAATGTAGTATATATTTGTAGAGATGTGGGTTTTCCAGAAAATTTTCAATCTCTAAATTACGAAGGTTTTGTAAAATGTAAAACAAAACTAAATACATTAAAAGCTACAAGTAAACAAAACTATTCAAAGAAAAGTATGAATAATTATTCAATTCAAAAAGAAATTAATAAATAAAACACAGAAATTATGATTTAATGGTTTATTAAACATGTATAAAGCTAGAAAGTTATAATTTTTAATGACTGTTTTGCATGTATAATGGTTGAATAATCTGTATAAAAAAGGTGTCTGTGAACGTTCTGTAGCCGTCAGAGACCCTCACATATTGCTGCCAACAGCTGAACCCCATTTTATTATATAGGGAAAATTTTTATGAGAATTAATAATTTTTTTTTTTTTTTAATTCTGTTTTCATTATTAAAAAAAAAAAAAAAAAAAATTACAAATTCCCAAAATTTATGTACTTAATTTTTAATACTTCATACTGAAGTTACAAAGTGGAAAAAAATTATCAAAGTTCTTTTTTGAACTTTATAATTTCAAAATAAAACATTAAAAAAAAAAACTGTTTTTGAAAAACAAGAACAAAAGAAAAAAAAAAAAAACAGAGGTAATTATCAAAACGAATTTCTGTTTAGAATAACATGGGGTTTGGTTGCTAGTGGCAGCAAAATTATTGAAACCCACATCCATGTTTTTCTTTTTCTTTCTTTCTTTCTTTCTTTTTTTTTTTTTTTTTCTTTAGTTTGTTTAGTTTGATCGCTAATTTTTATCATGAAATTACTTTTTTATAAATAGTATAAGACTAAGATCATGATAAATATTTAATAGTGTTGACTCTAGAACAAAAGGGCCGCTGGGGGAAACTTGATAAAAGGGCACTTTATTCTCAAAATCAAAAGGGGCACTATAATATACTCAATAATTCAAAAAGGGCACTATAATATCCTCATAATATATCACTTACAAAATGTAGCCCCCCCCCCCAAATAAAAAAAAAAAAAAAAAAAAAATTACTAATTTTTTAATAGCAGCAATGTATCCAAGGTATAAATAAATAAACAAAATAATGAAATTCTAAAAGAAAAGAAAAATCAGATATTAAAAAAAAGGTACAGATAATATTATATCGTAGAATGTACCAAGACAAAATCAGATTTTTATGAGAAACAAATTTGAAATTTTTTTACATTTTTGAATGAATTATATCACTTTCAAAATGTAGGGGGGGGGAGGTAGAATTACGTTTTTACCGTTAATTAAATAAATATGCTGTTTTTCTCGTATTTGACAGAATTCGCGATATTGTTACGACCGATTGCCGAAATTTGTAATTATTTCACTGCAAATTTACAAAATCTACGTTTAATAGCAAATAATTGCTAATAATATACTATAATTTTGAAACTAATTGATAAAATTCACTCTTCTTTCAAAGCTGATTCCTAAAATTCACGATATTTTTGCGGTTAATTATATCGAAAATGGGGTTAATTATTAACGAAATATACAATTATCTGGCTGCTAATCGATGAAATTTGAGCCCTTTTTAAAGCTACATCTCCCAAATACCAAACTTTGCTGTTAATCGGTGAAATACACACTTTTTTCAAAACCTAATCCAGAAATATGTGAAAATTTACAGATGAATTAAAAAATACCAGATTATTTAACAGCTAATTGTCAAAAAATACGTTTACTCGGAACTAAATTATTTTTTTTTCTCCTAAGAGGTAAAAAATTGCGCATTTTTTTCAAAGCGGATTTCTGAAATACGCGATTATTATGCGGCCAATTGAGAAAACACGCTATTATTTAGCTACTAATCTATGAAAAATGCATTCTTCTGAAAGCTGAATCTTAAATACTCAACTATTTTGCCACTAATCAATGAAATTTGCATTTTTTTTTTTTTTTCCAAAGCGGAATCTCAGAAATCGGGAATAATTTTGAAGTAGATTTCACAAATACGGGATCGCTTACTCACTAATAATAAAAAATTTACCTTTTATATGCTATCATTTGGCTGCTAGCCAATAAAGGTTTTTTTTTTTTTTTCCAGTTGATTTCAGTAAATCGCAATACATTTGTAGCTGATAATGGAAACACGCAATCATTTTGCCGCTAATTAACAAAATTTATGTTTAATCGCAATTAATCGCTGAAAAAGGCTTTTGATGCTAATCGATGAATTTCTTGCTTTTTTCAAACATGATTTGCATTATACGTATAATTTTGTGGCTTTTTATAGAAATACGGAATTATTTTACAGCTAATTTTTAAAATTACGTAATCGTAAACTAATTGCTAAAATAGATGTTATTTTTCTAAAAATGTGTAATTATTTAGTCATAAATCAGCTTTTTTTTTTTTTGTTGTTGTTGATTTGATTACCGAAATGTCATTTTTTGCAGCTGATTTATAAAATACGCAATTTTCTTGTTCTATTTTTGTGACAAATCCATTTTAAATCTGACGTTTTTTGTGAAAGTCCCATTTTCAGATATGAAGATTTCTTAGAATCACTGACGCACTATAAAAACTAAGTTATCGCATATTCAGTTATCCCAACAAAAAGCACAGAAAATATTCTTTTCCAAAATTTTTCTTTCTCCAAAGGTTGATACTTGGTACGATAAAGTTTGAAAAAACTTGTATATTAAAACACTTAAGAAAGTTTCCTATTACAGAAGACAATTCCTCCGTTAAAGTCTGACTTTATACTGTTTTCTCCAAAACTCGCGTGATTACGGCCTAAGACACTTTAGAAAGTCTCCCACGGAAGATACCTCTTTCTGGTCTTAGATCCCTTGCGTTGTCAATTGTACTTAAAGTTCAGTAGCTTTGAATCCATTATTTTTTATCGATAAATAATTAAAATAAACAATTATTTCATTAGAAAGTATTTTTTAGTGACGTATTAAGCATTAAGATAACTGAAACATTGATATTGTTTAAATGAAAATCAAAATACTGCATAATCATAGTATTCGGTTTCTTTCTTCCCCCCTTTTCAGCTTGTGGTTTTAATTAAACACACTCATAATAGCTAATGTAAACAAATATTTGTTCCCGTTCTGAGTCAGCAATATTTCGATTACGCAATGCCTAGCACTAGATTTTTTTTTTTCTTTACTATTTATTTATGAATATTGTACGATGAAGCGTGTGGTTCTTCAGCTAGCTTGTTAAAGTTAGTTTTGTTATTTTCAAGAGGCGTTGAAGCGCTTTCATAGATAAAAAATAAAATTCAAAGAATAATGTTTTATGCGGCAACTGTAGAAAATGCAAAATCAAAAGTTGATAAGGATTGGATCGCGATTTCTGTCTAGATGTGTGCAAGGGAAAAAAAAAAAAAAAAAAAAAAAAAAAAAATAGAAAGAAAGAAAAAAGAATAGTATATATATATTTTTTTTTCAGTGTCTGCCACTATTCAGTTTTATGTATTTAATAAAATATATTTAGCTAGGTGGTCAAGACTGAATTTGCAGAGCATAAAAAATACTCGCGGAGTTTTTTAATTTTTTCGGAGAAACTCCGCTGAAATTGGAGCAGTTGGCAACCCTGTGAAAAATACTAACGGCCGCCGGGCGCTAGAAAAAGTTAGTAAGGGCTGTGGGGCGCAAAAATGTGTTAGTAAAGGGCCGCTGGGCGCTGCGCCCTGCTAAATCGGCCTAGAGTCGACACTAACTTAACAAAATAGTATTAGGTGCATATCTTTTAAATAGAAATTATTGCTAGCACATCAATAATTTTGCTGCTGACTGTACAGTGTAATTAGTAAGGTATGACTCAGACCATGCAAGGGTTCATTTCATCAAAATTCTTTATTCTTAAGAGTTGTTTATTGATAACTAAAGTAAAAAATTATCAAAATATAAATATAGAGTCATTAAACTTTTGCTGCAAACAGCTTTCTGCAGTCAAAACAGGCAAGTAGATTGCCATTAAACTTGGTCTATCCTATCATGTTTGAAATGATAAAATATTTATTTTAATGTTCTCATTTCGTATGTAAATGTCATGCATCTTAAATTAAGCCTGAGTGTAGGAACTTTTATATTATCTGAGAATGGTTCGCATCTGAGAAAGACTTAAAGAATGAAGTTATCAGTTATTATGGTTTTAATAATCCACTAAGCTGGAAGTATCAAATATAATAATGAACCTAATTGTGTATATACACTACAAAAGTTCTGAAACATTTCATGAAAACATGCTGTTTGCGATTTAACTTAATTTTGAGTTCAAAAAGCCTTTTTTAAATTTCAAGATGTGCAAAATTCTTCATATGTACATCAATTATTCTTTCTTACAACTACTCGGCCAAAGTGCTATTTGGTGCAGCACTATTTTTAAGCATAGTTTGCAAACACAAAATCATATTTTTTAATAGTTGGTGGTATTGGATAATGGATGTGATCCTCTGTTCAAAAAAATTAATCTGGAAGTTTGAGATTTTTTAATTGTTATTATTATTATTTAACTTTAAATGTAACACTTTTATAAGATTTTTCAAGTACAATTCAATTTCAGATATTTTAAGCAAATAAGGAAATATTGAGTTCTTTCAACTAAACCTCCAGTTACAAGATGAGATATGATTTCATGCGAATGAATATCAAAATGGCTATCAACAGAAAATCGCCAATTTGAGGAAGAGCTTCATACATGATAATAAATTTCTACGGTACCTTGAATCTTCCAATCAATATAATACTTAATAAAAATTTTCTAAAATACAATTTCTTAAAAAAATTAACAAGATTTTTTTTTTAATTGAAATTTAAAGTTTTTACTTATTTTTGATTAAATTACATCAGATAATTACGTATTACAAAACAAATTAAATAACTAGTTCAGTATATAGAAAGAAAATTACTAGGAAAATGAATAATTTGAATTACACTTAAAAAAATATATATATATCGTATATCAACTCTTATCATATTCAAAATTATTTTTAAATATCCATACTATGTACTATTAAGTAATTGACTTCAAAATAAATAAAAATTAGAAAATAATCATATCTAAGATGATGCTATTGTTTGAATGAATTTATTTTTTACAATATGACAACATTAGTGTTCACATTTCACGATTTCTCAAGGACGCCATGCCCTGCCCTTTTAAAAATTATTGCCGATGCCCCTGCCCTTTTTTGAAGTAAAAAATGGACCCTGCCTTTTTTTTCGGCGCCCTATACTTTTTTCCCCGAGATTTTTTTTTCTTTTCTGTTTTCTGAAGCAAATAAAAACAGATTCAAAGTGAAACTAATCCTGCATGACTTGTTCTTTTTGGAACCCGTATCGAATAGTCCCTCCGACTAGCGTCTACACTCTACAGCGAGCACCGAAAATTCCGGTCTCTGGCCGCGTCTCATGTAGCAGTGACAAAGCACATACGTCAGAACTTAGAGATATATCCAGAGCAATTCATTTTCCCTTCATACGGAAATTTTATAAGGGGAAAATAATATACGTCATGTAGAAAACATCGCATTTTTCACTAAGATGTTCCTTAATTATTTATTTTTCAAATGAAAATGTCAGGAAACATGAAACTAGAAAAAAAAATCCATTCAATTGGTCAAAACATACAAAAGGATAATGGTAGGAAGAAGCTGTGCAATCTGTGAGATCGATGTCCCGAGTTACGGGTTAAATTTTAAATATATAAAACAACTATACACGCAACATATTGATACAATTATTTTCAGAATCATAATCCATTGCAGGATTATTACAAAAAAAGTTCCCTTTCACTCAAAAAAAAAAAAAAAAAAAAAAAATGCTTGGTCAAAAGTGCCCTTTTAATCAGTAAAAAGTGCCCTTTTCAAAAAATCGCCCTGCCCCTTTTTAAAAGAAATGTGAACACTAGACAACATCATATTCTATACAGAAATTAATGAATTTAATGAAAAAATATTATTAATTACATAAAATATTAACAAAGAATAGTTAGTAATTCTTTTCATTACATGAAGTTCAATACTAAAAAGTATGCAATATAAAAACCTTTTTACATACTTCATGCTTCATTAGCCGTTAAGCGTTTTCGCTGGGATCACCAGCATGGTTACCGGCACTTGCAGTGTCTGAAGTTCTGTACGTGTGGTATTTCTCATTGTTTACATCTCTTTTAAGTATGTGGTGACATTGCTTGCCCTGCCACATCATTGCCATTGCAACAATTATTAAAATTTATGATTTCGATTGTTTCGCGATATGCAGCGTATTTATGATTTTGGTAATTCGCAATTTTTATAACCGTATTTATATTATCTTCCTGGTTAGCTTTTGTTAATGCTGATGTTTGCGCTAGTAATTTTGCCGGTAGCTATATCATGACTGTGTTCTTTAATTCTGGTTTAAATTTTTCTCTTTGATTTACCTATATAACATTTGCTATTGCCTTGGCTGTCAATGTACAGAATTTTACTTTCTACAGATACACGATTAGTGCTATACAATCATACTATATCAATAGAGCTGTAATACTCTGCAAAGAACCTGAAGATTTAAATTACCCCCTGTTTACCCCCCCCCCCCCTCAGTTTTACAACTTCAATCCCATATGATCGTGGAGCGTCATGTAAAATTAAAAATATCCTGCTGAAAATAACATCAATATCCCCATTAAACCCAACCCTAACATTTTCTAAATTACCAGAAATGACAAAGATCCTATTCACCCTTTAGAAATCGCCAGTATTTTTTAAATTCCGTACACTGACAGCCAAGTCAATAGCAAATGTTATATAGGTAAATTAAAGAGAAAAATTAAAACCAGAATTAAAGAAACAGCCATGATATAGCTACAGTCAAAATTACTACCTCATTAACAAAAGCTATCCAGGAAGATAATATAAATATCCATTTCGATAACATCATAAAAATTGTGAATTACCAAAACAATAAATATGCTGCATATTGCGAAGCAGTCAAAATCATTAATTTTAATAATTTTTACAATGGCAACGATGCAGCAGGGCTCAACAAGCGATGGCGCCACATATTCAGACACTGCAAGTGCCAGTGACCATGCTAGGGAACCCCAGCAAAAATGCGTTATGGCCAATAAATCATGAAGTACCTATGTAAAAAAGTTTTTACATTATGTAATTTTTAGTAAAGAATAGTTACAATTTTTATTAAAATCATACAATCAACTGCGGAAGAAAAAGAGTAAATATAAAGAATAGTTAGTTCACTTATCTAGTAAACACAAACTAGAGTTTTTTATTTTCAGTTTATAGGAACTAAATAAAAATACTGATATTGTAAAATAAACAAAGAATTTTGAATGAATGAATAGATCTCCATTGAATGCTTGTATCAGAATCTATTTTTCTTTTCCTACTGCACATGATGCGTAATGTAAAACCGCAATCATGGCTTGAAAGAAGATTTTTCTGCCATTCCAAACCAATAACACTTTACCAGTATGCCTGCGCAACAATAAATCGAAACAGCACAAATTCTTTGTCCTGCTTTAGACCGTAATGAACGTTTTCATTATTTAGTTATGTATAACTGTGCATGCTTTAGACTAAACCAGTGTCACCATTGAATGATTAGAGATCTGGCATTCCAACGTTATTTAATTGATTTATATCATTGAAGCGAGAAGCATTCAATTACAAAATAATTAAAGTAAACCTTACTTTTATTCCTCGTGTATGCCTGAGTACTTGCGGGAGCCCTCCCCCCCCCCCCCCCCTCTTCATCAGAGGCAGCTTCGCGGCGGTTTGCTTGCTTTGTGTCTCTGATGGGGGGGGGGGCTCCCGCAAGTACTCAGGCATACACGAGGAAGTAATGTTTACTTTATTTTGTTATTTAATTGGTTTAGCCAAGATTCAGATGTTCACGTTTTTTCATGATTCTGCATCGATATTTCATGGAAGATGAAATATTTAAATTGAATAAGTGATAGTATTATTGAATCGATATAATTTTATTTTACATCAATATTAAACCCAGTCCTAGTTCTGATTTTTATTCACTTTAATTGTATTTGTTTATTTACTAAGTTATAGTTTTATCTATGATTTTGGCAAATATTTACCCATAAGGTTATTGTTAATTAAGTGCTTTTTATCAATTATTTCATAAAGTTTATGTTCATACTTAAGTTATTTAAAATAATAATTTCATGCATAATTGAATTGACTATATCAGGGCTTGAAAAATCTCAAAATTTTTATGTGCTTTGTCAGGCATGTATCTTATTCAAGTACATATTAATAAAAACATTCACATATCTGATGAAAAGAATTTAACAATATTATATCTATATAGTGACATTATTTCAGTTTAAGTAAAAGTCTTAGGCAGGATAGTATATTTTAGAAAGTACATGCCTAATCTGAACCAGGCATGTCAAGCAATGTAATTTTCGAGCCCTGAACTGTATGATAATGTGTAAATTTTTAAAGGGGAAATTGCACACAGGAGTATTACATGCTATATTTTATGTTTGATAGCTAAAAACAAACACCCAAGAATGAAGCCTTACGTCTTTGTAGATCCACTGTTATTCATAAGTATGCTATTTGCGTTTGTTTCTTGTTATTTTTTCTCTGTTATGTTCGTAGATTAATTTCCAATTTAGGCATGTGGGAGGGGGAAAAAAACCAAACTTTACTCAAACTAAACTCAGAAATTGCAAAAATTATTTAAAATAATTTGTAATTTTAGTTTTAAAAATCAGTAAAATACAAAGCAAACTGACTGTATGAAACTATTTATGATTGTATGAATTATTATATTGTTTGATATTAATTCTGTGAGTTGATTAATATCTGTTTTGTATATTTAATAAATATATTTTCTAATTAATATATGTATTTTTTCTTTATTGAAAGGTCATTTATGGGTGGTCCAGTTACTCAACCTTGATTTGGAGAAAGGTTTGAATGACCTATAAAAAAAGTAAATCAGGCAACCTGAACCAAACCTCACACACAAGAAAAAAAAAAAAAATTAGTCAACCTGACTCAAAAGATCAGGTTTGGGTAAAATTGAATTACCGGACCCAATGATACTCTAATTTAGATTGTGATTAAAAATAAAGTTAATCACAAAAATATAACAAAAGTTTAATTAAAGGCATTTAAAGGAACATTTTATTATTGATTTACAGCTCATATTCAAAATATTAGAATTACATTTTTTTACAAATTGAAAATATTGTTTGGTAATTTAATGTCTTTTAATGCAAATGATATTTTTATTAAGGTCTTATTGTTGATTAAACTTACTTTGTATTTTAAAATTAATAACATTTTTGAAAAGATTAATTGAAAAAAAATTATTTTGAAAAGTCAAAATATTAAAATATTTATTCAAGTGGTTCAAAATATTAGAATATTTCACATTAATTCTCCTTTAATTATCACCAATTCATAACTGGTGACATCATTGATTAAATCCAGACAGTTTTATTTAAAAGCAGTTTTATTTTTGTAGTTTTTTTGCTTTTTTGTCTTAAAATGGGTCCTCCGAGTGATATTCCTGAATCTGTTAAACTTTGTATGATTGATTTGTATTGGCACGGTAAAAATCAGTGTTATATAGCAAATTACTTACATTGTTCGCAATCAAGCGTTAGTAAAATATTAACACAATATTTAAAAAAATGGAAATTTACAAAATAATCACTGAAATGGTGGCCGAAAACCAAAAACATCTGCTAGAGATGACAGGAAGAGAAAACTGAAGCGTTTAGTTAAGAAAAACCCTTTTAAAAGTGTGCGATTCTTGTACTGAAAATATAAAGATGGAGTTGAAGTTTCTATATCGACAACATTGAGATGTCTCCATAAATTTCAATTTGAATCTCATGTACCAAAAACAAAACCTCTCATGACTGCAAAACAAAAGCGTATAAGATTGAATTAATGTAAATCAAAACGTTTATGGAGTGAAGAAGATTGGAAAAAAATATTATTTAGCGATAAAAGTATGTTTTGCTCTTTATATGGTAATCAAGGTACTGGAGTTTGGAGAATGAAGCAAGAAGCATTTGATAAGAAATGCCTTAAACGTTCTGTAAAATTTGCTGCTAGTATCATGGTTTGGGGTTGCATGAGTGCAGAAGGACCAGGAAAGTTAGGATGCATCGTCTATGAAAAGGTTGACTCAGATGTATCAAGATCAAGACATTTTGTAATATTACATGACTCCATCATCAGACGATTTATTTGAAGATGATTTCATCTTTCAACAAGATTTAGCGTCACCACATACCTCGGTGTCAACTAAGAAATTCAATTGCATTAACTTAATATCAAAAATAAATAAATCAAATGGAAAATAATTTCTTTCTTATTACATTTTCTCAATTATTCTAATATTTTGAATATGAGTTGTATTATTATTTTAATATAAAAATTATTAACTCAAATGTAAAGGATATAAGTCAAGTAAATTTTTGCACATATAATTTTTGTAAATTGTGAAATATATATATATATATATTTTGACAAAAAGTCTCATAATTTTTTAATTTAATTATTATTATTATTATTTTTTTTTTTTACTGTTACATGAATTTATACATGTGTGTATGTGTGTATAATACAGTCAAATCTGCCTAAACCGGAATCTGTGTAAAACGGAAACCTGCGTAAAACGGAAAAAAATTTCAGTCCCTTCAAAAGTCTACGGGAACCTTTACTAAAACATATATAAATGATAAAATAGTATACAAGATAAAGACTTTTATCAATTTTATTTTTTGTATAATTAGAATTTAATTTGGTAGTAATTTGATGATTTAAAAGTTAAGAATTTCTTCAGAAAGTTGATTTTCTGTTAGACACGGCAAATTTACGGCAGTTACATGGAAAATCTGCATAAAATGGAAATCTGTCTAAAACGGAAAGTTTTAACAGTCCCATTCTGTTCCGTTTTAGACAGATTTGACTGTATATACAAACACACATTAAAATAATACATTTAGACAAGTCTAAGAATATGTATTCAAGAAAAAAGACAAAAGTATTTTTGAAATATGAACATTGTCAAAGTTAGTGTTTTCATGTGAGATACTGAATATGAAAAAATATTTCAAGGGGAAAAAAATCAGAATGTAAATATTATAAATTTCTGAATACGTTATTTTATGCTAGAAAAAAAAAAAAAAAAAAAAAAAAAAAAAAAAAAAAATCAGTTTTTCAGAGTGAAAATAAATCTTAGAAAAAAAACCTCTGTAACAGTGATCTCATTTTCTCAGTTCATTTGGAATTCCAAATCACAGCATCTTTTGCTCCTCTTCTGGCATCATAGCTTTTCTTATGACTTCATTCATCCACAGTCAATGGAATTTCCATTTGAACTAGTGGAATGTTTCTTTTATAGAATTGACAAGTTAAACATGTAAAGAAGTTTGTTTCATGTTATTTAAACAAATGTGAAAGTGTTCTAAAAAAATAAAGAGAAACTGTAAGGGGGGATAGTCTTTCTTTCTTTTCTTTTCTTTTTTTTTTTTTTTTTTTTTTTTTTTTTTTTTAATGAATAATGCAAAAAAATTTCCGAGGAAAAGAAAAATTTTCTTTGAATGTTGTTTGTGCATTTTTATGTTAGTCTCACTGCATTATATATACACAAGGATTCAACATTGCTCATGTCTGAATATTCTGGGTGTTGAGATCTCCAAGAGTGAGAAGTATGCCTCATCCATCCAGAAAATGTTGAACAACCAATGAGCGTCACTTTTAATTCATGCCAAAGCCCACTTGACATGTGATTCCCTCATAGATGAGTCTCCCAGCTATAACTCCTGCAATGACTGCAATTTGTAAAGGATGCATTATCCAGTGGAGGATCCATCAATTCGGTGAATGAGGTATCCAATACCCTGGAAACTTTCCAAGAACTGCTACCCCCATGGATGATTATACTGCCCTCTACTAACATTTTTTGGTAGAAAAAAATAAATAAATGATAACGTGAATGATCTATGAAATGGATCGTCCATGATTGTTTCACTTCATGAATGATTTTTCAAAAATCCAGTTTCTTCGAACCATTTTTGTTCAAAGCTTCAATACACCCAAGACATGTATAGAGCTATTCTTTGTTTTCAGTCCTTTCACCCTTCGAAATTTTTGCAATGCAATACTTGCTAACCCTCCATTCAAATAGAGCAACTTCATCTAGGGTGCTCGATCTGGCAATGATAACATTCTGAAACTGAACGAGAAATCCTCCTGTATCATGGTCTTCTACTGCAAGACTAATTTGCATAAATTGGCTGAATTTCTTGCATGTCAGTGTCGTCTGCTGGTGACTTCTTCAGTTAACATATTTTCATAAAAAAAAAAAAAACTTCTTTTTGACTCTTTCTTGCAAACCGCACAATTTAATCATTATTCCTTCCTTTTTAATAAATTTTTAGTTTTAAAGAACTTTTGGCTCACCTTGCATTTATTTATTTATTTTTCATTTTAATTGATTAAAATCAATATTTAGAATTGTTTTTAAAACTATTATAGATATCATAGAATCGCCAATATCATAGAAGTGTTATCCACAACAAAAACATCTATTGGCACTTAAAGAATGCTCTCCACTTTTGGCTTTGTACACAATAAGTTGAGAAATCAAATAGGTGTTAATAAAGCCGCAAAACTCATATTTTTGTGTAAAGCTTTGAATTGTGCAGAACCTATTTATGGCACAGGCACTCGAGTTGTGTGCCCTGAGCACAAAAACTTAAACACGAAAAATTTCATAGTATGACTTTTTTAATATTTTATAAATCAATATGAAAGATTATAATAATAAGAATACCCTTTTCTACTGATAAACAGAAGTTGGGCAGATTATAAGTTTTCTTGTTAAATTTACTTTTTAAGCATAATCCAAATGTACCTGGACCAAATTATTCATTTTGTGACTCATGAAAAAAAGATATATATGTATATACAGTAATAATATCATTTTTTTTTTTTAATTAAAAAAGCTCAGAATCAATGAGATAAAGAAATCTTACGTATTCCATCTAATCCTTTAAGAGAGTAACAGCTTTTTACAATACGGAAATATGCAAGTGCTTCTTATTAACTGCAAAATTCATTGTTTATGTACAAAATGTTTTGCATTATAAAGATCTTCTACTGTATATATTTTACTCTGTCAGTCACTGGTAAAACTGTCATGCCCTATACAAATTTCAGTCCACCAGCTAGAAGCAGCCTGAACGAAAAGCTCAACATAACCAGATACTTTCCATTCTCATGTAATCCAATGGGATTTTTGTTGCTTTGCATTATTAGTATATCTCATTCAAAAAAGTTTTCGAATTCTCTTTTGTAAATTCCACTCTTTGAACAAGTTGCCTTTTATCTTAGGAAGCAATTTAATAAGATAAATATTTCTTTTCAGGATTGAAATTTAGACCCTGAAGTTTACTTAATGAAGTAAAAAAAAAAAAAAAAAAGATTCCTAAGGAGAAAAAAAAAAAAAAAAAAAAGGCAACCAATTCAAAGAGTGGAGTTTAAAAAAAAAAATTCAAAAAATTTATTTTTTCATGGAGATATCCTGATAATAGAAAACAAAAATCCCATTGGATTACACAAGGAAGGACAATGAAGGGTATTTGACTATTGAGGACTCAATGTGTTAATATTAGCTGCAATGTACAGGAAGTTATAATTTCTCTAAGTTTTGATTTATTTTTCAACAGAATTTATAGAAATACAGAAACACATGTAATAAATTAAAAAAAGCTATAAAAACCATCCATTCATTATGAAATTAATTTTTTAGCATAAATTTAATAATGTTATGTAACAGAAATGTATAACTAGAATTATATGTCTCATTATTTGAGACATTCTTTGAACTGTGTTTTGAAACACAAATGTTATTATTATTATTTTTTTTTAATAATACAATAATTAATAAATGAATAATAAGAAAAAAATTAATTCCTTTGATATTAAAATCATAAATGTTTTGCTTAATTTTTATCAATATTAAAATTGTTTAAATGTATTGATCAGATTTTTAATAACTAAAGCCTGTGCACTTTTTGAAAATTATTAAGGGGGAAATTTTAGGCTACAAATGGTCATACAACAGCTCATCAATTAATTTCAGGTGTAGATTGCAATTGGCTGCTAATTATAATTTTACTGTACAAGAGGGCAAATGACCAAGATCATTGATCATGTACATAATTTTTCCATTGTAATTTCAAGGAGACTCGAGTAGTCATATAATAAAAGACAGGCAGTGAAATGATAGACATGCTACCACTATCAAGTGTGAGACTAACAGCTTTAAATACTTATAACATAGTACATTACTTACTTACCCACTCCTGAACATCCTTAGCTCTCTTCTAATTTTATGGGAAATATCCATTATTTTATAATTGTTCCTAGTGTGTTCAATGTGGTATTTTATGAAAAACTGTGTTTTTACAGGCTGGTTTTAGATATGTCACAATTATGTAAGTTTATAGATTTGCACCCTAGATATTTTTTAAGGGCCTGGAATCTCTGCTGCAGGTCTTTACCTGTGATTTTGCATGGATATTTTTTACAGCATATAATAAAATGCAATACTTAATACCATTTATGTAATATATATTAACATCAGTTTTAAAGAATTTTATGAATATTTACGAGAGTGAGAAGTTAGAGGGCAGATAGATAAATAAGAGTCATAAATACTTATCTTTGTTGGAAAGTCCTAAAAAGGGCCAAATTGGTTTGTTGATGTATAACAATAATGGAAGAATAGTAACCATATTTAAAAGAAAATATTTTTGACTTCAGATTGTCTGGCTGTATATTTGTGTTGAAATCTTGTAAATTATATGCAGATTGCCTGCCCATATTTATATTAACTATAGCATGATCGCTATTAAAAATAAAGCATATAGCATTTATAGTTCATAGTAGCAAGACATTTCAGAAATACTCAGTTGATATTTAAGTTAGTCTACTTTTATTTAATTTATTGAGAACTTTCACGCCCATGCTCTGGGGCATCATCAGATTTCTGATCTACTTTTGAAATTTGTCATTTTCTCTTAGCTTCTTCCTCGAAACTCAGTATGTGATAGGCTTCGATCAGGCAAATTTCAGAAGTTCACATTAGTCAAGATTTTCACTGTCTTACATGTTGTAATGTATACATGACTGATTTGTTAACTTTTTAGGACTTTCAAGTGGTTAGTTTTAGTTAAAGCAGTGGTAATTTTACTGAATTTATTATTGTTTTGGTGCTCTGATTCATTTAAATTTTCCTCCTCTTCATTCTTATATAAGCTTCAGATTTGTTATCATTAATATAACTATTTTTGTATATTCTTGTGGTTTCAAATGGATTAATTTGGTTTTTTTCATGGCAAATTTCATAAATCAGTCTCATATTCATTGTGCCGTAAGACAGTGAAAATCTTGATCAACATGAACATTTGTAATTTGCCCGATCCTAGCCTTATTGATGCTAGATAACATGACATGCTGAGTTTCAATGAAGAAGTAAAGAGAAGATACCAAATTTAGAAAACACATAAGAATTACTGATGATGCTGTGGGGTAAGGGTGTGAAAACTCAATAAATGAAGTAGGATGGTAAACTAACTCAAATATTATATAATCACTTTATTTTTAAATAAAAATGTTGTATTTAGCAATAAATACATTTTAGCCATAGAGAAGAAAGTTGTGGAAGTTAATGTTGCGCTGCACTATTTCAAAGCATGGGTGTGAAAAAATGATTTAAAAAAAATAAAAATAAGAAAAAATCAGGGTTTTTTTTATTAAAATCAGATTTTTTTGTTTTATTAACATTATTCGACTAAAAATAAATGTTAAGAAGTTAAGCGGGAAAACTCTTTTTTTAATTTAAATGTGAAAACATATAAGAAGCAATAAATATAAATAAACTAAATAAAAAAAATATATGTATGATGATATTAAAAAATAAAAGTAAATTAAAAAAACCAAAAAAGTGTAATATTAGCCAACATAGGTACATTCAACCCCCCCCCCCCCCCTTAAAGAAAAAAAAAAGTAATAATAATAAATAAAATAAATAAATAAATGATTAAGTGTAAATAGCTTAAAAGCATATAAGATCAATATATTTTTTAATGTTTTTATTATTATTGTCATTAAAATGTGCATACTATAACATCTTGAATATCACATTACGAAATTTTTTGAAGAGAAACTTTTTGGAGAATAATTATTGAATTAAAGGAAATCCAATGTGTATATAATATATATATATATAATACACACATTAGTTTGTGCAGTTTATTACCAATAAAATACATATGAATTCTAAGATATTTTCAAAAGAATAAAGTTTTAAAAAATTAAGAAAACTGAAACAACTAGCTAGGCCATTACCATTTCATTTCTAATTTTATAAAAGCCTAAGTAAAAAAGGAAAAATTGCTTAGAAATGCCTTGACCCATTCAAAAACATAGTGATCAAAATTAGAAATAAGAAAAGTTAAAAATGAGGGATATACAAATCAAATGCTTCAGTTCAGATGATACAATATTTATTATACTTAAAAAAAAAAAGAAACACTTAGGGCAGAGAATTTACGGTTTTGTATATAAAAAAACAAAACAAAAATTAGGCTCCAAATGAAAGTAGTTAGCTTCAAAATAAGAATAGAAGATAAAAATAGAGTTGCAGAAAATTAAAAGGACATTTTTAAAGTTTAAACACAGATTTTTTATTTTATTTATTTATTTATTTTTTTTTGGAGGGGGGGGGGGGGGGGTATTTGATGTAAATAACAAGTAAGTTCAAGTTTTCTTATATTCTAAGACTCATATTGTCCCAAATTATAAAATTTTATTTTTGATTTAAATAAATGATTTTTTTTTTTAATTGAAGTGACTTTAATCAAGCTGATTTAAATCGGCGTACCCTGTTTGAAAGATTTTGAAATTCATATGATTTTGGAAGTATATATGCTACACCTACCTGGAAGAATTCACAAAAAGTGTACAAAATCCGAGCGTATTTAGAACCTCTATCTGCATGAGTGCACAAAAAGTGCATAAACTGTACACTAGATTGAGCACAAAAAGTGCACAAAATCTGCGCGTATTTGGAACCTCTGTTTTAGCATAAAAGGTGCACACTGAATTGTGCACAAAAAGTGCAGAAACTGTACACTAGATTGGGCACAAAAAGTGCATAAAGAAAAGTGCACAAAATCTGAGCGTATTTGGAACCTCTGTTTCTGCATAAAAAGTGCACACTGAATTGTGCACAAAAAGTGCATAAAGAAAAGTGCACAAAATCTGAGCGTATTTGGAACCTCTGTTTCTGCATAAAAAGTGCACACTGAATTGTGCACAAAAAGTGCAGAAACTGTATACTAGTTTGTGCACTTTTTGTGCATAATTCCATGAGTGCACTTTTTGTGCACAATTTGATTAGTGCACTTTTTATGCAGAAACTGTGGTTCCAAATACGCTCGGATTTTGTGCACTTTTTTTTTTGCACTTTTTGTGCAGACTTTTTCTAGCTGGGGAAGCTTTAACCAGAGAACTAGAGCTACGTTTTGGAGAGAAATGGTCAAACGAATATAGTGGACTCCAGCTAAGGTCCCGTCATCAGAGACCAGGGGAAAGCTTACAAGAACTGGCATCAAACATCCAGAGGCTTTCACATTTGGCTTTCCCAGACTGTCATCCTGGGACAAGCAATGATCTGGCCCTAGAATACTTCATTGATGCTGTCGGAGATCCAGATATTCAAAAAGCCCTCAGACTCTCCGGCGTGAAGGATGTGGAGTCAGCCTTGGTGTATGCCCTAAAGCTCGTGGCAGCCAACAAGCCTCCTATAAACATCGCCAGAACAGCACAGCAGACAAAGTAAACGGCTCTCAAGATTATCTTAAACACATTCAGAAAATGATTGCAGAAATTAATGGAAGACTACGCATTCTTGAGAGTAAAAAAAAAGGTAAAACTCCAACAACTAAATGCTGAAGCTGTGGAAAAGACGGTCTTATCAAACGAAGATGCCCATTAAGAGCACCTAGAGAAGCAACCAAGAATGTCTCTGAAGTATGCCACACAGAGGGAGCTCTTCGGGAAAATCCAGATGCCTTCTTGCAGAAGCTTCCATCAGAAGATCATAAATACAGCTCTAAATCCGAGGATAAACACCAAAGAATAAAGCCAGTTGCTCGCCAAGTTACTGTCGCAACACCATCAGAACAAGATCCCGATCCATGGAGTGACGAAGAACTTGGAAAAGCCCAGTTGGAAGATCCTGACATAAAGCCAATATTACAGCTGAAGGAGACGCCCAGCAACAGACCTACCTGACAGGACATTTCCAGATTTAGTCCCATTACGAAAAGTTATTGGGCACTTTGGGACTCTCTTCATATCAGAAACGGCGTATTATACAAAAAGTGGGAATCTGATGATGGGAAAAGCTTCAGATGGCAGATTGTATTACCAAGATAAAAAATTACAGATGTTTTAGAACAACTGCATAGTAGCTCTACCGGAGGCCATTATGGGCTAATGAAGACTCTGCAGAAAGTTCGGGAACACTTCTACTGGTGCAAGGCAAAGGAGGACGTGGAGAAATGGTGTAAACCCTGTGATGCTTGTGCGGCACGTAAAGGCCCGCAGAAACGAAGTCGAGGAAGACTGCAACGGTATAACGTGGGAGCACCATTTGAACGGATTGCACTCGACATCTTGCCACGGTCCTTGGTGGGTCTTGCCACGGCACTCGACCTCGGTCCTTTGCCACGGACCTCCAGTACAAATAAATACATCCTCGTCGTGATGGACTATTTCACCAAGTGGCCTGAGGCATATCCCATCCCCGATGAAGAGGCATGCACAGTCGCAGAGGTCCTAGTGCAGCAATGGGTGTCAAGGTACGGCATGCCCCTAGAACTTCATACCGACCAAGGTAGGAACTTTACCTCTGCTGTTTTCAAAGGACTGTGTCAACTACTCGGCATAGACAAAACCCAGACAACACCCTTACATCCCCAGTCGGACGGCATGGTCGAGAGGTTCAACCGTACCATCCTGAATAACCTCTCTCTTCTAGTATCAAGGAACCAGCAAGATTGGGACTTGAAGTTGCCATTGTTCCTGCTGGCTTATCGAAGTGCTGTCCATGAGACCATCGGCTATACTCCAGCTCAGATGCTGTTTGGACGCGAACTTCGTCTCCCATGTGATCTCCTGTTTGGTTGTCCAGTGTCCACCAGATGCGCCTTCATCGCCCGAGGAGTACATCCAAGATCTCCAGGCACGATTTGAAGACGTACACAACTTTGCTCGGGAGCGGATTCACATGGCAACAGAGAAAATGAAGACGAGGTACGATCTAAAGGCTACACAACATGAGTTCCAGGAAGGAGACAAGGTCTGGTTGTGGAATCCTGTTCGACGCAAAGGACTCTCTCCCAAGTTACAGTGCAACTGGGACGGACCGTACACAGTCTTAAAAAGGCTGAATGATGTAGTGGTGCGGATCACTAAAACACTTCATCAAAACCGAAGATGGTGCACTATAACAGGATAGCCAAGTACCACAATTTGCGGTAATATTAAAATTTAAAATGTAAATACTGGTAAAATTTGCGCTTGCGTAATGTAAATATTTGTATATATATACTTGTACATATTTGTGAATTTTGTAAATATTTCTCACTTGATTTTTGTATCTATTTTATGCAACTTAGTTTTTGTATTTTAGATTGTGTAAATTTGCTTAGTTTCGCCTCTTGACCAAGGGTTGCAATTACCCGGGACGTGCAGTCCTTGGGAGGGGGGCAGTGTACAAAATTGTAAATAATTGTGTTTATTTTTGTATAAATTCCTTCAAAGAGGCGTAGTAAGTTGATAAAGTGCTAATTTTGTGCATTTCTAGTCGTTTTAGCGTTGAAATAGCCTTATTTTCCCTTAAAACCGCATTAAAAAGCCCCAATAAGGCAGGTAATGGATTTGGCGCCAAATTTGGCGACTTCCCCCCCCCCTTGGCGATTTTTTTGGCGACCTTGGCGAGAAAATCCTTATTAGGGATATACCAAATATGGAAGCTCTAATCCCATTGGCTGATGAGATATGGAGATTTCTGGAACGTTCCACACTTTTCTACAGAGGTATATATAAGGGCTGTTTTTTCCGCCAAGTCATCCAGTTCAGTTCAGTCTGAGATCAGAGTCACTCAGTTTCGCTAATTCTTGTATTGTTTTGAGCCTCTTTGGAAGAGACTTGCTTTATGTGTTATTGCTATACAGTTTGTACTGTGGATTTGCTATTGACAGCTGTTGTTTAAGCTGTGTTTACTGACTGAATTGAAGCTGATACTTGGTTTATAGACCTGTATTTTTCTGGAACTTTCAGTGAATAAGTTACTGAATTTTTGTAAGTTTTGCCTTTCATTCTCGGACAACTCACGAACCCCCAAGTACGCATATATGTACCCCAGTAGCACAGCGATATGGGGCAGTATTGTACCAATGCTGCCCGACATTGGTTTCCATCGATGAAAATCGCCAACTTTTTATCGATTTTCCTCAATGTCGCCCGATATCGATCTACATTGGAGAAAATCGGCAATTTTTTACCTATTTTTCCCAATGTCGCCCAATATCGATCTACGTCGGAGAAAATCGGCACCCCAGTAGCACAGCGATATGGGGCAGTATTGTACCAATGCTGCCCGACAATGGTTGCCATCGATGAAAATCGCCAACTTTTTATCGATTTTCCCCAATGTCGCCCAATATCGATCTACATTGGAGAAAATCGGCAATTTTTTACCTTTTTATCCCAATGACGCCCTATATCGATCTACGTCGGAGAAAATCGGCAATTTTTTGAGCATTTTTTCCAATGCCGCACAGTGTCGATCTGCATCGGGGAAAATCAACAAATTTTTTCCCATTTTTTTCAATGTCGCACCTTCAAGCTTACACAAATTATTTAATTAGACTAAAGCAGCTTTTCCTAACAGCACACTTATCCAAAGTACATCGTATGTATATCTCCTCGATGTCTTTTCATCCGCAGGGTATCCTTAGGATGCCCTTAGGAGAAGATGTGCTGCTAGGGTTTACATTTAAAATAGCATGAAAAGCACTACCAGCTTGTATACAGGGACACCCAAAGGGAGCTTCAATTTATTGAGCTCTACGTGGGGCATTTTTATAAAGGATATTTTAATATTTTTGTACAGCACAAAACACAACAAATGTAACATATATTACACATATGTACAAAAGCACGATTCATGTCGTTACATTTTTATAAGGCATATTTTTATATTTTTATACATCAGAAAACACAACAAATTTAACATATATTACACATACGTACAAAAACACGTTCTATGTCGTATATCATATGAACAACATTAATGACTAGTTTACAGTGCCACACAAAATTATTCAGATATATTAAATATGTAATTGAAAAAGACTAGAAACGAATAATCAAATAGACTTATGCGTTTTTAACCTTTTCCAAAAACGTTAAAAAATTTTTGGGACTTCCATTCTTCTATGTGTCTGTCTGTTTGTAGCCGCTCCCAATCCCGCACTCTAATTTCCATAAATATGTTAAGAATGATTGAAATTGATGTATTTTATTCTGGTATACTATAGAGCGCTGTCTATTAAAATGGTAGAAATAAGAACACTGGCTAGTGTGTAAGAACAGTCAAAAGAATTCATACATATTACGGTCTATGAGAGTATCTCTGTAAAGCAAATTGTAATATCTCTATCCTGCACAACACATAATAAAATTAATTTATATTATCCATGTGCAAATTGCATATGCTTCCTCTAAAATAGGGTATAAATAGTTTATTCATTGACTTACAGGGTACCACACAAAATTCTGCAGGCATATAATAAAAATATATGTGGAAATAGCTCGAAGGGTGTTTTTAGTTGTGCTGTGAGAATTATTAATACATTGCAACTTATTTTATTTTTAGACAGTATACAGGGCTGCACAAGATTTTAATTATATATTGTAATGCTTTAAATATATTTTTTAAGAGATTTCTTCATCCATAGTTGGAACAAGTGTTATAAAAAACAGTACTGATTTGTATATAGGGGCTCTCAATACATAACGAAAGTAACGCAATCCAGATATACATAAACATGTTTTCTATGGAATAAGGTATGATTAGAATTAATGATTAGTTTATGGAGCCATACAAAATAAAATAAGCAGAAATTGCTCGTAGGGCGTCTTCAGCTGTGTTATGTTGAAAAATTCTCCCCTCACCCCCCCCCCCCTTTTTTTTTTCTTCTAATTTTTTAATACGATATATGAAAGCATATTCTATTTTTAGACAATATACAGGGTTAAAATAAAGCAATTTACTTTTGTGAGGTATATTTATTCTTTATTTCTTTTCAAGATTCAAAATAAACTTATATGCTGTGGTCATCGTAAATCTTTCCTCTATATCATGAATAATAGCGATACCTATACTGGTTATAAGGCACAAAAATATTTATTGCCATAACTTTTCATTGCTTACATTTCACATACCCAGTTTGATGCCATTTTCGCCAACAAGTCCTGAGATATAGCCATCTTGACATTTTCGGAAAGTTAGCGCCACCTGTCGGCTGATATACACTCATGTATATATATATATATATATATATATATATATATATATAAACCAAGATTTGTGCTTTTTTATCGTAGATATATATCATAGAAACTGAACTATTATATTCCTGTAGACGGAGTTAAATTGCAGCATAGCAGCGCCATGTGTTGGCTCATATGCAAACCAATTAACTCAGTTTTGTTTTTCATCATGTTTTATATACCACGTTTATCTCTAATTCACATCACGTTTTATGAATTTAAGCATATAGAAACTAAGATACAGTCTTTCCTTAAACATGGGAAAATGCAACATAGCAGCGCCATTTGTTGTACGACATATAAAAAACTGTAATCATCAGCACTTTAAGCCAATATACAACCAAAAGTAGAATTATGTTCAATTCCGTTTTCTCTTTCATGAAATATAGTGGCTACAAACTTTTGACAATATACAGACAGACGTTTTCTTAACATAGTCAAATCGTATTCAAGTGATCTCAAAACGTGTAAAAATTTCGAAAACGTGAGTTCGAAAGTTTTTCCCGAATCCAATGCTTCTTACATAGGCAAAAGAAAAAATAAATCTGGTGTGAAACAACCACACGACTTCCATTACCCTCTATTACACTTATTATATGCACTTTTTGAATATGTGATCAGATAGTTGAATATGATGTGATATAATTGACCTAATGAAATAGACAACTAAAACTTTCTCAGTGAGAGAAAGTTAATACACGCGTAAAGACACGTAAAACAAAGTTTACATAGCGAGTTAAAAAAAAAAAAAAAAAAAAAAAAAAAAGGTAGAGAGATTATTATTATTATTATTATTATTATTTTTTTTTTTTTTCGAAGCACTAATTTCAAAGATCTAAAACTGATCTATCTGATCAGGATGACTATTAATTTTCTTGTAATAATCACATAATGTATGAGAAAGGATATCTAAAGTGGGTTTATGTAACAATTTTCAAGAAAATCGTTAGAGCCGTTTTTGATTAACGACCTTTACCAAAACTTGGCATATTCAATTGTTGATCGGAAAACAATAATTACATACAAAAGGATATTTAAAAGTTAATTAATATGGCAAGTTTGAAAAAAAATCGTTCAGCCGTTTTAAAAAACTCACCTGCAATACCTGAAATTGAGCTATTTATACAGGATGCCTACCAATTTTCCTGAACTAACCAACTATATCATTCGAAAGGACATCGAATAGACTGTTTATGCAGTAAATTTGAAGACAATCGTTAGAGCCGTTTTTGAGATACGGACTTACGGACCAACTTCCGGTTTCGGATATCCCACTTCCGGTTTTTCAATTTTCACCAAAATTTAAAGACTTTATCTGTACACTAGACCTTCTGAAGTTTCGTGGCTCCATCTTTATTAGATTCGGAGATATAATAGTCAGAAAAGATTTCCCACACACAAATATACACGCACACATACACATACACTCTGACCAATTGCCAAAAACCACTTTTTTGGACTCAGGGGATCTTAAAACATGTAAATCGCGTGAAAACTGGACATCGAGTTTGTGGACCGAATACAATACTTCCATTACCTACGGTAAACGGGATAATGGATGTAAATTATCTAAGTACACAAACTCACAAAATAATTTGGATATACTGCAGTCTGCAAGCGGTATTTTTTTTTTAAAGCTTATTTAATATCTTTATACAATATAAAATATAAAGAATTTAGTATGCAGTATGCAGTATTTAAATGGGGGGAAAAAAGGCTTCCTATGAAATATTGTAAGGTTAACATTAGTGAGTGGTTTACAGGGCACACAAAAATATTCAAATACATTTTAGTATATAAGAGAAAATTATTGGAAGTGCATGTTCAATTGTGTTATTTTGTTAATACTTGAAAAAAAAATAATAATGTATGAAAGTTGGGTCAAATGATGTATCGGATAAGTACAGTCTGAAAGTGCTTGTAATCCATGCGAACAGCATGAATTTTCTTTCTCTTTTTTATTTTATCACCAGAGTATAGATGAAAAAATAAAAGTAAAATAATAATAATAATTGAACCTGTTTTCCTGTTTATAAATATTAAATACCGTTTGTTTTTCTACAATAAATATAATGTACACTATTTAAATGAAAATATTTTTCAAATGAAAATAAATAATCGTCTGCACTCTACTGAATAATTTTAGATGTTTTATCTGAGAAATGGCATCAAGAATAAAATGTTTTTGTTTTCGAAAGAAACCAATTTATTGAATGGATGAAATTCTATGTAACTGGTAAGTATTATTAATTATTATTGATTATTAACTGCTAATTTTCAGTTATTATTATTATTTTTTTTTATTTATTAGATTTAAGCTTATATAGTTATATTCATTTAGATGTGCCAATGCGTATTTTGTAGTATTTTTATAATACATTGAATTTAGCATTAATATGATTTCGTAAATTTTATAGTGTTGTTCAAGTTCATAGTGTACATGTACATATATATTTATTTACACTAAAAGTTATTTTGTTGATTGTTAAAAATTACGTATTTACTTCATTATGTATATTAAAATTCATTATATATATATATATATATATATATATATATATATATTATAAAGTAAAATATTAGCTTTATTTTATACGCAGTTTGGTTATATTTGCTACGAAATTTCCATTCTCCCCTTCCTTAATTAAGAATGAATTATTTCGTTTAAATGATAATTGATTTAAATAATAATAATAATACTTTCCCGATTTTAATTCCCATATTTGGGTATATAATTATAAATTAGTTATCGTGCACATGTACTAGATTAAGTTATTTTGTTGTCAAAGTAACAAAATTTTAATTTTAAATTTCAAAATTCTCTCGTCCTTGGCGTGTTTTGTGGCGATGAAAAATGTAATACGAAAATATACATGCCAGATGTATATTTTCGTAATATGTATTGTACGAAATATTGTTTTATATTATTGATTGCTCTCTTAATATACGTTGTTAAAAGAAGCATAGTTTTTGAAAGGAATTAAATATGTTCGACAGTGAATTTGGCGATATTTTTTTTTTCCCCCATCAAGGACGAGAGATATCAAATACATTCCGCTGCAACATATATTAGTATCTGATATCAGATACTTTAGACATTTGAAAACAAATTTGACTTCAAATTATGATAGGATATTTCGGAGATTATACCCTGTTCTTGTCTCTGTATTGTTTCGTGTTAGTCTGTGTTATTGTTCTTGTGTTAAAAAAAAAAAAAAAAAAAAATAAAAATTTTACTTTCAAAATACCAATAAAATTTCAAAAATTGCTCTCTTAAAAATCAAAAATATTCTTACGATCCCCAAACTTCCTTCTAGGTTTGCAATGCTGTCCTTAATCTTTCTACTCATTTTTACATACTGTGTTTCCTTTTTCCATAAGCTCTAAAATTCCTTTTTTAATGTTTTTTGTTCCTTTTATGTTCCCCTCCCCTCCTTCTATTGCCGTGAAATTGAATTCGGGACTTTCACTCCGTTAGTTTCCATCCTTAGGTACCGGAAGGTGCGTGACTCAGTCACAGGTACCTCCAACCCACACTATTCGAAGATCCGAAGAGATAAAATATTTATCATTTTCCTTTTAATTAGTATGTTATTCCGATATTTATTCTGCAAATAACACCCTTTGAAACGAAATATTTATGTTTACATTCAAAAATGGAAGTTTGCGGTTTCGTTTCTAGAGTTTTGAAATTTAAAATTAAAATTTTATCAATTTTGTAGCAAAAATAACTCATTCTGCATCAGATAAAGACAATAACATTTTTTATAAGGCAATAAGTGATTCAAGGTTTTTAAAATGTACTTAAATACAGCTACAAGCAATGCTGGCGAAGCCTGGTCGTGTTTAATAAAATCAAATCAATAAAATCAATATTACAGTTTTTAATATAAAACATTTAACGTGACAATAAAATTTGCTTTAATTAATTATAAAATATTACTGTTTATTTGTCCATATGAGTTACAGTATAGTAACACTGCGCTGCAATATATATATATATATATATATATATATATATATATTAAGCCCTGATATTATTTTTGCTGATTCTTATGTAAAATGACCTCCTGAATCCGAATATGACCCAATCACCCACCGTTTTCTCAGGACGCCCGACGCCCCCACCTCCCCCAATTTTTATCAAAGTTCGGTAATTTTATGGCCATGAATTTGATTTGGAGAATGGAAAAGAATTACTTTAACATTTAAAATTAAAAAATATAATGTATAATAAATAATAATAATAATAATTCATTAATAAAATATAATAAATTCAATATATAATTTCAGTGGCAACCCCTCCGTCCCTAAATTTTCTCTTTGCTGCAAATGTTCATGTTTTAGAATTTACCAACTCTGCAGCCCCTCAGAATATATTGAACAACTACAATAATCCTTTCCTTTCCTACAAATCAAATTTATAAGTATAAAATTACAGAAAAATGATAAAAGTATGGGAGTGTTCTTAAAAAACGGTGGGTGATGGGCAAAATGGGCGTCATATTCGAATTTCTGGAGGTAATTTTACATAAGAATTTGCAAAAATGATGTTGGGGGCCTATTTTCATGTAGAACAGTGTAATATGTAAAACATTTTCAAGTTAAAAATTAATTGAATCTACAGTTTTTTATTATTGTGTTTAATATTTGTAATTTTGCTTCATTATCCTTTCTAGCAAGTGTTTTGAAATGAAATACGAGAAGTCTATCTCTATCCATTGCAACCTATCGAAGGAGTGCTACCAGGACATATGTTAATCGGAAAAACTATTAAGAAGAAGCAGATTTAAAGAGCTGTAAATGATTTTGTTATTAAAAAAAAAAGGCGGGGGGGGGGGGCTGCAAACAATGTTTTTTTTTTTTTTTTTTTTTTTTTTTTCATAGAGAGTATTTTAACTTCTGAAAATTTGCATTAAATACTGTAAAAATGCGTGAGTTTCAATAAATTTTATTTGTTGAGATATGAATGTCATTTTTTATATTTTGAAGTCTTAATTTCTATGTTAATTATTTAAAACAATGCTCATGTTTGTGATGTTTTTAGAAATACTATATATTAGAAAATTACTTATTCTTTTCTAAATCTGAAATATATCTAATTGTTTTCCTTAACACAATGGCCAACTTAATAAAACTTTCCTAGGGCAACTGCACCATATATACTTGCTGTAGTCAGGCCCTGCCTTAACACATTGGTGAAGTAGATTATATTGTTCTTCCATAATTGTTCTCAAATTGAATTATTGTAAATTTCAACTTTTATAATTTTTGATAAAATGAAGCTGTTTTAATTTTCATTATCCCTAACCTAAAAAAAAAACGTGTTCTAAGTATGCAGCCATCGTTTTTATTTACATATTTATTTTTTATTTAGAACATTAATTTAATCTGGTTGGCTCTTAACTATGTTTGAGGAAATTCTATTTTCTATATATTTTTCAAATTAATTAAAATGTAATTTTTTTCAAAGTCAGTTTTGTATTGGTATTTTGAAATTTGTGATCTGCCAATCTTTCAACTTCTAATTCATGTTTGATGATAAATATCATGGTTTCATTAAACTTAGTAAAAAAGGAAAGAAAACGGTGAAATTTCAACCGATTTTGATGAAAAACAAAATTTTTATACCCCGAAATAAACTACTACGTCAGAAACACCAAAAGAAAAATATTTGCGACGCATACAGCTGTTTCGGTAGCCTTAAGCGTACCGTACTCAGTGCAAAAAGATCGTACCGTCTTCAGTGCTTCTTTTTGCACTGAAGACGGTACGCTTAAGGCTACCGAAACAGCTGTATGCAAAGCAAATATTTTTCTTTTGCGTTTCTGACGTAGTAGTTTATTCGGGTTTTAATATTCCAACGCCTAGTTTCCCGTTATTAAAAACAAAAATTGTTTATAGTAGTGATTATGAGTACACAGTCCAAAAATCTTTAAATTTGGTTGAAATTTTCAGGTTTTATATAAAAAAATAATAATACTTGATTAAATTAAAAAACAAAAATATGTTAATAATTCACAATTTGCGAGCTGCAAATTTTCCAATCAAAATAATATTTATTATACATACAGTCGCACCTAGTTAACGTGAACACTGTTAACTTGAATTACTTTTAACATGAACGGTTCCCAGAATCTCCATCAAAAAGAGGATAAGTTTAGTTATATGAAGTTTAGTTACTGATAGCATGAACTATTGAAGGCATGATATATATATATATATATTTTTTTTTTTTTAACCCATTGAGATTAAAGTTAACGAGGTTCGACTGCATTAATACTGAATTAACTTCAAAGTTGGTGTTTTTATCAAATTAGATTTACACTTGTTAATCATTTAAAACCTCCCTTGTTAGTTATTTAAAACCTTGGAATTAATTTCAGTCTATTTAAAGTGTTAAAGAAGACTTCATTTAAATGTCTTCTCTGTAATTTTACCAAGTCTTTAAAAATTGAGGCGCTTAATAGAAACTAACACATTAAATTTTTCACATTAATATTTCAATCTTTTCCTTTTATTTACCTGTTTTCAGTTTTTAATATTAATTTTCAGGCCTAAAAAATTACTGCTTTAATTTAAACTTTATGTTTTTAAGAAAAGTTAGATTTTCCTCTATTTTTATATTCTTTAAAATACTTATCTCTAAAATAACTGAAGCACTAAGTACTGCATGCTGATTGGTTCACAAAATCAATTTTCCATGATTCTATTCGCCACAAAATGTCTGATGCTAATCATAAATCAGGATTTTGTATATAAACACCACAATTTTCCAAGCGTTTGGCTCCTCTGTTGTTGTCTTAAAAATTAATTATTTTTATTTCCAACGATTGATATTTTGGATATTTTATGGTGTTTGTATACGAAGTTCTTATTTTTAGTATATCCGTGTACAATTAAATCTAAAAAATCTGGATTCACCAGGACCATAGAAATTCGAAAAGATGTCAGGGTAACAACACTAATTTGATTATCACTTTTCTTCAATGGTAATCTTCTATTAACCATTTTTCAATATATTTCTTCGATTAAATATAGCAAAAATTACTTTTCAATAATAGTGGAATTTAGTGACTGCTATGAATCCTGATATGCATATAGCAGAATTAAAATACCTTGAATAATTTATTTCATTTTTGTTACGGCAGCTTAAGTGCAAGTTGCAGCGAAAACAGTTATAATATATGAATGAATTCTTTACATACTTATCAATATTTATTTTCTTTACATTTTCCCATACAATTAATATAAAGTTATTGCAGAAATAAGAAGATAAAAATATATTTTTTCAATAATGGGAAGGTGTTTACTCGGCGTAAATTAGTTTCGAATAATGATCACCAATATTTTCGAATAATAATCATTTCACAATAAAAGCATTGCATTTCTGCCTTAAATTAGTGAGAATATTGAAAAAAGAAGCGTTTTGTGGCCTCAATCAGGCTCTGATTCAACTGTCATACCAAAAAAAATCTGGTATACATCAGTATCAGTAACATTTGTAGAAGTAAACGATATCATAGTCATCGAACAGTTAAAAAAAGGGGGAGGAGTGAGAGACAGAGAGAGAGAAACAAAACAAAAGAATAGAAAATATGTAGATGAGAATACAACCTTTAACATTGGGAAGCATAGATAAAAGGGAAGGGGGCCATGATTTTTCTTAAGAGATGTTGTGTCATAGAATATTGTTTATCATACGAAATTTTGCTCTAAAAGTGCAAAATAATATTTAAAAAAAATCGATGAAAAGGAAAAATTCAAATGCTGTCATTGTCATACATTTTATAACGACATATGAAATTGAAACAAAAGAAAAAAGAAAAAGTTACTTTTTACCAATTAGCTAACAAATGTATGTCACAAGGGACAAAAATATTTTTTTTTTTCTTAATCTCTCTCTTTATATATTTAGAAACACTTTGGTATTACATCATTGAAAATCAAGCAAAAAATATACTTTTAAATAAGTGGGAGTACTGAATGGAACTTCCACAATTTAACGCCTTCACTTTATATGAATTGAATATTTTTTAAAACTAAAATAAGCAAATACTATCTTTTGAAACATGCAATAGTATGACTAGCTAGGTTGAACAATGCTCATATTACTTATTAAGTGTGGAGCATAATGAGATTATATGATGAAGTTACAGATATTGACTTTTAATGTTCTTATACAAGAATATTTAAAGTTATACATATTAATGCATATTTAATTACCTTTGAAAAACAGAATTAAAATTATCCAGTTATTCATTGCAGGTTGTTTGTTTAATATTGTAATCTCATTAAACTCAACTCTATTTAAATGGGGGGGGGGAATGCAATAAATATTTTTTTAAGTTGCTGTGTTAAATTAATTATAAAAGTTTGCTTACATATGTTTAGAAATTTTATTAAGTGTAGTAAACATTTCTCCAAAACATTTAATTTTTTTATGAGATTAAATTTTTTTTAACTTTTTGAAATATTTTTAAATTCTTATTACTCTTTTTTTTTCTATCGAATTTGTACAGCTTAACAACATATTCTAAGCATAGTTGATTATTACTTTGTGTATTGAATTTGTTTTTAATTATAATTTCATGCTTGAATTCTGAAATTTACTTTAAACTTGTAGCATTCAAACAAAAAAAAATATTTTTTAGAAAATTTATGTATTAATGAATCCACAAAGAAATTCTGAAATATGTTTAGAATATGTTGTTCAGCTAATAATTTAAAACCAAGAGAAAAAAATAAAAAGTTAGTTAAAAGGAAACATGTCTATAAACTTCAAATTTTTTTTTTTTTTTTAATTTTCAATTTAAATAGTTTTTGAAAGCTTTAATATAGCTAATAATATAGTATTTAAATGCATATGTATGCAGATTTCTATAATCTAAAAC
Organism: Salticus scenicus; assembly: GCA_963930645.1. Lineage (NCBI taxonomy): Eukaryota > Metazoa > Arthropoda > Arachnida > Araneae > Salticidae > Salticus > Salticus scenicus. The sequence goes on from OZ005662.1 coordinate 150,511,757, forward strand.
AGTAATTAAAAGGAAACGATTTATGTCGTCCAATATCATCTTGAGGGGATCTGGCACCTATGGCTTGGCACCACTGAAGTAGGTTTCATTTAAATGTTAATATTTCCATTTAATATTTTCAAATTGAACTATAAGGGGTATGTTCTATAAAATATGTAATCAGGCAACAATTCTTATGGTTTCTGATACATTTTATTACAGATTTGCAATCTTTAAATTGTATTTTCTCAGTTTTCATTTTTTTCATGAATTTATGCTATTCAAAATGCTAAAATTTCTACAAATATTTAAGACGAGACAGTTTTTTTTTTTTTTTTTTAAATAGAGCCTGTTTAAAAGGAATAGAGATGGATTTTGAAATACATTAATTAGTTTTTGAAAAAAAAAAAAAAAAAAAAAAAAAAAAAAAACGTGGAGAGAAAAAAAAAAAAAATAAACTTTTATTTTTTGTATTTTTTTCCCTTTAAGTATATTGTATCCATCATTAATTTTGTTAGGATTTATTAAACAGCAGGAAAGAATAAAACATTGAGTCTTTCTTAAATATCTGTGGAAGTTTAAGTATTTTGAATATCATGAATTCAGAAAAAAATTCAAACTGAGAAAATGCAATTTCTGTATAAAATATATCAAAAACCATAATTATTGTTGCCTAGTTATATATTTTATTAAACAAACCTAATACAGTTCAATTTATAATTATAAATGAAAATATTAACCTTTAAATGAAGACTACTTCAGTGGTGCTAGTCAAATGTGCCAGTTCCTCTTAATATCGGAGAAAAACGCTTGCCGATATTGGCCTTCCGATGTTCGCCAATTTGAGTCGGTCCAAGCGATATCGAACGATATTGGTCAATATAGATAATCCAATATCGGAATATTGGAAAAAAAGGCTTCCAAATAATATAGGCCGGTAATCGGCAGGCGATATTGCCCAGTATTGCAAATTCTCAATTTCCGATGTTGCCCGGTGAATCTGTGCTACTGGGGTATATATATATGCATATATATATATATATATATATATGCGCATATATATGCATATATATATATATATATATATATATATATGCATATATATACCGTTCCATCCATATATATATACATATATATACCCCAGTAGCACAGATTCACCGGGCAACATCGGAAATTGAGAATTTGCAATACTGGGCAATTTTGCCTGCCGATCACCGGCCTATATTATTTGGAAGCCTTTTTTTCCAATATTCCGATATTGGATTATCTATATTGACCAATATATGTCGATATCGCTTGGACCGACTCAAATTGGCGAACATCGGAAGGCCAATATCGGCAAGCGTTTTTCTCCGATATTAAGAGGAACTGGCACATTTGACTAGCACCACTGAAGCAGGCTTCATTTAAAGGTTAATATTTTCATTTATAATTATAAATTGAACTGTATTAGGTTTGTTTAATAAAATATATAACTAGGCAACAATAATTATGGTTTTTGATATATTTTATACAGATCTGAAATCTTTAAATTGCATTTTCTCAGTTTGAATTTTTTTCTGAATTCATGATATTCAAAATACTAAAACTTCCACAGATATTTAAGAAAGACTCAATGTTTTATTCTTTCCTGCTGTTTAATAAATCCTAACAAAATTAATGAGGGATACAATATAATTAAAGGGAAAAAAATACTAAAAATAAAAGTTTTTTTTTTTTTTCTCAAACACTAATTAATGTATTTCAAAATCCATCTCTATTCCTTTTAAATAGGCTCTATTTTTAAAAAAAACTGTCTCCTCTTAAATATTTGTAGAAATTTTAGCATTTCGAATAGCATAAATTCATGAAAAAATGAAAATTCAGAAAACACAATTTAAAGATTGCAAATCTGTAATAAAATGTATCAAAAACCGTAAGAATTGTTTCCTGATTACATATTTTATAGAACAAACCCCTTACAGTTCAATTTGAAAATATTAAATGGAAATATTAACATTTAAATGAAACCTACTTCAGTGGTGCCAAGTCAAAGGTGCCAGATCCCCTCAAGATGATAGTGAACGACATAAATCGTTTCCTTTTAATTACTGTTTTAGATTATAGAAATCTGCATACATATGCATTTAAATACAATATTATTAGCTATATTAAAGCTTTCAAAAACAATTTAAATTGAAAAAAAAAAAATATTTTGAAGTTTATAGACATGTTTCCTTTTAACTAACTTTTTATTTTTTTCTCTTGGTTTTAAATTATTACCTGAACAACATATTCTAAACATATTTCAGAATTTCTTTGTGGATTCATTAATACATAAATTTTCTAAAAAATATTTTTTTTGTTTGAATGCTACAAGTTTGAAGTAAATTTCAGAATTCAAGCATGAAATTATAATTAAAAACAAATTCAATACACAAAGTAATAATCAACTATGCTTAGAATATATTGTTAAGCTGTACAAATTCGATAGGAAAAAAAAATCTGGAGTGACTCCACTCGACTTTCCGAACATTGAGTAATTAACAGTTTTGTAGATAAAGTAAAGAAAGAGGAGTTGTTAAACAAACAAAAGAGAGAAAACCATAATAGAGTGTTTGAGCATTTTTCTCCATCTATTACACGATGTTTTATTTAAAGCTACTGAACTTTGAGCCCATAGATCTTAATTATAAAGAATTTTTCGTTGTGTCCCTGTAAAAACCTATAAATGCTAGATTCACCAAAATGCTTATAGTTAGTGCAACAGTGATTTATAATACTCATATAAATTTTCAGCTCAATTCAATAAGGCGTTTAGATGCTATCGTACTTTTAAAAATTTAGTCCCTTAGGCCATAATGATAAAGAATTTTTTTTTGTGTCCCTGTAAAAAATCTGTAAGTGCTAGATTCACCAAAATCTATACAGTTAGTTCAACTGTGATCTATAACATGTGTAAAAATTTCTTGCTCAGATTAATAAGGACTTTAGACGCTATCACACTTTTAAAAATTTGGCCCCATAGGCATAATGATAAAGAATTTTTCTTTGTGTCCCTGTAAAAAAACTATAAGTGCAGATTCTCCAAAATCTATACAGATTGAGTATTTGTGACCTATAATATGTGTATAAATGTTTTGCTCAATTGAATAAGGCGTTTAGATGCTATCGCACTTTTAAGATTTTGCTCCCATAGGCCATAATGATAAAGAATTTTTCTTTGTGTCCCTGTAAAACAACTATAAGTGCTAGATTCTCCAAAATCTATACAGATTGAGTATTTGTGACCTATAATATGTGTATAAATTTTTTGCTCAATTGAATAAGGCATTTAGATGCTATCGCACTTTTAAGATTTTGCTCCCATAGGCCATAATGATAAAGAATTTTTCTTTGTGTCCCTGTAAAAAAACTATAAGTGCTAGATTCACCAAAATCTATAGGGTGCGTACTATGGTGACTTACAATATGCGTACCAACTTTCAGGTTAATCGAACAAAGCGTTTAGACGCTAGCGTGTTCACTCACAGACATACACACATACATACACACATACACACATACACGCACACATACATACATCATCGTAAAAATAGTGAAAACGGAATCAGGGGACCTCAAAACGTATAGAAACATCAAAATCTCGAATTCGGATTTTTGACATGATTACAATACTTTCCTCACTATAGTGTTCGGAAAGTAAAAAGGAGAGTAATAAGAATTTAAAAATATTTCAAAAAGTTAAAAAAAAATTAATCTCATAAAAAAATTAAATGTTTTGGAGAAATGTTTACTACACTTAATAAAATTTTTAAACATATATAAGCAAACTTTTATAATTAATTTAACACAGCAACTTAAAAAAATATTTATTCCTTCCCCCCCCCCTTTTAAATAGAGTTGAGCTTAATGAGATTACAATATTAAACAAACAACCTGCAATGAATAACTGGATAATTTTAATTCTGTTTTTCAAAGGTAATTAAATATGCATTAATATGTATAACTTTAAATATTCTTGCATAAGAACATTAAAAGTCAATATCTGTAACTTCATCATATAATCTCATTATGCTCCGCACTTAATAAGTAATATGTGCATTGTTCAGCCTAGCTAGTCATACTATTGCATGCTTCAAAAGCCAGTATTTGTTTATTTTAGTTTTAAAAAATATTCAATTCATATAAAGTGGAAGGCGTTAAATTGTGGAAGTTCCATTCAGTACTCCCACTTATTTAAAAGTATATTTATTGCTTGATTTTCAATGATGTAATACCAAAGTGTTTCTAAATATATAAAAAGAGAGATTAAAAAAGTATATATATATTTTTGTCCCTTGTGACATACATTTGTTAGCTAATTGGTAAAAAGTAACTTTTTCTTTTTTCTTTTGTTTCAATTTTATATGTCGTTATAAAATGTATGACAATGACAGCATATGAATTTTTCCTTTTCATTGATTTTTTTGTAAATATTTTTTTGCACTTTCAGAGCAAAATTTCGTATGATAAACAATATTCTATGACACAACATCTCTTAAGAAAAATCATGGTCCCCTTCCCCTATATCTATGCTTCCCAATGTTAAAGGTTGTATTCTCATCTACATATTTTCTATTCTTTTGTTTTGTTTCTCTCTCTCTCTGTCTCTCACTCCTCCCCTTTTTTTAATTGTTCGATGACTATGATATCATTTACTTCTACAAATGTTACTGATACTGATGTATACCAGATTTTTTTTAGTATGACTGTTGAATCAGAGCCTGATTGAGGCCACAACACGCTACCTTTTTCAATATTCTCACTAATTAAAGGCAGAAATGCGATGCCTTTATTGCGAAATTATTATTATTCGAAAATAGTGGTGATCATTATTCGAAACTATTTTATGCCGAGTAAACAACTTCCCATTATTGAAAATATATATTTTTATCTTCTTATTTCTGCAATAACTTTATATTAAATATATGGGATAATGTAAAGAAAATAAATATTGATAAGTATGTAAAGAATTCATTCATATATTATACCTGTTTTCACTGCAACTTGCACTTAAGCTGCCGTAACAAAAATGAAATAAATTATTGAAGGTATTTTAATACTACTATATGCATATCAGGATTCATAGCAGTCACTATTTTAAATTCCACTATTATTGAAAAGCAATTTTTGCAATATTTAATCGAAGAAATATATTGGAAAAGGGTTCATAGAAGATTACCATTGAAGAAAAAGTGATCATCAAATTAGTGTTGTTACCCTGACATCTTTTCGAATTTCTATGGTCCTGGTGAATTCAGATTTTTTAGATTTAATTGTACACGGACATACTGAAAATAAGAACTTCGTATACAAACACCATAAAATATCCAAAATATCAATCGTTGGAAATGAAAATAATTAACTTTTAAGACAACAACAGAGCAGCCAAACGCTTGAAAAATTGTGGTGTTTATATACAAAATCCTGATTTATGATTAGCATCAGACATTTTGTGGCGAATAGAATCATGGAAAATTGATTTTGTGAACCAATCAGCATGCAGTACTTAGTGCTTCAGTTATTTTAGAGATAAGTATTTTAAAGAATATAAAAAAAGAGGAAAATCTAACTTTTCTTAAAAACATAAAGTTTAAATTAAAGCAGTAATTTTTTTAGGCCTGAATATTAATATTAAAAACTGAAAACAGGTAAATAAAAGTAAAAGACTGAAATATTAATGTGAAAAATTTAATGTGTTAGTTTCTACAAAGCGCCTCAATTTTTAGAGACTTGGTAAAATTACAGAGAAGTCTTCTTTAACACTTTAAATAGACTGAAATTAATTCCAAGGTTTTAAGTAACTAACAAGTGAGGTTTTAAATGATTAACAAGTGTAAATCTAATTTGATAAAAACACCAACTTTGAAGTTAATTCAGTATTAATACAGTCGAACCTCGTTAACTTTAGTCTCAATGGGTTTAAAAAAAAATCATGTCTTCAATAGTTCATGCTATCAGTAACTAATCTTCATATAACTAAACTTATCCACTTTTTGATGGAGATTCTGGGAACCGTTCATGTTAAACGTAATTCACGCTAACAGTGTTCACGTTAACGAGGTGCGACTGTATGTATAATAAATATTATTTTGATTGGAAAATTTGCAGCTCGCAAATTGTGAATTATTAACATATTTTTGTTCTTTAATTTAATCAAGTATAATTATTTTTTTATATAAAACCTGAAAATTTCAACCAAATTTAAAGATTTTTGGACTGTGTACTCATAATCACTACTATAAACAATTTTTGTTTTTAATAACAGGAAACTTGGCGTTGGAATATTAAAACCCGAATAAACTACTACGTCAGAAACGCCAAAAGAAAAATATTTGCGGTGCATACAGCTGTTTCGGTAGCCTTAAGCGTACCGTCTTCAGTGCAAAAAGAAGCACTGAAGACGGTACGATCTTTTTGAACTGAGTACGGTAAGCTTAAGGCTACCGAAACAGCTGTATGCATCGCAAATATTTTTCTTTTGGCGTTTCTGACGTAGTAGGTATTTCGGGGTTTAAAAATTTTGTTTTTCATCAAAATCGGTTGAAATTTCACCGTTTACTTTCCTTTTTTACCAAGTTCAATGAAACCATGATATTTATCATCTAACATGAATTAGAAGTTGAAAGATTGGCAGATCACAAATTTCAAAATACCAATACAAAACTGACTTTGAAAAAAAGTTACATTGTAATTAATTTTAAAAATATATAGAAAATAGAATTTCCTCAAACATAGTTAAGTGCCAACCAGATTAAATTAATGTTCAAAATAAAAAAATAAATATCTAAATAAAAACGAAGGCTGCACACTTAGAACACATTTTTTTTTTAGGTTATTGATAATGAAAATGAAAACAACTACATTTTATCAAAAGTTATAAAAGTTGAAATTTACAATAATTCAATTTGAGAACAATTATGGAAGAACAATATAATCTACTTCACCAATGTGTTAAGGCAGGGCCTGACTACAGCAAGTATATATGGTGCAGTTGCCCTAGGAAAGTTTCATTAAGATGGCTATTGTGTTAAGGAAAACAATTAGCAATATTTCAGATTTAGAAAAGAATAAGTAATTTTCTAATATATAGTATTTCTAAAAACATCACAAACATGAGCATTGTTTTAAATAATTAACATAGAAATTAAGACTTCAAAATGTAAAAAATGACATTCATATCTCAAAAAATAAAATTTATTGAAACTCACGCATTTTTACAGTATTTAATGCAATTTTTCAGAAGTGAAAATATTCTTTATGAAAAAAAAAAAAAAAGAAAAAACATTGTTTGCACCCCCCCCCCTCGCCTTTCTTTTTAATAACGAAATCATTTACAGCTTCTTAATCTGTTTCTTCTTAATAGCTTTTCCGATTAACATATGTCCTGGTAGCACTCCTTCGATAGGTTGCAATGGATAGAGATCGACTTCTCGTATTTCATTTTAAAACACTTGCTAGAAAGGATAATGAAGCAAAATTACAAATATTAAACACAATAATGAAAAACTGTAGATTAAATTAATTTTTAACTTGAAAATGTTTTACATATTACACTGTTCTACATGAAAATAGGCTCCAACATCATTTTTGCAAATTCTTTTGTAAAATGGCCTCCAGAAATTCGAATATGACGGCCATTTTGCCCTATCACCCATCGTTTTTTAAGAACACTCCCATACTTTTATCATTTTTCTGTAATTTTATACTTATAAATTTGATTTGAAGGAAAGGAAAGGATTATTTTAGTTGTTCAATATATTCTGAGGGGCTGCAGAGTTGGTAAATTCTAAAACATGAACATTTCCAGCAAAGAGAAAATTTAGGGACGGAGGGGTTGCCACTGAAATTATATATTGAATTTATTATATTTTATTAATCAATTATTATTATTATTTATTTTTTATTATACATTATATTTTTTAATTTTAAATGTTAAAGTAATTCTTTTCCATTCTCCAAATCAAATTCATGGCCATAAAGTTACCGTACTTTGACAAAAATTGGGGGAGGTGGGGGCGTCGGGCGTCCTGAGAAAACGGTGGGTGATTGGGTCATATTCGGATTCGGGAGGTCATTTTACATAAGAATCAGCAAAAATAATATCAGGGCTTAATATATATATATATATATATATATATATATATTGCAGCGCAGTGTTACTATACTGTAACTCATATGGACAAATAAACAGTAATATTTTATAATTAATTAAAGCAAATTTTATTGTCACGTTAAATGTTTTATATTAAAAACTGTAATATTGATTTTATTGATTTGATTTTATTAAACACGACCAGGCTTCGCCAGCATTGCTTGTAGCTGTATTTAAGTACATTTTAAAAACCTTGAATCACTTATTGCCTTATAAAAAATGTTATTGTTTTTATCTGATGCAGATCTAGAAACGAAACCGCAGACTTCCATTTTCGAATGTAAACATAAATATTTCGTTTCAAAGGGTGTTATTTGCAGAATAAATATCGGAATAACATACTAATTAAAAGGAAAATGATAAATATTTTATCTCTTCGGATAGTGTCGGTTGGAGGTACCTGTGACTGAGTCACGCATCTTCCGGTACCTAAGGATGGAAACTAACGGAGTGGAAGTCCCGATTTCAATTTCACGGCAATGGAAAGAGGGGAGGGGAACATAAAAGGAACAAAAAACATTAAAAAAGGAATTTTAGAGCTTATGGAAAAAGGAAACACTATATGTAAAAATGAGTAGAAAGATTAAGGACAGCATTACAAAACTAGAAGGAAGTTTAGGGATGGTAAGAATATTTTTGATTTTTAAGAGCGCAATTTTTATTTTTATTTTTATTTTTATTTTTATTTTTTATTTTCTGATATTTTGAAAACAATTTTTTTTTTAATTTTTTTTTTAACACAAGGGCAATAAGACAGACTAACACGAAACAATACAGAGACAAGAAATGGCTATAATCTCTGAAATATTCTATCATAATTTGAAGTCAAAATTGTTTTCAAATCTCTAAATAAAGTATCTGATATCAGATGCTAATATTTTTCAGCAGGATGTATTCGATATCTGTCGTCCTTGATGGGAAAAAAAATCGCCAAAATACCTGGCGAATATGTTTAATTTCTTTTTAAAATCATGGTTATTTTAACAACGCATATTAAACGAGCAATTAATAGTAAAACAATATTTCGTACAATACGTATTACGAAAACATACATCTGGCATGTATATTATCGTACTGCGTTTTTGATAGCCAAATACAAAACACGCCAAGGACGAGAGAATTTGAAATTTAAAATTAAAATTGTGTCACTTTGACAGCAAAATAACTTAATCTAGTACATGTGCACGATAACTAATTTATAATTATACCAAAATATGTGAATTAAAATCGGGAAAGTATTATTATTATTAAATCAGTTATCATTTACATGAAATAATTCATTCTTAATTAAGGGAGGGAAAAAAGGAATTTTCGTAGCAAATATAATCAAGCTGCATATCCAATAAAGCTATTCTACTTTATAATATATATCTATAAATACACAGCCAAGTATTTGTACTGCTTTTGAAAAATAAGATGAATTTCGGTATACATAATGAAGTAAATACGTAATTTTTAACGTAATATCAACAAAATAACTTTTAGTGTAAATACATACATACACAACTAGAACAACACGAACATTTACGAAATCATATTAATGCTAAATTCAATATATTATAAAAATATTACAAACAACGCATTGGCGCATCTAAATGAATATCACTATCAAAAAATTTTAAATCTAATTAAAAAAAATAATAATAAATGATAATTAAGAGTTATTAATCAGTAATTAGTTATATTTACCAGATACATAGAATTTCATCCGTACGACTAACTTTGTTTCTTTCGAAAACAAAAACATTTTATTCTTGATGCCATTTCTCAAATAAAACATCTAAAATTATTCTGTTGTGCAGACGATTGTTTAATTTTATTTAAAAAATATTTTAATTTAAACAGTGTACATTATATTTATTGTAGAAAAACAAACGGTATTTAATATTTATAAACAGGTTCAATTATTATTATTATTATTATTATTATTATTATTATTATTTTCATCTATACTTAGGTGATAAAATAAAAAAGAGGAGGAAAATTCACGCTGTTTGCATGGATTACAAGCACTTCCAAACTGTACTTATCCGATACATCATTTGACCCAACTTTCAATTATTATTATTATTATTATTATTATTATTATTGATTCAAGTATTAACAAAATAATACAACTGAACATGCATTTCCAATAATTTACTCTTATATACTAAAATGTATTTGAATATTTTTGCGTGGCCCTGTAAACCACTCACTAATGTTAACAATACAATATTTCATAGGAAGCCTTTTTTTCCCCATTTAAATACTGCATACTAAATTCTTTATATTTTATATTGTATAAAGATATTAAATCAGCTTAAAAGAAAAAAAAAGAAAAAAAAAAAACTTGCAGACAGCAGTATATCCAAATTATTTTGTGAGTTTGTGTACGTAGATTTTTTACATCCATTACCCGACTACCGTAGGTAATGGAAGTATTGTATTCGGTCTAAAAATTCGATGTCGAGTTTTCACGTGATTTACATGTTTTAAGGCCCATGAGTCCAAAAAAGTGCTTTTTGGCAATTGGTCAGAGTGTATGTGTGTGTATGTGTATGTGTGTGGGGAATCTTTTCTGACTAGTATATCTCCGAAACTAATAAATATGGAACCATAGAATTGAGACAGGTCTAGTGTTCAGATGAATTCTTTAAATTTTGGTGAAATTTGAAAAACCGGGCGTGGGCTATCCGAAACCGGTAGTAGATCCGTAAGTCCGTACCTCAAAAACGGCTCTAACGATTGTCTTCAAATTTGCTGCATAAACAGTCTATTCGATGTCCTTTCGAGTGATATAGTTTGTTAGTTCAAGAAAATTTTTAGGCATCCTGTATAAATAGCTCAATTTCTGGTACTGCAGGTGAGTTTTTTTTTTAGAACGGCTGAACGATTTTTTTTTCAAACGTGCCATATTAACTCCCTTTTAAATATCCTTTTGTATGTAATTATTGTTTTCTGATCAACAGTTGAATATGCCAAGTTTTGGTAAAAGTCGGTATCTCAAAAACGGCTCTAACGATTTTCTTGAAAATTGTTACATAAACCCACTTCAGATATCCTTTCTCATACTTTATGTGATTATTACAAGAAAATTAATAGTCATCCTGATCAGATAGATCAGTTTTAGATCTTGGAAATTAGTGTCTCAAAGAAAAAAAAAAAAAAAAAAATCCTTCTACCTTTTTTATTTTTTTTAAAACTCGCTATGTAAACTTTGTTTTGCGTGTCTTTACCCGTGTATTAACTTTCTCTCACTGAGAAAGTTTTAGTTGTCTATTTCATTAGGTCAATTATATCACATCATATTCAAATATCTGATCACATTATATTCAAAAAGTGCATATAAAATGTGTAATAGAGGGTAATGGAAGTCGCGTGGTTGTTTCACACCAGACTTTTTTTTTTCCTTCTTTTGCCTATGTAAAGAAGTATTGGATTCGGGAAAAACTTTCGAACTCAAGTTTTCGAAATTTTTACACGTTTTGAGATCACCTGAATACGATTTGACTATGTTAAGAAAACGTCTGTCTGTATATTGTCAAAAGTTTGTAGCCACTATATTTCACGAAAGAGAAAACGGAATTCAACATAACTTTACTTTTGGTTGTATACTGGCTTAAAGTGTTCCTGATTACAGTTTTTTATATAACGTACAACAAATGGTGCTGCTATGTTGCATTTTCCCATGTTTAAGGAAAGACTGTATCTTAGTTTCTAAATGCTTAAATTCATAAAACGTGATGTGAATGAGAGATAAACGTGGTGTATAAAACATGATGAAAAACAAAATTGAGTTAATTGGGTTGCATATGAGCCAACAGATGGCGCTACTATGCTGCAATTTAACTCCGTCTACAGGAATATAATAGCTCAGTTTCTATGATATATATCTATGATAAAAAAGCAGAAATCTTGGTTTATATATATATATATATATATATATATTAATATATATATATATATATATATATATATATATATATATCAATGTATATCGGCCGACAGGTGGCGCTGATTTTCCGAGAATGTCAAGGTGGCTATATCTCAGAACTTCTTAGCGAAAATGGCACCAAAGTGGATAAGTAAAATGTAAGCAATGAAAAGTTATGGCAATAAATATTTGTGTGCCTTATAACCAGTATAGGTACCGCTATTATTCATGATATAGAGGAAAGATTTACGATGGCCACAGCATACAAGTTTATTTTGGATCTTGAAAAGAAATAAAGAATAAAAATACCTCACAATTCTTTATTTATAGTTTTACTTTTAAAGAGGAACGATAAAGTAAATTGCTTTATTGTAACCCTGTATATTGTCTACAATCAGAATATGCTTTCATATATCGTATTAAAAAATTAGAAGAAAAAAAAAAGGGGGAGGGGGGGGAGAGGAGAATCTTTCAACATAACACAGCTGAAGACGCCCCATGAGCAATTTCTACTTATTTTATTTTGTATGATTCCATACACTAATTATTAATTCTAGTTATACCTTATTTCATAGAGAACATGCTTATGTATATCTGGATTATGTTACATTCGTTATGTTTTGTGCAATATAAAAATTTAATAAGCTCTAAAGAAATACATCTTATACTTATAGATCATAATGTACCGAAATTCTCTTATGAGCCCCTATATACAAATCAGTACTGTTTTTTATAACACTTGTTCCAATTATGGATGAAGAAATCTCATAAAAATTATATTTAAAGCATTACAATACATAATTAAAAACTTGTGCAGCCCCCTGTATACTGTCTAAAACTAAAATAAATTGCAATGTATTAATAATTCTCACAGCACAACTCAAAATACCCTTCGAGCTATTTCCACATATATTTTAATTATATGCCTGCAGAATTTTGTGTGGTACCCTGTAAATCAATGAATAAACTATTCATACCCTATTCTGGAGGAAACATATGCAATTTGCACATGGATAATATAAATTAATTTTATTATGCGTTGTGCAGGATAGAGATATTACAATTTTGCTTTACAGAGATACTCTCATAGACCGTAATATGTATGAATTTTTTTGACTGTTCTTACACACAAGCCAGTGTTCTTATTTCTACCATTTTAACAGACAGCGCTCTATAGTGTACCAGAATAAAATACATTAATTTCAATCAGTCTTAACATATTTACGGAAATTAGAGTGCGGGATTGGGAGCGGCCACAAACAGACAGACACATAGAAGAATGAAAGTCCTAAAAATTTTTAAACGTTGTTGGAATAGGTTAAAAACGCATAAAAGCCTATCTGATTATTCGTTTCTAGTCTTTTTTAATTACATATTTAATATACTTGAATAATTTTGTGTGGCACTGTAAACTAGTCATTAATGTTGTTTATATGATATACGACATAGAACGTGCTTTCGTACATATGTGTAATATATGTTACATTTGTTGTGTTTTGTGCTGTACAAAAATATTAAAATATCCCCTATAAAAATGCCCCACGTAGAGCTCAATAAATTTAAGCTCCCTTTGGGTGTCCCTGTATACAAGCTGGTAGTGCTTTTCATGCTATTTTAAATGTAAACCCTACAGCACATCTTCTCCTCAGGACATCCTAAGGATACCCTGCGGATGAAAAGACATCCAGGAGATATACATACGATGTACTTGGGATAAGTGTGCTGTTAGGGAAAGCTGCTTTAGTCTAATTAAATAACTTGTATAAGCGTAAAGGTGCAACATTGAAAAAAAATGGGGAAAAATTTGTCGATTTTCCCCGATGCAAATCGACACTGTGCGGCATTGGAAAAAATGCTGAAGAAATTGCCGATTTTCTCCGACGTATATCGATATTGGGCGACATTGGGAAAAATAGGTAAAAAAAATGCCGATTTTCTCCAATGTAGATCGATATTGGGCGACATTGGGGAAAATCGATAAAAAGGTGGCGATTTTCATCGATGGAAACCAATGTCGGGCAGCATTGGTACAATACTGCCCCATATCGCTGTGCTACTGGGGTATATGCATATATATATATATATATATGCGCATATATATGCATATATATATATATATATATATGCATATATATATGCATATATATGTATATATATATATATATATATGCATATATATAAAAAAAAATATATATATATATGCATATATATATATATATGCATATATATATATATATATATATATATATATGCATATATATATATGCATATATATATATATGCATATATATATGTATATATATATGGATGGAACGGTATATCCATGCGGTTTAAATGTTATGTTTAATAAAAGTAATGTAATAAAAAACTTAATTCTAAAAAAATGCATGATTCCATTTATGAAAAAGTATATCACATCTTTGGATGTGAATACGCAGAGGAAAGAGGTGATAGTGAGAGAAAAAACAAGTATAGGTCTAGAAAGGTAAATACTTGTAAATATATTGAAAATACGATAGTTAATAGTGATAATAAAAATGGTGATAAGGCTATTAAAGGAATTGTATTTAACATGAAAAAGAAACAAATTCCAGATATATTAAGATTATTGCAATCTAATACAAGAGAAGTGAATGTGGATTTGGGTGTGGATCTTTTGAGATATAGAATTAAAAAACAGAAATTGCAAAAGCATTGTGAGTTAAAGCTATGTCAAGAGGACAGAGTTGATCGAATTTATTGTGTACTAGATTACATGGATGAGCATTACAAATATGATAACTTTAATAAATTATTAAATAAATATAACAATCTTTTACCAGTAGGAAAGCTAAAAATCGTTAAGGCATTGAGATATGACAAACCATTGGGGCGCATTATATTTAAGTATAATGGTTACGCAAAAATTTAAAGGTGAGTTTTGATGAAAGTGTATGTAACTGTAGTATTTGATATATACTGATTATGTAAATAAGGATTATGGACATGTCATTACGGAGAATTTAGAAGTTATAAAGGACGAAGTGTTGAGAACAGTTATGGAATATGGAACTAAATACAGAATTAAGCGTATGATAACAAAAAGTGCCACAATAAAACGGCTTAATTCTAATATAGAAATATTTATACAAAAAATGATGTACAAGTATAATTTACCATATACTGTTTTCGAAGAATGGAAGTATCATATTTTTAAGGATTTAAAGACAGAATATGTGAGGGATAGTGATGTTGTTTCACATGAAAAATACTTAGAACTAATGAAATCAATTAAAGAACTTCGGGAGAGGTTTATTGTAACTTATATGGATAAAGCTAATACAAGTTATGCAATAATTTGTAAAAAACTGCATGGTGAGATTTTAAGCGCAAGTTATAATAATACAAAAAAATATGAGCTTATTAATTCTAAATTTACAGTTATTGAGAACAGGGTTAAGGCATTTTATAAAAAGTTAAAACTAAAACAGAAAAACCAAAATTTCCCATATTTAATATTAGTGCCAACGTTTCATAAAAACCCTGCGAAATTTAGAGTGGTGACTTGTGGTTATGGAACCTATCTTGAATTACCCAATAAAAAGTTGAAGGTTTTGAGTGAAATGTTTGAAAAAATGCTATTGGAAGAACAATATTTTATAATAAAAAATAGTTGTGAATTATTGGTTTACTTAACTGGAATAACTAAGTCAAATAAAATTAAAAGTCTATATGCTTACGATTTTGCAGACCTTTACAATAATATTGATTTAAAAGATTTAAAGGAAAAAGTTATAGAGTTTTATGATAAATATAGTTTTAATTTCGTTAAGTTTTTGTTGACTTGTTTTATTCTTGAATTTTATGTTTAAATATGATTTTGGAATTGGTTTTGCTTTTCAATGGGATGTTTAAATATATATATATATATATATATATATATATATATAAACGTTTATTTGACATAAAGGAATATATATTTATTTTTATGTCGAAAAAATAAGGAACGTGTAACAATTTCCCTTATTTAAATTGAAAGATTTTTTTTTTCCTTTTTTTTTTTTTTTTATTTGGACCAAATAAAAAATGTTTTTCCTTTTTTAAAAATATTTAAAATAAAAATGAGAAAAATGGTACTAAATGAATGGAACCGCTTAAATACAAAAACGCTTAGCTTAATTTCAAATTTGGTACCACAGTAGCTCTAACGTTTCTCGCAAAGATCTTTACTTACTCAATTGCGATAGCCCTTTTATAGTTCGTCACCAAAACACCAACAAAAAATTTTAAGCAGCCAAAAGGATCCTACGCTAAATGAGTATCAAAGAAATTTTATGAAATGAATATAGTAACCGTTGATAAGGAACAAAACACAGTTGCCGTATACCTTTATATGGAAAAATAGATTAAAAAATGTTCTGCCGTACTAAATTAAATTAAGTTTATATATATGTATGCATATATATATATATATATATATATATATATATATATATATATATGCATATATATATATATATATATATATATATATATGCATATATATATATATATATATATATATATATATGCATATATATATGCATATATATATATATATATATATATATATCTGTATATATATATAAATTACGTGTCACGATGTTTGTCCGGGGTAAACTCCTAAACTAAGGAACCGATTTTAATGAAATTTTGCACACTGTGTGCAGTTTGGTCCAACTTGAGAGATAGGATAGTTTTTATCTCAATTTACTGTCACAATATTGTTTTATTGCAATTATTTGTTAATTTTAGACCTTTATTAAAATTGCTCCAAAATATCTGTGAATTCCATTAATTTAATTGTTGCCAAAAAAAAAAAAAAAAAAAACGAGTTCATTTTCTTTCGACATAAAAATAAATACATTTAATCAAACGTGAACGTTAAAAAATTATAAAAAGTTAAATTATGCATCTCACGAAAATTGACGTCATAATCAATTTAAAGATTTTATACACATTGATAAAGTGCTAATGTAGTTCTATCATAGATATAGTAATATATATAGATCTCTCATCCGCATGTTATCGTACAAAGATTTTTGATGCCGAAAAAAAAATAAATAAATAAAAGCTTTGGAAACAGCCATTAAGTGGTATTGAAAAAAAAAAAAGAAAAAAAAAAAGAAAAAAGAAAAGAAAGAAAGAAATATGAATTTGAAACTGTATCTGGAGTCTTCCATTCCCCTTTAGCAAATAAATTATTCATAAATTTTATTTGCTAAAATATTAGTATGTATTCCCGTGTGTATTCACTCGGGGAAAGACGGCCATATTTTGGTAAAAACGTCGTCTTTTCCCAAATGAAAAGGAATAACTTTTTTCTCCCCAATGATCACTCTATTCTATATATGCTATACTATATCTATGAGTTCTATACGCAAGCGAAGTGTGACTCACTGACCGTCTGTGCAGCCAAGAAAAAGATTTCCTATGTTAATTGCCCACTGGATTTTTTGTAAGAAATTATTAAAAATCGAGGAAATTTATTTCCCGATTTTAATCCTTATATTTGGGTATAGATATGTATTAGTTATCGCGGGTGTTAGATTGAATTATTTTGCTGTCAAATTGACAAAATTTTAATTTTAAATTTCAAAACTCTGTCGCCCTTGGCTTTTATTATTATTATTATTATTATTTGGCGATCAAAAGCGTAACACGAAAATATACATGCCAGATGTATGCATTGTACGAAATGTAATATGTATTATTCATTGTACGTATGTATAACATGTAATATGTATTGTTCGAAATATTGTTTCATATTAATCATTACTCTTTTAATATAAGTTGTTAAAATAACCATGATTTTTTAAAGGAATTAAATATTTTCGCCAGATAATTTGGCGATATTTTTTTTTTCGCCAAGGATGACAGAAATGAAATCTATTCCGCTGCAAAATATTAGTATCTTACATCAGATATTTTATTTAGACATTTGAAAACAAATTTGACTTCAAACTATGATAGAATATTTATCATTTTCCTTTTAATTAGTATATTATTAGTATATTAAAATTTAAAAGCATGGTATATAAAAAGTTTTTTTCTTTTTTTTTCCCATCTTTATTAACTTTTACTATTAAAATTTTAACATACTCAAAAACTTCTCATCACTTCGTTAAAATACACTAAACTTTTCCAAAATCTTTTTCTATTTAAAATGATACATGTATTTACTTTAAATGTCCAATATTTCATAAGATTTCCAATTTTAAAGTTTTAAAATATTTATCAAATTTACTTATTTTTCTGGTTTAGCCTTATTGTTTTCCTTTTTATAACTACAGCTGTTGCCCACTTTAAAATATTTAAAATGATGAGCTCATTTTATAGTAAAATTATCCATTATAGCATATATTATATTTCACTCCTCCATAAAAATTGATTTTAAAATCGTCTGTTTCTTTTATACTTTTATTTTAATAGAATTTTAATAGAATTTAATTTATATATTAGTCATTTTAGCAATTTTATCCAAAGTAGCATTAGAAATAATATATATCACTTCTCCATTAAAATTTATAGGACCCTACAATAAAATTAATTTGTGCTTAATATCAACACTACGAAAATTTTTATCAATCGCTTCCAAATTTTGACCTAAGTTTCAAATCTCAACCCTGTAGGTTTTTACATCGGCTACAACGTTTTCGTCTTTGTTCGTAAATAATAATTTGACTGTACTAAATAGTTTACAGCCGTATAATTCAACGTATAACTTAGTCACAGCAACGCGTGGCCGGATCTGCTAGTATATATATATATATATATATATATATATATATATATATATATATATATATATATATATATGCATATATATATATATATATATATATATATATATGCATATATATATATATACATATATATGCATATATATATATATATATATATATATATGTGCATATATATGTGCATATATATATATGCATATATATATATATATATATACAGGGTGCGGCAGCTATTTGAGAACACACGTTATAAGTGATACAATGCCCTGTTTTTCATCTTTAAACAACCATTTTTGTTACAGATAAACATGCCAGAACCTATTGTAACCCAGGAAAGGAAAAAGCACGCTGTTAACGCCTCCTTTGCTGCAGGATACTCCATTTCTGAAATAGCTGTATTTCTGAAAGTCGCCCAATCATTCGTTTTCAGAGTTCACAGAGAACTGAAGGTTGCCAATGCTAATGAGACAACTGTTTTGCACAGGAAACATCATTGCCAGGTCTCGGACATTAACAGGACACCTGCATTCATCAATTCTGTTCAAGCTGCTATCGAAGAGGACCGTGGAAAGTCCATAGGGGTACTCAGCTGAAATCTGTGGGTTAGCGAGGTCACAATTCCACGTGTGGTTAATGAAGACCTCTGTTACAAGTCGTATGTAATGCGGAGAGGACAGTTCATGTCCTAGAAAACCAGAGAGAATAGAGTAATCAGAGCAAAGCGCCTCTTAAAGAAGCTGAAACATCAGGAACAGACAGGAACGCTCTGGTTTTTTTCAGACAAGAAAAACTTCGTCCAGGACCAGAAAATCAACCGGATAAATCATCTTTGGTTGTGTAAAAGACAAGAGGAAATTCCCACTGTCATGCACACTAAATTTCCTGCGTCTGTTATGGTCTTAGGGATCGTGAGGAATGAAGGTGACGTCATGCCTCCACATTTCTTTTCACAACGTGCCAGAATCAACACAGTTACTTATACCGATATGTTGAACACGGTTGTGATGAGCTGGATTATTGCTCTAGCACGTGGCAGGCCATATGTTTTTCAGCAGGACTTTGCACCAGTTGATACGGCTCATTCAACACAAGAGCGGATGATAAACAATTTTCATGATCACATCATTCCACGCATGTGGCCCCCTAGCTCACCTGATGTTAACTCTTTGGACTATTACGCTTGGGGCGTTGTTGAAAGGGTCTATAATAAGTACTCACATAACACCGTTGGTGTCTCCAGACAGCTATTGTGGATGCCATGACAAATATTCCCAGGGTCCACCTCATTTCTGCCTGCGGACGGTTTCAACAGCGTGTCGAGGTTGTTATTGCATCTGATGTTGGATTTATTGAATGGTGTCGTGCATTAGGTCCGACTTCTTGTGTACACACCGTTCCATGTTCATTAAATGATATATCTATAGTGTTTGCTCCCTTTCTCTACGGACGATACTTTGTTCTCAAATAGCTGCCGCACCCTGTATATATATATATATATATATATGCATATATATATATATATATATGCATATATATATGCATATATATGTATATATATATATATATGCATATATATATATGCATATATATATGCATACATATATATATATATGCATATATATATATATATGTATATATATATGGATGGAACGGTATATCCATGCGGTTTCAATGTTATGTTTAATAAAAGTAATGTAATAAAAAACTTTAATTCTAAAAAAATGGATGATTCCATTTATGAAAAAGTATATCACATCTTTGGATGTGAATACGTAGAGGAAAGAGGTGATAGTGAAAGAAAAAACAAGTATAGGTCTAGAAAGGTAAATACTTGTAAATATATTGAAAATACGATAGTTAATAGTGATAATAAAAATGGTGATAAGGCTATTAAAGGAATTGTATTTAACATGAAAAAGAAACTAATTCCAGATATATTAAGATTATTGCAATCTAATACAAGAGAAGTGAATGTGGATTTGGGTGTGGATCTTTTGAGATATAGAATTAAAAAACAGAAATTGCAAAAGCATTGTGAGTTAAAGCTATGTCAAGAGGACAGAGTTGATAGAATTTATTGTGTTCTAGATTACATGGATGAGCATTACAAAGATGATAACTTTAATAAATTATTAAATAAATATAACAATCTTTTACCAGTAGGAAAGCTAAAAATCGTTAAGGCATTGAGATATGACAAACCATTGGGGCGCATTATATTTAATTATAATGGTTACGCAAAAATTTAAAGGTGAGTTTTGATGAAAGTGTATGTAACTGTAGTATTTGATATATACTGATTATGTAAATAAAGATTATGGACCTGTCATTACGGAGAATTTAGAAGTTATAAAGGACGAAGTGTTGAGAACAGTTATGGAATATGGAACTAAATACAGAATTAAGCGTATGATAACAAAAAGTGCCACAATAAAACGGCTTAATTCTAATATAGAAATATTTATACAAAAAATGATGTACAAGTATAATTTACCATATACTGTTTTCGAAGAATGGAAGTATCATATTTTTAAGGATTTAAAGACAGAATATGTGAGGGATAGTGATGTTGTTTCACATGAAAAATACTTAGAACTAATGAAATCAATTAAAGAACTTCGGGAGAGGTTTATTGTAACTTATATGGATAAAGCTAATACAAGTTAGCAATAATTTGTAAAAAACTGCATGGTGAGATTTTAAGCGCAAGTTATAATAATACAAAAAAATATGAGCTTATTAATTCTAAATTTACAGTTATTGAGAACAGGGTTAAGGCATTTTATAAAAAGTTAAAACTAAAACAGAAAAACCAAAATTTCCCATATTTAATATTAGTGCCAACGTTTCATAAAAACCCTGCGAAATTTAGAGTGGTGACTTGTGGTTATGGAACCTATCTTGAATTACCCAATAAAAAGTTGAAGGTTTTGAGTGAAATGTTTGAAAAAATGCTATTGGAAGAACAATCTTTTATAATAAAAAATAGTTATGAATTATTGGTTTACTTAACTGGAATAACTAAGTCAAATAAAATTAAAAGCCTGTATGCTTACGATTTTGCAGACCTTTACAATACTATTGATTTAAAAGATTTAAAGGAAAAAGTTATAGAGTTTTATGATAAATATAGTAATAAAGAAAGTGATAAAGATTTCTTCGTTAATTTATTTAAGTTTGTCGTTCAAGAGAATTATCTGTATGAGGGAAATAAAGTGTTCAAACAAGTTTTCCGAATCCCAATGGGTGTGTGTGGGGGGGGGGGGAGTTGCAGCTCTATACTAGCTGATATCTACCTACATATTTATGAAAAGAACAATAGTTTAAACAGAGAAACATTATGTTGTAGACATATCGATGAGCTTGTGTTGATCAGGTTAAATTGTGAAAATACAGATATTGGTTTTCAGTACTACCCTAATAATTTAAAGCTAGAACCCTCTTCCACGAATTGTAAAAATATAAATTATTTGGACGTAAATATAAAATTAGAGAATGATAATTTGGTAACTAGAATTTATGACAAAAGAAAAGACTTTCATTTTAAAACAATAAAGATAATGCATTTTACATCTAACGTGCATATTTCAGTTAAAAAAAACGTATTTAGAAATGGTTTAGTACGTATAGCTAGATTAAATTCAGAGTTGAAAGAGATGTTTGAGGATATGGTAGATTGGTGTCGTCAGAGCATAGCGCAGGGTTACCATAGAGGTTTAGTGAAAAGTATGACGTACCAATTCGTGAATCAGTTCAAAAGGAGTATTGAGCTGAAATTGTTGTTGGAAAGAAAGGATGGTTTAGAGAATTGGTTTCAAGAGGTTTTTTTTTTTTTTTTTTTTTTCATTTGGTCTTGACAGGTGAGGGGAACGTTGCTTGCGTAGAACAAGTTGAACCCTGCAGTGCATGTTGTAATCCATGCCGCCTGTCTCCATATTAATTTTAATTTTACTCTGTTTCATTCTTAGTTCTGGTTTATGTTAAAGATGTTTCTCATACTCTATTTGGTTTCAGTTTGTTTTTTAATTTCGTTAAGTTTTTGTTGACTTGTTTTATTCTTGAATTTTATGTTTAAATATGATTTTGGAATTGGTTTTGCTTTTCAATGGGATGTTTATATATATATATATATATATATATATATAAACGTTTATTTGACATAAAGGAATATATATTTATTTTTATGTCGAAAAAATAAGGAACGTGTAACAATTTTCCTTATTTATATTGAAAGATTTTTTTTTCCCCCTTTTTTTTTGTATATTTGGACCAAATAAAAAATGTTTTTCCTTTTTTAAAAATATTTAAAATAAAAATGAGAAAAATGGTACTAAATGAATGGAACCGCTTAAATACAAAAACGCTTAGCTTAATTTCAAATTTGGTACCACAGTAACTCTAACGTTTCTCGCAAAGATCTTTACTTACTCAATTGCGATAGCCCTTTTATAGTTCGTCACCAAAACACCAACAAAAAATTTTAAGCAGCCAAAAGGATCCTACGCTAAATGTGTATCAAAGAAATTTTATGAAATGAATATAGTAACCGTTGATAAGGAACAAAACACAGTTGCCGTATACCTTTATATGGAAAAATAGATTAAAAAATGTTCTGCCGTACTAAATTAAATTAAGTTTTGTACAGAATTTTATATATAGTACTTAGAAATCTAAAACAGGCTTCGGGGTTTTATTTACATAGTTTTTAAACTAATTTTTACTTTCTCTTACCCATAAGGTAGAGAAAGTATTGTTTTTGGGTCAAATTTTCGAACGCGAGATTATGTTATATTTACACGTTTTGAGGTCCCCTGAATACGAAAATCTTGTTTTTAGCAAATGGTCTCTGCGTATGTCTGTGTGTCTGTGTGTGTGTTTGTGTGTGTGTTTGTGTGTCTGTCTGTTATCAGCATATCTCAAAAACAAATTATGGCAGAAAGTTCAAACTTAGTATTCTAAATGTGTATCATATAGGGATGCTACAGTAAGCTTTTCGTTAAGATCAAGCAAATGGTCCGTGTACAGGGACAATCAAGATAATTCTAATACATTACGTCTATGGGGGAAATTGCAGGTAAGTAGAGTTTAACGTCTATAGACTGCACTAAACCAAATGAAACGAATATATATTTTTTGTAATAGAGACAGTTAATCAGGAAAAATTTTTTGTGTATGTAGGAGCCTCGCCTCCCCACTTGGGGGGGGGAAGTCCCCACTCGAGGGGAATAAATTTTCATGATGGGTATCTTTCAAAAGAGCTCGACAATACCTTTAAAACGAATGGTTGAACCATCGATCTGCGATAATTTAAAACAAAGTTATCGATTTTTTTTTTTTTTTTTTTTTTTTTTTTTTTTTACTTTTAACGAAAAAAAAACTCAGAAAAAAAAAAAATATATATATATATATATATATATATTAATATTGAGAATAAAATGGACTTTTTTTTAAATATTTGGTGTTATACTACTTCTCTAATATGGAAATCGTCTGCATTATCATAAAAGATATTTTTTTAAATAATAATTTTAATAAATTATATTATTTTTTAAAACAGAATTATTTTTTAATAACCGAATTAAATTTTATGTAAATCTAGGTGCATTAATGAAACGGGTGGTTGAGGGGGGTGGTAGCCCCCCTCACACAGAATTAATTATCATATAAAACTCTTCCGAAGCCTAATTTGAATTGTTTAACATAGGTTTACATAACATCGTTATCTTACCTCTTAATCTCCAACTTGCATTTATAGTATTAAATTTCAGGGTAAGAGAAAATCGTGTGAGTGACACACCAGATTATTAATATTGTAAAACGAAGTTTTTAATTCCCAAATAAATGTTTTCTTAATTGTTTGTTTACTTTCTTCGCCTAATAGTTGGATTATTATTATTCTCTTTCGAGAAATAAGAAAAAGGCCGCAAATATAACCCAAAACTTATGCTCAAATTTTCATTTTTACTTTTTAAATTATCCATTAATAAACCCCCTTCTAAAAGGTTATAATAACATAAACGTTCTAATAAAACGTATTAAGTGAAACATTACTATGTACTTGTCTATAAGTTTTAGCTCTAAGCAAGTTTCGTAATATTTCTTAAAATATTCAGAAAGTTGTCATTAAAGTTGTTATTTTAAGAAACTTTAGAATGACAGCTATTCAATTAATTAATTATACTCCGTCATAAATTTTATATATTATGTGTAATAATTTATTAGATGAATATGTTTCTTTTAAGAAAAAAAAATGAATCTAACGTAATTAAATGTAATTATAAGTTCTACAAATCTTTATTGTGGTAGATTACATAATCTTTATCTCACAAATAGAAAGCAAAATTTTCTTTGAATATTAAAATATTTGTCATAATAAAAATATTTGTTCCTGCAATTTCGTCTATTCAATCACGTGGTTTAAGCAGATAAGTAACCAATAAATGCATTAGTTTCGGTTTTTTAAGCAAGAATCTCGATCGTAATGTGAGAGACTTAATCTCTTTTGTCAGGTTATGCTGGATAATTGCTACACTAAAGTATCTAGGCTCTGTAGTTTTACTAAATGTATTTTCCTTTTCTTGTAGAAGAAAAAAAATGTTTTAATTATTCACGATTTTTATAACTCACTCTATTAACTACTGCATTTTGTTTTTTTTTTCTTTTTTATTGACTACTGAAAATTTTAAAGAAATTTAATGCATTTTCGACTAATCAAAGATACTGAAAGTTCAGTAAAAATGTATTATATAAGAGTAATATATAGCATGTGGAATGAGAAATTAGTTTGTTTATACATTTATTTTATTAAAACAAAAATCATATAATGGTAATCAACAGCCGTCAGTGAATATTTTATATCTTTATAAATATACACTAAGCGAAAAAAAAAAAAAAGCCGCACTTGAATATTTTCCTTTTCCTTTTTTGCAACCGCGAATTTTATCATTTAAAAAGCAAACTTTTGAACAGAATTTATTTCCTCGCCCTCCACATACACTTTAGGGTTGAGCCCAGTGTTAAATATAAAATGCAACAGTCAGGAAAATTATATATTTAGAAAGTATTTCAAAAATGGCAAGTATAAGGCATTTAACGATGGCACAAAAAGTATTAATTTTAGAATGAAAGTCAAAAAATATTTTAATACGTGAGATGGCAAATTAATTAAAGGTTAACGAAATATTCTTGAGATGATTTTTAGGAACATATAAAATTTTTTGGCTGTTTAAACGGAAAATGTGTCTTTAGGCGGCGGCCGTGTTGCCCATCCAAGCGAGATAATGTCAAGTTAAGAAAAATAAAAGTTAAAAAAAAATCGATTTGTACATGCTCATACAGTGTTGTGCACGAACGCGTTCATATGAACGCGTTCGTGAGCGTAGCTCAAAATTTTTGAGTTTTGAGTTGAACTTCGCTCGTTTTTTAAATTATGAACTTGAGTTGAGCGTAGTTCGTATTTTACACGAACTTGAGCGTGAAAAAGCAATTCAAACTCAAACTCATTTTAAATATTTCTGTCTGAAATATAAAAAGGAAAATAGAAGAAGAAAAGGACAGAAAGGAGAATAACTGTGCAAAATGGATTTCGGAAAAAAGGGCACTTGAAAAAAAAGGCACTGGTAAAAAGGGCCCCAGAAAAAAGGGCCCCAGAAAAAAGGCCACCCGGAAAAAAGGGCACCGGGAAAAAGGACACTTTTGCAATTTGCAAATCTCAAAAACAACAAACATCAAAAAATGAATTTAAAGAATGATTTTCATAATACACTTTTAGAAATTTCAATCAATTAAATTGATACCACTTTTACTTAGCATATATACCTGGGGGGAAGGAGCGGATTGAAAGAAAATAATTGTTTTTAAATCACTTTTTTACTGATTTTAATAAAACTTTGTCTTTCACTTGCTGTTTATGACAAAAATACAGTGTCACATATACTTCGGAGGCTGAAGTGTGGGGGAGGGGGGCAAAAGCAAGTAATTTTTTGTATATCACCTTGTTACCGATTTTAACGATATTCTGTGTAGCATAGGCGCCGACATAACGGGGGCAGCAATTTTTCATTCCAGCGGGTGGAAATTTCAAACGCGAAAATAATATAAATTTGAATTTTAATGAAAATTTTCACATTGTTGAATTTTTTTGTTTTTTTCTCTCCTTCTTTCTTCATTCACTGACAAATTAGTAGAAAACAGGATGTATACTTTATACAATTCTCTTTTTGCGCGAGAGAAGCTGAATGCGCTTGAGATAACCCCTTTTCAAGGTCAGTCCCTGTCCCTCGTCCCTCTGTAGTCTAAGATAAATTGAAGCAGAAAGAGAAAGACTATTGTTCATGTTCATTGGTCATGGCCATTTGAAGTCGAGAGTCTCAGTGCTGAAGAAAGTGTTTATACTGCCAAGCATTAAATAGAAAAGCTTTTGTTCTGAATATTTGCTATTCATAACACAAAAATTCATAGGAAGCAGACTGATAATGCTGTTAAAAATACAGATTTTTATTTTTGTATTTAATTTAAATTTATAGGTATTTCTTGTATATGTTTCTTCCTTTTTTAAAAATCTTTGAATTTATTATTATTGATCATTAACAATCTTGCACGAAAAAGTGAGAAGAGGAAGGTTTGTGGTTAGATTTAAGGTCGATTGACTACACTAGAGTTCTATGCTTATAGGTGGAATGCCTTCCGTGGAATTCTTTTTATGAGGTCCCAGCCCGTATTTAAACGATTTTTGTAGAAAACCATGGAAAACTCCGAAAGGCTTGGTCGTTGAGCGCGACCTGGGATCCAACATCAAACCCAGCACGTCCCGTTTACCACCTTTGAGAGCAGAATCGCTTGGCCACTGGTGGGGCCAGGGATAAAGAATAATTGTTAAAAATGATAATTAATAGATTAAAAACAGTTGTCTTAGAGGAACTGATCTCATAGTTAATGTTTTTTTAGCGGACAAGTAGATTAAGGCACATTTCTACAAAACGTCTTAGATAATGAATTCATGAATTTAATAAATATATTGGAATATGTCACAAAAATCTATAATATCTAAGTTGATTTAAATACTCTTAATATGTAGATTAAGTTGTTCACATATTATTATATATATGAACAATTTAAATTTTATTTTCTCTGTTTTTGTATATTTTCGATGTAAGTAACAACAACATTCGTTTTTAAAGAAACATTAATAAGAAATCTCATTACAAATTCAGTAAATGAATGAGAGAACGCAGTACAATTTAAAGAATTCACTTCTGGAAAAGTTTTTAAAAAATGTTCTAAAAAAATCCTTTGAAAACTATCTTGAAAAAAGACTAAAAGGTTGAGCTTTTAAAAGGAAAGAGTAATAATAACATAACATTTAATTTAAGAGTAAATTTTTATCTTTTGAAAGTGAAGACGGAATATATAAGTAATTTTTGCTTTCTCTCTCTCTCTCTCTCTCTCTTTTTTTTTTTTTTTTTTTTTTTCTATACATAGGCATAAGAATATATTCGATTTGTGAGAATTTTCACCCTTCAGTTTTTGAAGTATTTAGATGTTTTGTTTTGGGATTTTCTGAGTCTAAACTCCAAACACTATTTGGCCATTTTTCGAAAATGTCTGTGTGCTTTTCTTGTGTATATCGAAAATTTTGTATTTGGTTAGTGTATCTCCCGAACGAATGGACGAAATTTAACCAAATTTCATATTTATTTGGATTTTAACTTAAACTAGTGTTTTTAACTGAATTAGATTAAACTGAATTTAAAACGAATTTGGGAATCAATCGCTTAATAAATGGTTATCCTTTCTTCTTTTTCTTTTTCCACTTTTTTTTTTTTTTTTTTTTTTTTTTTTTTTAATGGCAATATAGGAAAAAGTTTCGAATAAATTTACTTAATAAAATTTCTTTTAACTTTTCAATATCAGGGATGGAACACGGGCGCAGAATTCATACCACTATCAGTGTAAGAAAATTTTCAACTTCTTAAATTAACAATATTATAGGTAGAGAAATTTCATAAACAGATTCTGGTATGAATTCTACGCCGGTGTTCCATCCCTGCAATATAAAATTTTATATATGATAGTAATAATTAAACAACAAAATTTTTTTCTTTGTGTGGAGGTATCGTATCCGATTTCCCTCGGGGGCGTAAATTTTTAACATTGATATCTTTCAAAAGGACTTACCAATACATTTAAAGCAATAATTGTTTAATCGTATATCGGTGATAATTCAAAACAATTTTATTTATTTTTTTTAAATCTTTAGATATTAGCAAAAAATTTATTTCTTTCGATATTTTGTGTTATACTCCTTTGAGATGAAAATCGTCTGCATTCATCATGGAAAATAAATTTAATAAATAGTCTTTACTACATGAATTGGTATAGAAAAGTACAGAAGAAAATTTTGAGCTGTCTGCAATATATTAATAGTTCTTTTTTTTTTTTTTTTCTTTTTAACTACAGATAAAGCACAAGAATAGTAGTGAAATAAAGTTGTTTTAATGACAGATTTTATTAGGCCTCATATTCTAAAGTATATATATATTTAATTAGTAAATCTATAGAAATTAAATAATGAATTTAGAAAGAAAATTACAACTTAGAAAGAAATTACAAAGATGCCTACAGTACGGGATTTTATAAAGTCGATCAAAAATTTAACGGGATTTAATTTCATGATTACAAAATTTTAATTTTTATACTGCCATGAAACAAGAAAATTTTTAGTGATTCTATATATATATATATCATGCTTTCCGTTTACTCTACCCTCTTTTTTTTTTCTTTTGTTTCAGGATATTTTTTAAGCAGAACTTTCAATAGTGATATATATATATATGTATATATATGTACAAGTCAAAATGACAGCTGTGATGCTTGAAAAGCACAAAAAATGAATTTACTGAGAATTATTTTGTTTTATTATATATTATTATTATTATTTTGCTAAAAACTGACACCTAAAATAACAATAGCCCATAGGTATTTTATTTTATTTTGTTGTTGTTTTGTTGTAAAGAAATAAACATGTTTGTTTTAAATATATATAATATATATCGTCTTTTCTTTCTTTCAATAGTTACAATGAAATTTAATTTTAAATTCATATAACTCTATATATTCTTCTTATCTGCACTTTTAGTTATTTATTTTCAAACTGTGCGGCATGTAAATCTAAACTTAAAAAACTGAGAAAAGAAAAAGAGGAAGTAGGGCATTCTTTTTCTCAAAGGGTGCATCCATGATCCATTGACCTTTTTGGAATGCGCAATGTGCCTGTTAGAAATTTGGGATTTTGTAAAGGGCTTATCTTTTCTCGGACACAACGAGTTGAGAATTTAAGCCTTTTTCAAATTCAAGGTTTGATCTCACCGCAAAAATAGAGCAGGCGACACCGAGACCGACAGGCTTTTAAAAATGAGTCTGCTACAGTTTGTTCAAGTTCAACTTATAACAAAAGTAAACAATAACATATGTGATTTGATGCCCTGAAAAATATCTCCGATCGGCGCCAGCCAGCTATCTTTCTTTTTGTTAACTTTGAATTTCTGTAACTATGGGTTATTATTTGTGGAGTACAAGTTTTTATCGTAAACCCCACAACACAAAAGAATGGGTGCAAGGTGGAATAGTTTCCAATTTTCATATCTTTAACTAAGACAGGCCGGACTATACTATGAGCTAATTGATCGTTAGGATGAGGATTAACTGAAGTGTTTGTTAAACACAACACATTAAGGTCCTTCGAAATCGGAATAAATTCAATAGATCAAAAAAGAAGATTACAATAACAGTATGGCCTGTATGTCTAAGTTTTAGACAGTTAGATACAATGACAGAAACACCCTGATGAGCGATTGCATATATCAGGAGAAATTGTCTACTAAAATAAAAAAAATGGTCAGCATCTTCTAGGCGCCATGAGCCTAAACAAATGATAGATAAAAAAACATTCATGAACTACTCCTACAAATAACACCATTGGAGGTGAGAAAATAAACAAAACGTTCCCCTCCCTCCCTTCCCTAAAATACTAAAGAAAAAAAAACTTAAATAAGAAAAGAACATAAAATAAGTTAAATAATAATAATTAATAATTTAATTTGAATACGATATGTACATATATATATGTATTATTAATAGTTGAATTTTAAAAAGATTTACAGTTTTCTATCATCAGCATATATAAAGGATAAACAAGCTTGTGCAGAAATAAAAATGTGTACACATTATTTGGAAACAGCACTGAAAACGCATTTATTTTTACGAAATTTCTTTTAAAGAAATAAATGTTTTAAAGATTATAGCTTCTAATTTTAAGTATACGAGAGAAAAAAAAAAAAAAAGTGCTGTACTTTCTTATTTTACACTCGTATAAACAGACGACTAAACACTGAGATTTTTCTTCCCATGAGCAGTTTATGCACCCTTTGTTTATTTAACAGTTATTTTCTATTTAATAAGTTATTTATTAGTAAATTATATATTATTTAAATTTATTATTAATATTTTAATTATGTCTTGAGTCTCGTTTTGATTTAGCTAAATATTTTTGAACACAATTTAGTGGTTTGTCTTAGGGACCGTGGATGAAATATGATAAATCGTCAAATAGCGGTCCTCAAATAAAAAAATGCCAAAATCTACTTGATTTTGGACTTTTATTTTATTTTTGAACACTTTATATAAAATACATGTTTATTCCTTTATAGTACGCTAAATAGTAAAGGAAATTTTCTAATGATTTATCCAAGAACTCAAAACTGACATTGTCTGTGGTACAATCAAATAAAGACTAATTAAGTAAAACCATTTACACTATTTAAAAAATATATATATTTCAAAACAAAGGAACCTTTAAATGATGGAATTTGTCTCCTACGTGCGTAAGCAAACGTATTGGAAATTTGAGAATAAAAAACCACCCCAAAACAGTGGGTCCACTATTCAGAAGTGTCCGTTAAATAAATTTTTACTTACTAAGACAGGCACTTACTAAGACTTATAATTATTAAATTAATAATTATAATTAAGAGTTATAAGTTTAATTAAGCATTAAATTAAGAATGTTCATGGTATTTGGTAATTTTTAAAATGTAAATTACCTATGAAAGTGCTCATAAAGAATAAGATCTATTTAGAAAAGGGATTAAAAAAAAAAAAAAAAAAAAAAAGTAAAAATGAACGTTTAATGAGTTTCGCTCGCTTTTAAAAATGAACTTGAATTGAGCGCGTTCATTTCTTTCAGACATGAGTTTGAACGCGAACTAGCTCGTTTTTTACACGATGAACTTGAGTTTGAACTAGTTCGTTTTTTTCGTGAACTTGCACAACACTGCTCATAACTTAGAAAAGATCTTAAAAAAGTGCATAGTAAAGTAATTTCTTTTAAAATAGTGCGGGAACAATTAAACAAAGTATATTAAAAACCAGAAGATCTGAAAAAAAAAATCATTACTAAGGAAAAGAAAAAAAAAAAAAAAAACAAGATTTCAGTTGACCAAAAATTTAAAAAATATATCAGTTAATATTTAGGCCGAACTGGTTTTCTCTGATGAGACAAATTTATTTTATTTCGGGCTGATAAAAAACAAAACTACTAAGATGATAAAAATGTGATCGAATTATTAAAAATTGCATTCATAAAACAGTGACACATTCTCCGTGTATTATGGTACGGAGGTGCATAAACTTTCAATGAGTTGGGCAAATTTTTATGCTCAAGGGATCAATTAACTCGAAATAAAACGCGGCCATTATAAAAACGGCTCCTGACCGAATATTTTGAAAGTATTTTAGACTTTCCTGCAAATAGAAATTCAAGATGATATTGCAACATACTAAAAGGCGTCTGTGCTTCGTTTATTCGATTCAAATTGTTAAAACTACCTATCCTATCCCATGAGCACCTATAATTTTTAAGCAATCATATCTTTTTTAACTTTAAGTTAAATCCCAGAAAAAATATCGTAGAATTTCTTTTTCATCAGACTTGGAAATAGCCCTAATCTCAATCCGCTCGAAAATGTTTAGTCTATAAAAAAGCGCGGAAAAGGGGTGAGGATTAAAAAAATTGCAGCCTACAACTCTGCAAGGACTAGAAAAAATTATTTATGATATTTGGCACAGAAAAATTTTTGAAATTTATATTAAAACGCTGCATAATACTATACCATTGCGCATTAAAGCAGTAATTCCATATGAAGGTGGAATAACTCAATGCAGAATACATATTTTTATTGAAAATTGCTTAGGTCTAACAAACAAATAGTTTTATTTCATGTATTACAATATAACTTGTTTATATCATATAATAAATCATAACACTGTACAAAGTATATGTTTATTATATTACGTTTAAAAAGAATGTTTTATGTAGATTTTTAATAAATTCTTCGTAGAGTGTGATAAAGTGAATCATTAAATCAAAAATGTCCACATGTATCATTTCATCTCTTTGATATTATGCACACATGACAGTTTTATTTGTTTCAAACATTAGTTTTGAAGTTATTACAAATGAAAAAGGTATAAGTAAATTTTTCTGCAGTGCGGCTTTTTTTTTTTTTTTTTTTTGTCACTTAGTGTATATAATATCTGTCTAGTTTTTGCTTCAGTTACATTCCATGAAAATTAATCTTAAATTAATGAACTGTGTTAAAACATAAACTCCCTAATTACTAAAACACTAGCATACAAATTTGTAACCAAGTTACACGACATACTTCATGGGAGGGGGAGCATTTCAACGGTATTACTTTTCAGTTTTTTATTATGATTATTAAAAATAAAATTAAAAAAAACCAATCAAAATATTATACTGTAGCCATTACAAAGCTTTCTTTTATATTTTCTTATACTAATTCACCTAGTTAAAAAAAAAAAAAAAAAAAAAAAAAAAAAAATTCAAACAACACGGGAAGACAGATTTCAAGTATGCTTTTCTGAAGCGAAAGTAAAAGGTTACTGAACGCCTAGTGCCTTATGTTCATGATAAAAGCCATGACATTTTTCAAAGTAAATTCTGTTTTCTTTTTACGGGTTTTAGGAATGTTAAAAGCAAAAAAAGAAGTATCTTCAGATCATTTGTATGTAAAGAAAAAAAAAGAAAGTAATATTGTTGTAAATGCTATATGAAAACCGATATAATCTTAAATTTATAAAAAAAATATTCCTGAAATTGAATCGTGACAAATTTTTTTCTCAAAAACTTTCTTTTTCAGCACATTGAAATCTATAAGAAACATCAAATGTGCATATATAGAGAAACAGAAAATTTGTTAATATTTGTTTTCCAATGTCATTAAGCAAACTGTTATTTTTAATAAAATAACTATTCTTTCTGAAACGATGTTAGTTTCTATTAAGGTATATGTACGCCTTCGTTTTAAATACTTACACACACACACACATATATATATATATATATATATATATATATATATATATATATATATATATATATATATATATATATATATATATATATATATATATATATATATATACATATATATATATATATATAGAAGTTTTATTTTTTAGAATTTCTTCTTTTGTATTAAAGTCTATTATGATATATAAAAAAATATCGAATTTTTTTTTAATATAAAGATTAGTAAAAACGCCTGTGATTTGTCTGAAAATTGACAGTTTCACAAAACGTAAACTAATAAAAATTAATTAATATTTAAAAATAATTTAAAGAGAATTTTACTCAGAAAAGTATGCTTTAGGAGTTTTACTACTATTAAAAGTTTGAATATGATAGTTTAGGAGTTATGTTCTATGAAACTAATTATATTGAATCTATTCCGAAAATATTGAGACATATCTAAATTATTAACACCAGAAAAGGAACAAATTTTAAGATATCGTTATAAAAAAGTTAAAAACCTGTATAATAGCACTCTAAACATATATGACAAAACTTATAATTTTTTAAATAAACATTTAGGTGATATCATTTTTTCCGATAAGTCGTATACATAAAAACTGTGTTGTTATGCATTTTTTAAAACGTTATAACCCGGGTTCTATTTAATCTAGAAACAAAATTCAAATAGATAATTAAAGCTAAGGGTCTGACAGTTTTTTGTAGACGAAAAGTGGAACATGTGTTTTTTGAAGATAATTCCTAAATGAAAATTTTATCCATGTATTTCTTGTCAAAAATCGGTGTATAAAAGTGTACATATACTTCAGATAGATTTATTAAGTTAACAATTCCTTCACTAACGAAGTTTTTATTATTGTAATTCATTTATTAAGCAAAGTATTATCATGTCAACAAAGATTTGGCTTGAAAATCTTTTTTTCTTATCTAACTGTAAGATTTTATCATTGCTAATAAAAGATTAAATAAACATTATTTGGTTAAAACATATTAAAATAACTAAAAGTCTACGTTGAATAAAAAATCTTTTCTTTATTCTTTAGCATTTATATTATCTAATCATTCAGAATAGGAAAAGTAAATAAAATAGCTATATGCATTTTTATTTTTATTTACCAAATTCAATGAATATGTTTCTCATACACTCAGGCGAATCTTATTGATTATTTCATTCTCCAATACAATTGCATGCATATTAATCTAATTAACAACTGCATATTAATCTAATTAATGCATTCTGATTAAAACTGTGGATAAAATGTCATTTATATTTTGTGATATTTATTTTATTTTATTTTTCTTATTTTACTTATATAATTAATTAGTTTTTTTTTTTCTTTTTTGTAAAATTTGTTTAATTATGTAATCTACAAACCATATTAATTAAACAAAACTTTAAAATATCAACTTTTATAATTTGTTCCTGCGCATTTTGAACCCCGCCTTCTTTTCACATCATAATTTTTTCAGAGTATTTCTCTTCAATGTGTGGCAACGATTAAATAAGAAAAAATAATTCTTCACGATTACCTGTATGAAAAAAATCTGATGTTGGCACAACAAGACTTCTTTTACACCAATTGGAATACATATATTGTTATGAAACCATTTACATTTTTGAGTAAAGTAACTGATTCGTAAATAAACAGGCAGTTTTCAGTCAACGAAAATTCCTGAAAACAAACAAAGAAACAAAACTGCTTCTCAAGACACAAAAACCACGATAATTGGATTATATATACCGCGGAGACAAATACAGTAGTTTTTTCAGAAATAGTGCTCCCCGACTTATTACAGAATCTCTCTTTATCAAATGAACATCTTGAGTTCAAAGAAAATCATTCGAGTGTAGATGGCTTACTTTTATTCTCTATAACGAAAATTTCGGGCGAGAAATGATATATTTCACCAAATCCATTAATTCCGTTAAAAGTAAGAAAAAGTTTACTAATTCTGGCTGTCCTGATTCAATATTTTCCGCCAGTTTGATCGCTAATCTCGCCAAGCCGCGAAATTTGTAGCCAACGCAGATTTTTGGTCTTGGCATTAATTTTGACGAAAATTTGTATTTTAGGGTTGCCAAATTTTGGAAGCTCCAAATTCAACAAGAAGAGAGTTCTGGAGTTTTCCGGTAACTTTCATTGATTTATAGCGCAGAACAAAATTCTTTGAAAATTCTATAAATGACTAACAAAAGAATATGAAAAAAGAAGAGTGATTATTGCTTATTGTAGACTAGAATTTGCCTAAAAAGGAAACAGTGTGTAAAAAGGAAAGCAGATGGCAAATTTTTCATTTCCACGAAATTGCTCCTTTACATAGCGTCAAATTAGGCATTCAAAAGTGGCTGTTAAAATTACAAAAGTTTGGAAAGTCAAATTTCAATAGGAATCGAGTACTAAAACTTTTTGAAATGATTTATTAGCTTCCAGCGCAGAACTACCTCAGAAATTCCATAAACCACTATGACAGTACTCTCGATGATCTCAAACTCAATTCAGACTTCTAAATTTCCAGTTCCCATACAGCACAGAATGTTTCAGTTATGTTGCAAAAAGCTTACAATCTTTCAAAAACGTAAAACATTTAAGTATGCTCTCCGATACCTTTCTGAAACATTCGCCTTTTCTGATTTTCTATCTGTTAAGTGATTGTAACGTTTCTGTTACGTATCTGATTTTTTGTTTCGATCGCGGACATTTCTACGCTTTTCAAACTAATCGGAAAGTAATCTGAACGATTTTAAACGTTTCTGAAATGTTTATAATGTTTCAATGTTATATGATTGTTACGTTTCTGGAACATTTTGTGCTGTTAGGGTTGTTCTTAAATTCGAAACATTTCTGATCTGTGGTGTATTTAACAGTGTTTCTTTAATTTCAGTATTAAGAATAACTGCTTCATTGGATTGTTTCTAGAGTATTCATTGATTATTGATTTTTGCAGCCCAAAAAATGGTTTTATTCAACTCTTTTCTAAATATTCATTAAACAAAAT
Organism: Salticus scenicus; assembly: GCA_963930645.1. Lineage (NCBI taxonomy): Eukaryota > Metazoa > Arthropoda > Arachnida > Araneae > Salticidae > Salticus > Salticus scenicus. The sequence continues at coordinate 150,548,977 of OZ005662.1, forward strand.
GCATTCATCGACAAGAAATTGCTTAAGTCTTTAAGAATTATTTTCTACACGCAAAAATGTACATAACTTTCATAACAATATCATTGCAGACTCTATCTACGGGCTGAATATTCATTAAATAATGGGAATTCATTGACTAGAACCTACTTTTGTCTTTAAGAATTACATTCTACACGCAAAAATGTCGACAACTTTCATAGCAATACCATTACGGGCTCCCTCATTAGCTTGTTTTGAAATCCCTATGATGGTAGGTTATATGCAATGGTCAAAATCTTTGTATATTTGTTCAGTATAAATATAATTTTCGTAAATATCTGCAAAAAGAAAAGTCGCAGAAAGGGTAAAGAGGGAGGTGCACAACTAGATGTTATAACAAATATATATACCAATTTGCAACGTTCTACGTTCAATCGTTTTTGAGTTATGCGATACACACACACACATACTTACATACAGACGTCCCGAAAAATCGCGTAAAATCGTAGATATCTCTAAAACGACAGCTCGTATTAAGACCAATGTTGCAGGAGTACAACTATACATCATGAGAGACACGAATGTAAATGTGAAACATTCTACGATCATTTGTTTTTGAAATATGTGAGATATAAAACCCATTTGGCAAATCGGGATCACTATACTTCCTTATACTTTGCATAAGGAAGTAAAAAAGGCGGGGCTAACAATGCTCCGGAATAATTTATAAAAGTTGACAACTCCGTAATGTATCATTTTAATATTTATTTACGTATCGCAAAAATTATGATAATTTAATATACACCGTAAAAAAGACTTATTCATGTAACAGAGCAATATTTGGTAGTCTACCTTTAATATTGCTCAGCGATAGAGTTCTTCAGTGAAATCCAACACCTTTGTACCGATGCTAAACGTAGGCCTTTGTAGGCCTATCTCTGTTTGAAATATCGAATATTCTAAAAATATAATCTATATAATATTTCTCTAACGTGGACCAATTACGATTACATTTTGTCGAAACTATACGATAGTGATGTAATTAATAAAATACTCAAGGATAAAAAAATAATATTTATAGATGGATAATATTTAAGCACGCGGTCTCAGCTTAATAATCTAATAGGAAAATATGACATTTGCCTTATGAAAACATTTTATGGATAAATATATTTTTAAAAGTTGCTTCTTCAGAACCTTTGCAAGCGTCATTTTGAACGTAGCAATACTTTAAAGATATAGACAAAATATGAATTATTATTATAAATTGACTAAAAAACGCTATCATAAAAAATATAAACAAAATAGGATTTTTTTTTCTTTTTTTTTTTTTTTTTTTTCAAGCAAAAAATTATGCCAAATCAAGTAAAATATCGTCACCATTATGGCGACAAAAATTTTAAAGGAGTTTTGGGGATCCTATACTAAAACTGCACTGCTTGCGGACGTATGAAAACTTGGTCGCCAACCATGAATTTTATTTTGAAACCTTTCTTTGGATGATTTTGGTTTCACTGTCGCACAATATTAATTTGGTTCTAATAATAATTTTGCTTCTGGCAAGTTAAAATTTTAACTAGGGAGTGAAATAAGTATACTATTTATAAGCTTCAAATTTTAAAGTAAATAAATAAAAGAAATAAAGTGAGAAAATCTCGCACGGGTTTCCTATTTTTTAATAATTTATTTATTTGCTTGTTTTTAGATGATAGAAGCAAATTAATCACACTTTAAACAATGTAAAAATACGGAGAAAATGCCGTTAACTATTCGCCAATTCATTCTTTTTTATCGACATTAAAGACTGTATTGTGCTTCTTGGGTAGTTATTATATATTTTCGTTATAATTAACTATTTTCATGAAGAATTAATTTGATATATTTTCGGGGGATATTTAACTAAATTTATTTTATCCATAAATATTATTATATAATTATTTTTATTATTTATATAATAAAAAAATGATTAACTTTTTTTAAAAGACAAATTTAAATATTTGCTGCCTTAAGGGTGTTTTTTCATTAAAAATTATTATGTGAGAAGATTATTTTTTAATTTTTATCTTTTAGTTTTTTGTATGATACAAAATTTATTAAATTAAAGTACCTTTTGTAGTTGCATTAATTCACTATTTATTTTATTAAAGACATCTAATAAAGCAATTTGTTTTTGTCATTGTGAATATATTTAACAGTTGCATTGAGGTCTTATATATTTATTGAATATTTATCAAAATTTAAATATTATTGCTGATATTTCATAAGAAATATTCATTAAAATATAAATTAAGTGTTATTTTTTTTATAGTTTTTAAAACTACTTTTAATTATACATTACATAGATTGTGAACAATAAAACAAAATTCTTTAAACTAATGTAGGGGAGACCCGTGTGCCTAAGGCCCCTTTTTTTCAATGCCCAAAAACAGAGCCCTTGACCTGTTTAAAATTATCAAACTGATATGTACATATCTTTAGGACTAATTACTTCCAATTGGGATTAATATAAATACCTAAAATAATAAATTCCGACAAATAGAAGGTTTTTAAAAAATCTTCATTCATGGCCCTAAGTACAACACCCTGATTATACCTGGCGCCATACCTCATTGTACCTAGGGCCATTCTCTGAAATTTAGATTTCATTTAGTAATGAATAGAAAATAATCATATGAACATATATTTTATATAAAAAACAATATCAAGTAATATATTTATTTATCCTATAATAATTATCATGTTGTTGCCTTAATTTAAAACACGAAATTTTTCACTTTTCTTTACTTTTTTTTTTTTTTTTTTTTTCTTTTCTTTTTTCGGTCACATCTATTCTTTGATGTGGGAGGTTTTGCTTTAGGTAGAGGTTTTGCTTAGGTTCGTACCTGTTAAAGCATGACACACGAAAGGATGTTAGATGTTGAAGGTTTCGAAATTTCAACAGGACACGAAACAGAGACATCCAGTTCTATCATTGTTGGTTCCCTTTCTTCCTGGAAAATCTTTTTCCTTTTTTTTTTTTTCTTTTTTCTTTACTTTATGGAGAGATAATGTCTTTCAGTTACATTTCAACTTAAATATTCATCCTCATTAAATGTGTTTTGATTCATTGGCCCTATGCCGTATATACGAAAGCCTAATAGAATGTTTACAGGAGTAAAGGCCGACGGATAGGACTTGCCAACACTTTCAGCAACGTCATATATTGTGATAGATTTACCAGGGTTTACCAGCATCCAATTACTATAGAGTGTACTGTGTTTCTTAACACTTTCTCGGCCACTGACGTAGATTCACGTCATTTGAAAATATGAAGCTCCTCCAGTGGGCGTTTCTTTTGCGATTTGTATGTTATTTGTTTCTAAAAAATATACACAATATTCATATTTGTTCAATCAGTATACTATGAGTGCAAAAACTTTGATTAAGGAGAGTATGATTATAATGCATATCCATTTGTAATATAAATATGAATACGGAAAATTTTGTTTTGAAAAATTGTATCTTATGAGAAACACGCTCACAGGCGACCCTTACTGTCAAAAAGACAAAAACATGTGGTCGTGAAAGTGTTAAAAGGTCAAACACACTGGCCCTCGGTACAAGGCAGCGTTGTGGCACTAGGTACAAGTTTTGATAACTTCATTCAAAATGCTTTCCACTAAAAAATCCACATGCAGAGAGAACTAATTAAATATACTGTGTATTACTCAATATAACGAGCAAAATGATACACTAGAAATGAAAGAAAAATATTTGACTTGCCTTTGTAAAACAGCAAAAGAGATGAGCTGGAAAATTTTACTTCAAACCATGTAAATTCGTTTTCTACATGTAACTTGTCAAAACTCTCTCCTCAAAAGTTCGAAAGTTGTTGTAAAAGTAGCAATTGGTGTTACGCGCCCAGTTGGTTATTAAAACTTAAAATTGAATATTATTCAAATAAAGTGGGGTGGCCCTAGGTACATGATGGCCCTAAGTACACGGGTCTCCCCTATATTTTACACTCAATATTTCAAAGATTCCTTTTATTATTATTGTATATATATATATATATATATATATATATATATATATATATATATATATATATATATATATATAATCATCATTAGTGATTTGGCGGTTATATATTGTTTTAACTCTTTGCGGCGCAAGGTAATTGGGGTCACCGGAATTTATGAACAAAATTAAAAGAAAAGAAATTGACGACCTTTTCTGCTATGTTTTAAAAGTAAAATTTTGCTAAAAAATTTCCGGGATGAGTTTTTGCAGTTGAAAATTAAAATTAGATGATGCTGTAGTGGCATCACCGCCCCTGAAAAGGTTAAATTACAAACTGTGTTATAAATTCATAGTTAAAAAATTTAAATACAAATAATAATAATAATAATAATAATAATAATAATCTTATATATATTATAAATGTGAATGTCTGTGAATTTATTTGAGTGAGTTTCACGCTATAACTGCTCGACAGATTTCGATGAAATTTATAATGGAGATAGCTTATACCCAAACTTAGAAAGTTGGCTGCCTTTTATTCCGAAAAAAAACTTTTTTTTTGTTATTTTTATGCATAAAATAGCAATTTTGTAAGCTAATAATAGCAAAAAATTAGCTATTTAAATTTTATCCATAATTTAATTGTTGCAAAAAAAAAAAATAAATAAAAATAAAAAAAATACGAGTTTATTTTTTTTTTTCCAACAGGAAAATAAATACATTTATCTAAACGTGAACAATAAAAAAAAAAAAAAATAAATAAATTATGCATCTCACAAAAATTGACGTCATTTTCAATTTAAAATTTCTTTTACACATTGATAAAGTGCTAATATAGTTTACGATGCTAATTATATGTTGTACTAAAATCAGTTTTTATTATAGATCCTCCTGGGTGATTTTTTAAATTGTTGCGTTGAAGTGCACCGAACATTTTTCGCCAAGAGGTTTAATATTCGCAACAGTGATTTTAATCTAGGTAGTTCAAGAAAAATGTAAAATTTAAAAAATATTACAAAATGAAAAAGATAAACTGAAATAGTAGTCACATAAATGATCTATTTTTATCTGAGTAGATAATTTTATAGAAAAAAAAGTGCAGTTTTAAAAATAGAAAATTTATTTCCTCAAGCACTATTTTAAACCTAAAAACCATTAATAAAATAAACAGAATATGAAGGGTTCTTATATGTTAACGAAAAGGTGTCCGATAAAACGCTTTCTATTTTTATGCAAGAAATTAAAAAAAAAAAAAAAAAAAAATTGCTAATATGGCGACAAAAATTCAAAAGCCGCCAAGGGAGAGATTCAATAAAGTTGTGTAGCACGATAATGTTTAGTTTTTTTTTTTTTTTTTTTTTTTTTTTTTTGTATATACTAATCACTAAGCTAATTTAACATTCAAATAAATGAGCTGCTGTGTGTGACTGCTCTTGCAAGCTGTCGGGCAGAAAAATTTGATTAATTCAAATTAATATTTAAATAAATAAAGATATGTTTAATAGCAAGCATAGTCTTGGAGACAAACTTGGCGAGTGGGCGACCAAATTTGGTGAAAAATGATAGTTTAGGGTTCCCGATGTTTCGAAGCTCTCCGACACACGGGAACATAGACCTTGAGCTTACCAAGGGATTCTCGATGGAGTCATCTCCAAGCCCCATCGCCAAAAGCTATAAGTAGGTGTGAGTTGATTTTTGCGAAAGAGTATGTAGTCACTGCGATCCAGAGTTATTCAGAGACCTATTCTGAGTCATTCCACTTTAGGGATTGAGCCCTAAGCGACTGGACATTTTTCGTGAGTGAGCGAAAATTTTTGCTCTGGTGTAGTTGATGTTATTTGCTTTACTCCTGTGGAACAAGTGACTATTTTTTAGACTGTCCCAGAACATTCATCGAATAATGACTTATACTGTACGAGTAACAGCTTCAACTGTTTCCAGAATATTCGAAGAATTAACACAAGCTATTGGACTGTTTTCGAAAATATTTGTTTTAATAATAGTTTTGTTGTACAGATTCGAGAAGTTCAAAACATGTTTGATATTGCCAAGGAGGTCCCATTCTAAAGCTGTGACGAAAATAGTCGCTAATCGAAATGTATTCAGTTACAAAGAAATCATTTAAATATAGTATCCAGCGAAGCGTGCAAAGCCTGCTAGTAATAATTAAAAATAAATAAAATTTTCAAGAAAAATTTAAATACAAATATTAGAGCAGAATAATTTAAATTTTAGGTAATGTTAAATTAAAAAGTTTATTTTTAAAAAAAAATAAATTTATTTAACTAATAAAGTTAAAATTTTTAATCATGTTTAATTCTTATATGATACTGCAATTTAGTTTTTAATTTTTTTTATGAAAGATTATTTATGTTTACTAAAGTGCAAAAAAATATTTCGTATTTTCTATACGTATAGGAATAAATTAACAAATGAATGAAATGAAATAAAACCCTAAAAATTACAGACGTATTGGTCAGGGAGACCCCTTTGTGTTCGTGTAGGGGTGAGAGAGAAGTTTCGGAAAGGATAGCAACAATTAGCTAATAACTATCCTTAGCCCCCAACTTCTCACCAAACAGAAAACCGCCAATAACTGAATAGAAATCTAACATATACAATGTAAAAAATTCTGAATAAGGCATAAAAATACATCAAACTAATATATATATATATATATATAATACAGCAATATAAAGAATTACAAAATGTATACAAAAAAGCACATACAATATTTGAAATAAACCCCCTACCTGATAAACGAACCCTTTTGGGCCAACGGGGCTACTCGTCGGCACTAAAATATCGCCCTTGAATGAGGAAATAGAACAAGCCGAAAGAGGAAAACATTGGAAACTCTCATTTAAAAGTTGGGACGGGTAACAATTAATTTGAAAGTTTTTTATTAGATCTTCAAGAGCTATTTTTAACTCATTATCATCATTGCATATAGTGAAAATTCTTTTAAACTGTGCGAACATAATATTCCTCTAAACTTTTCTACTTATATTTGAAAACTAATTAGTGAGACTATTTACTTTAAAAATAAAAATATTTTCTTTTATCATATAATCCAATAAACCATGTTTCTTTATTTCTCTTTATATTTAGATGTAGATATGATATTTTATCTGTATCTGTACGGTTTAAAATTAAATCTTTGGGATATATTTCTTCAGAAATATTTTAGAACTTATTACAGTTAAAAACAATCAAATCATCAATATACCTGAAAAAAGTAATATTTATAATTTATTTTTCGGAAAAGTATAAAAATAAATTTGCGAAAGCACTCGAAATCTTGTTCCCATTGGAATTTTCCTCGTCTGTAAAAAGTAATCTTTCTGTTAAACAAAACATTTTCGAAAATACAGAACTTAATAAGTACTATCCAGTAAAATTTTTTCACAATTTAATTAACTGCCTAATTCCTCATATATGCTTTAAAAAACTTCTATTACCAAATTGTGCGGAATACTGGCAAACAATTTTTCAAAATCGTAAGTACTTACTGAAATAATGCTTTCTGAGTAAGCCTTGAAGTATTCAATAACTTTCAGGTTATTGTTTATAATGTTACAATTACTATAAGAATTTATTGCTTTTAACTGAATTTAGATATTTAAACAATTACCTATATGCAACCTATACAATTACCTATATAAACAATTGCTCTGGTTAAAGCTTCGAAGTCATGTCACTGTTCCTTCGAAAGGGTCTCCAGAATATCTGCGGCGTCACCCCGCAACGACCCTACCAGATGAGCCGTCTTTGCAACAGAGTCCCAGCCGTTAGCTTCAGCTACGATGGAAAACTGCGTCTTATATACATGCCAGGAGGAACTGCCATCGTAGGTAGGTAGTTTAATAAATTCCTGATTCTGGATTCTTCTCTCTTTCTTTTCAGTTTCATGAGGCATGGGTTCTAACTTTTCTTCGACATTCCGAATCTTGCTCTGCAGTTCATTCCCTATTACTTCTCCGTTCCACTCTTCTTTCTTTTTTCTCTCAAGATCTTCCTCCATTCTCTTAAACTTGCTTTCTATCTCTGAAACCCTTCCTTTCAGCTCTTCATCAAAGTTTTCTTTAAATTTCTCCTCAAAATTCTCTTCTATCTTCATAAATATCTCTTCAAAATTCTTTTCTACTTTCATAACATTTTCCTCTATCTTCATTGCTTTCTCTTCAAAACTCTCTTCTATTTTCAAAACATTCTCTTCAAAATTTTCCACTATCTTTATAACTTTCTCTTCTATTCCATCCATTCTATTTTCCATCACCGTTAATTTACCCTCTATCGATTCTTTCGCCGTTGAAAGCTCCCTCTTCATCTCATCTTGATTATATTTAATTTCTTCCTGAACTTCAACCAAACTGCATTTAATTTCCTTCATTTCTTCAGTCAAGCCGTCTTTCAATTCTCTTTGCGATGTTTCCATACTTTCTTTGATCTCTCTTTGTCCTTCCTTCATTCTTTCGATCAATCCGGTTTCCATCTTTTCCTGTCCTGTTTCCATTTTCTCTATCAATCCAGATCTTAACTCATTCATCTGAGCAGCGAGACCTTCTAGAAGCTTCTTCATCTCTTGCTCCAGCTCTAGTTATCACCATTCACAGACAACCCCACTCCTGACACCAGAAATGTTGCGTACTTGGGGGTTCGTGAGTTGTCCGAGAATGAAAGGCAAAACTTACAAAAATTCAGTAATTTATTCATAGAAAGTTCCAGAGAAATACAGGTCTATAACCCAAGTATCAGCTTCAATTCAACCAGTAAACACATCTTAAACAACAGCTGTCAATAGCAAATCCACAGTAAAAACTGTATAGCAATAACACTTGAAGCAAGTCTCTTTCAAAGAGGCTCAAAACAATGCAAGCATTAGCGAAGCTGGCGGAGAACTGAGCTGACTCTGACTGCCTTGGCGAGAGAGCGTTTCTTATATACCCCTGTAGAAAAGTGTGGAACATTCCAGAAATCTCCATATCTCATCAGCCAATGGGATTAGAGCTTCCATATTTGGTATATCCCTTATAAGGATTTTCTCGCCAAGGTCGCCAAAAAAAATCGCCAAGGTGGGAAAAAGTCGCCAAATTTGGCGCCAAATCCATTACCTGCCTTATTGGGGCGTTTTAATGCATTTTTAAGGGAAAATAAGGCTATTTCAACACTAAAACGACTAGAAATGCACAAACTTAGCACTTTATCAACTTACTACGCCTCTGTGAAAGAATTTATACAAAAATAAACACAATTATTTATTATTTTGTAACACTGCCCTCCTCCCAAGGATTGCACGTCCCGGGCAGTGCAACCCTTGGTCAAGAGGCGAAACTAGACAAATTTACACAATCTAAAATACAAAAACTAAGTTGCATATAACGACAAAATAGAAACAAAAATCAAGTGAGAAATATTTACAAAATTCACAAATATGTACAAGTATTTATATACAAATATTTACTCCCTCCTGGAACTGATGTTGTGTAGCCTTTAGATCGTATCTTGTCTTCATTTTCTCGGGGCTTTTTAATGCGTTTTTAAGGGAAAATAAGGCTATTTCAACGCTAAAACGACTAGAAATGCACAAAATTAGCACTTTATCAACTTACTAAGCCTCTTTAAAAGAATTTTTATACAAAAATAAACACAATTATTTACAATTTTGTAACAATATTATAATGCATTAACAAAAATTAAGTAAATTTTCAATGAATTTTCAATAATTACTTAAAACAATGTAATATTTTTAGTTTTATATCATATTTTACACTGTCAACCACCGGCGGTTGACGCGGCTTTATATCATATTCGACACTGTCAGTCACCGATGGCTGACATGACACTCAACGTGTTAAGAATGAGAGTAAAATGTACTTTTATTTATATAACCATTCATGTTTTGTTTATTTATTTATTTATTCTTACTTTAGTAAATTAAATTTTCGAACACCTCCAAGATCAATGGATCTTTGAGGTAATTCTTCTATGATCAAATTTATAACTATCAAAAGATGCATGATAAAGAGTTACTATGATTATTTTATTAAAAATGATTTTGAGACAGTTTATAATTGACAATAAAATTAAGGTATTGACATATTTTAAAATATGGAATGCAATGTAAGTCACTGTAAAATATTATGTATAATGATAATAATGATAATAATAATGATAATAATAATGATAATAATAATAAATATGTAAAATATGTAACAAAATAAAATTTTGGATTCTCATGCGAGTGTACCATATACCCATCCCCCAAAAAGTGATTTTATATTAAGTCTTTTCAGTAAACTTACGTCACCAAGTAAGTATATATTCACTATTTCTTTTTCGTATAACTGCAATTTCATGCAGATAACGGACTAAAATGCATATTTTAACATAAATGAATTTGTACTTAAAAAAAAAGAGAGTATATTTTCAGTCTTGTATAAAAATACCATTGCAGTTTACAGTATTTGTTATAATAACCAAAAAATATTATGCAGCAGCACTTCTTTTAAAGTGCAGATAAATAAATATTTTTTACTATTTAATAAAAATGTAAAAGCTTTTGTGTAGGTCACGGAAACATTGTAATAGGCAACCTAATGTAAAATTTTTCAGAAGCTTTTACAAGACTTTTTATTTTAAGAATCTTATTTATACTCTGGAACAATGTAATTTTGCTCGCTTATATTTTAGTTTTGTTTTAAAAATCTGACTGTAATATTGATTTTTTATCCCAAAAATGCACTTTCGTTGTCCAAACGTAAGCCTAATTCTGAAAATGTATTTGAGTCAATTATTTACTTTATGAATATTATTATATAAATTATTGTAAGTGAAATGGCAACTTTAGTTAAAAAATAAGATGCGTGGTCTTGTTTGGTTAAAAGCATTGTGTGTTAAATATTTTTAGAGAAAAGTAATTTTCTGGTTTTGAGTAGTGGCATTTTTCCGATGGGGATAAAGATTTATGTATTTTTCAAATGTTTATTTTTCATAAATCCGACGTAGCTGTGTTCTTCTTACTATCATTTTAATTTTAGAAAAGTGCAGTACATATTATTCAATTGAGTGGTCACTTTGAAGATAAAAATGTGGATATTTAATTTACTGGCGTCCGCAGATAGCACAAGTTTTTTTTTTTTTTTTTTTTTTTTTTTTTTTTAAGCAAACAGTAGGGAACGATGATTTTCCTTAGGTAACTTTAACATTTGTGGTGTACCGCAACAAGACATTAGTGAAGCAGCATCGTGTTTCAAGCAGTAAATGGATTTAAGAAAAATGATTTGATATAGGCTGCGTTTCAAACTGGCGAAGAGGTACCAGCCGATATTACTGTTTCAGGTTTTAAAAATATTATACTGAACAGTGAAGAAAACAAGAATGATAGGGAATTTGTTCAAGAACTGTTAGGAAATGCTGTTGCCGAGCGAAAATTGCAAGAACAAGAAGAGGAACCAAGGCAAGAAAGAGAGGCTAAAAAAAAAAAAAAAAAAAAAAAAAAAAAACAAGATAAAGATAAAGATTTTGAATTTGAAAGAATGAAACAAGATAAAGAATTTGAATTTGAAAAATGAATCTTGAATCTGAGAAAGAAATTAAGCTCACTAGAATTCAAGTTCAAAGTCGAGGTGAGTCTGTTCCATTAAATTATCTATCTCATTTAAGCAATTCAAAAAGAAATTTCACGTTGCCTAGATTGAAATTTAGACAATTTGGCGATAACTTAACAGATTGGATATGTTTTTGGAGTCAATTTGAGCAGGTGCATAAATATACAGATATCGCAACGGAAGATTAAATTCTAATATTTAGTGCAAGCCACGGTTGCTCTTTCACATGCAAGAAAAGTAGTGTAAAGTTTTCCGCCAACTACCGCCAATTACGAAAAAATTATAGATAGTTTTAAATCTCGCTTTGAAGAGAGGATCTTTTAGTCGAAGTATACGTTAGATTTTTAATAGAATTTAATTTCAATTTTTAATAAAATCACACAATCAACTGTGGAAGAAAATCATATTTATTGAATTTTTTTTTTTTTTTCCGACTGAGTGAAAATAATGCCTGGACCGGGGTTCGAGTCCCGGTCCAGGCATTATTTTCACTCAGTCGGAAAAATAAAAAAAAATTCAATATATACGGTAGATAGTTACTAAAATTGATTATCTCTGTTCAAACTAAGGACATGTATTCATTAACTTTTCTATAATACAATCTTCAATCTTATTTACATGCTTTGGAATTATTAGGTGTAACTACTGACAAATGTGCCTCTATATTGTACCCTGTGGTTGAATCTTGTTTTCCAGCTGATTTTTTGAAGGCTTGGAATCGTAGTAACATTTTCAATTCTGACACTAGCGCTAAAGAGAAGTTAAAAAACTTAACGCAATTTCTCAAAGATGAAGTCGAAGGCTAATAAAGGATATTTTTGGCTGTAGTCGGTTGTGGATTAGGAAAGGGCCAAGAGAAAAAAACCTCTCAAAAGAAAACAATGCAATTTTGAAAAATTTTAAAAGTAAAGTACCTACAGCTGTGGTTTTATTAACGGCCACTTTAAATAGAGAGGTGAAGAAATCCTACTTTTTTGTAATGGAAAACATTCAAGTTCAGATTGCTTTTCAGCTCAGAAGATGAGCTTAGCAGAAAAACAAAAGAAAATCAAAGATAAAAGTTGTTGCTCTGCTTGTTTATTGCGAACTTAAGGAATGCCGAGCAGGTCTAAAGTGCGTGATCTGTTCTAAAAACATTTTCGTCTAATGTATGATATACTAGATTCACAAAAAAGAAAATATATATATATATATATATAAACCAGCAGAAAACGATGTTGATATGTCCAACTTCAATAAACGGAGTCCAAAGATATTTCTTCAAACCGTGAAAGCCAAGTTGATCTCTGGCAGTAAACAGAAAACTGTGCGATTGCTCTCTGATTCTGCATAGCATAAATCATATATTCTGGAAAGCGTAGCCGAAGAAATGAATTATACACCTATTCACCATTAAAAAGTGGTTCATTCCTTTGTTGGTGGCGTTATCCCTAACGAGGTCAAGCATAATTGCTATAAAGTGACATTGAAACATTTGAATGAAAATTTTGGCTGCAATTTTAAAGTTTTGTATCAGTCAACAATATGTGAAAATATCAGACCGGTTTTTTAAGGCCCTTGGATAAAGGAGCTAGAAGAAAATGTGATTAATCTAACGGACATTGGTGACATTTGTGAAGCGATCGCTATTCTCGTTGGAGCTGACGTCATGGGGAAAATGTTGACAGGAAAAAGAAAGGTCTTATCGTTGGGTCTCGCGGCTTTAGAAACATGTTTAGGTTGGGCCTTAATGGGAAAAGTGCCACATGGAAAAACGTCGGAAGAAAACTTGGCGATGACAGTGTTTTCGCTATATGTAAATGAAGCTGAAAACTGAAACCTATGGAAGTTGTATTTGATTGGAATCTATGATCTTGTTGAGAAGAAGTCCAAATACGAGATTGATCTTCAGGCTAAAGAGCATTTTTTAGAAACGGTAGCAATTAATAAAGAGGATCGATATGAATTTTGTTTGCCATATGGCCTATGGCATAGGCTGATGATAAGTGGCCTTTACCCGATAACTTGAGTTTGGCGAAGAAGCGGTTAGAATACACTACACTGCAAAAAAAAAAAAAAATTCTGTTAAAAGTAAATGAAAAATTTGGCAGCTGGTGTGCCAGTTTTCCTCCGTCAACATATACAGTTTAAACCGTAAAATTGTATCACTGACGTATATTTTACGCAGGAATCCTGTAAATCAAACAGGTTTTTTTATAAAAGTATAGTTTTGTCCTGTATATTTGACGGAGAAATACTGGCACCCCAGCTGCCAGATTTTTCCTGTACATTTAACAGGTTTTTTTTTTTTTTTTTTTTTTTTACAGTGTACAACAAAGCTAATAGCGATGAACATGTATGAAAAATATGAAGATGTTCTTCTGAGCTGGATTAATAAAGATATAATTGAGGAAGTTCCGAAGAACGAAGTAAAATCTTACGGCGATTATTTACCTAACCGCGCTGTAATAAAACCTAGTAGCAGTACTACTCCAATTTGCCCAGTGTTTGATGCTTCAGCTAGTTTAGTAAATTATCCTTCTTTAAACCAATCCTTGGAATGTGGTCCTAATGAAATAAAGCTTGTCCCAAATATTTATTTTACTTCGATTTAGAGAAAGAGAATTTGAGGTTATCACTGACATTGGGAAAGCTTTTCTGCAAATAAGCATTCGTAAACAGGATAGAGATTTCCTTCGTTTTTTATGGCGAGCAAAATTAGAAGAAAAGACACTAAAAGTTTTTCGCCACCCAAGAGTTGTTTTTGCTGCTAAATGCAGTCCTTTCCTTTTCATTAATTGAGTATTATATTCAGTATTGTAACTGATAATCTATAAAGAAAAGACTTAGAGTTTCTATGTAGACAATGTGGTCATCAGCGTTAACAGTAAAGAAGAATTAGATAAATTTATCGCTAATTCTGAAACATTAATGGCCAAAGGTGGTTTTAATCTTGTAAAATAGGAGTGGTCTGGCGACTGTAATGGGACTTCTTCTAAGAAGGAGATTCAAATATTAGGTCTTATTTGGAATAAAGAGCTGGGCACATTGAAAATTAACATGAAATGGTTAGATGACATTAATATGTAAAAAGTAAATAAAAGATGTATGCTGTCTGCCGTACACAAAGTATTTGATCTTTTTGGCTTTACCTCACCAGTCATGCTTTGTCCAAAAATAATGTTACAAAAGGCATGGAATTTAGGAACGAGCTGGGATGAAGAGATAGCTGGTGAGCTTCATAAAGAGTTTATGCGCAGTGGTTTCAAGAACTGAAGTATTTGACTGACATACAGTTTCCTTGGTTTTTAAGAGTGTTTTCTGAATATTTAAGTAATTGCACTATTTACACATTTGTTGACGGAATTAAAGACGCCTATGCAGCAAATACATTCCATGGAGTAGAGAATGATAATCAAGTTGAGTTATTTTTGCTTGCTGCAAAGTCTCGAGTGGCTGTTAAGAGGTGTAACTATTCCTAAAAAGGAACTTCTAGCTGCTGTAACTGGAGCGAGACTGACGAATTCGGTTATTGATGCGCTAGGTTGGAGAAATGTTCTGACTTATTACTTAAGTGATTCTACAACGGTTCTTGCATGGATACAGATAGAAGAAAATTGGCCAGTTTTTGTTAGAAAATGAGTGCAAGAGATCAGAAAACTGAGTGATGGAGACATATAACTGGGGATAAGAATGCTGCAGACTTGACCTCAAGAGAATGCAAAGCGAAGCATCTAGTCTCATCAAAATGGTGGGAGTGTCCACAATGGATAAAAACCGTTTCTGAATTTCAAACAATGATGGATTTCTAAAATCGCGTTTGGAATGAGGAAGAGATTTAAAAGGGAAAAGCTAAGAAAACTTGTATACTGACAAATTCTGAAGCTATTGGTGATGAAGATTGGTACTCTAGACACTTTTTAGTTATGATAGAATTCTTCGTCTAGTTGCATGGGTCCTTCGTTTCAAACTCATCTGCAAGAATTTAAATTAAAGGAAGCATGGTGAACTGACAGCCTCAAAATTTCATGAAGCAGAAATGAAAGTTTTATTTCGATTCAGAATGAGTCTTTTCCTCGAGAAGAAGAAAAAAGATTGAAAACTTTGCAAATATTTAAAGACGAGCTTGGCGCCATTTGTTTAAAAACCAAAATTATTAATAGAAAGGATAGAGAAGATTTTCTTAAACATGCTGTTCTTCTATTAAAACATGAAGTGGTAAAACGGCTAATTTAAAAAGCACATATTGAGAACTGTCATGCTGGTGTCCAGATGCTATTAAATGTGCTTTGAGAAAAGTATTGGATCTTAAACGGCAGAAAGGCGGTGAAAAATATTATAGCCAGCTGAACTGCATATAAAATATTCCGTTCAAAGAACTTACAAGGAAACATTCAAAAGGTGTCTTCTTCAAAAATTATTGAAAAAATATATGTGATTCTACTCTTCATAAAACATCAGAAAATGAATAGATTATCGGCTGAAATTAATTACAGCCACCACAAAAAATTATCAAAATTAAGCATATTTGGCGATTTAGCGCTGTTAGACGATACGTTTGCTAGCACCGAGATTGCCGTGTTACGAACAGAACCGTGTTTTGCTTCTCC
Organism: Salticus scenicus; assembly: GCA_963930645.1. Lineage (NCBI taxonomy): Eukaryota > Metazoa > Arthropoda > Arachnida > Araneae > Salticidae > Salticus > Salticus scenicus. The sequence goes on from OZ005662.1 coordinate 150,565,157, forward strand.
GCCAAGTACTCAAAATCAATCGCCTAGCATTGTGAAATCGCCAAATATGCTTAATTTTGATAATTTTTTGTGGTCGCTGTAATTAATTTCAGCCGGTAATGTTTTCATTTTCTGGTGTTTTATGAAGAGTAGAATCAAATACATTTTTTCAATACTTTTTGACGATGACACCTTTCGAATGTTTCCTTGTTAGAAGTAATAGTCCCCCACTTCATGAAGACATAATTAAAGGTACTGCAGTTTTTTCAGATAATTGGTGTCAATATGTCTTAATCATGATTTCTCAAGGATAACAAAAAAAGCTGTGTTTTAATTTTTACTTGCGAGGTATACAGAGTAGTAGTTTTTTTAGCACTAGTTTGTTTTGTTTTCTTCAAGAAAGTAATATGGAACGATCATTTTCCTTAGGTAACTTTAACACCTGGAGATTTTTCAAATATATTTTTGAAATGTTAAAATTACAATGCTAAAAATTTATAATCTAGTGTTTTCTGTGTGAATAGTTCAATACTATTTTTGGATTCTGTAAATTAATTCAATAATTACTTATCGTATTACAAAATAAGTCTCAAACTTTAACCCTAGTAAATATGTCTAAAATTTGAAACTGTAATTTTATATTTAAAAAAAAAATCATTATTTTTACAATTCATTCATCCACAATTTATGAATGTTAAACATATTATAGTGTATATATATGTACTTTAATAGAATGTTTACACAGAGTTTTTTGTTTCATTGTTACTTCTCTGCTTTATGGACCAATCCGTAGAATTAATATTAAGAATAATAATAATAAAAAAAATATGTTTTAGAATTACCCATATTATGTATTGTAAAAATAAAATTTGTCATTATTTCTCCTTTATAATAGTAAAGAAGCAAATTATACCTCGTGAATTGTACCTGATTAAACTAACCAATTTTTTCAATTGTTTCCTTTATACACTGGGTTAATTTGTATACTATCTAATAATAAGTATTTGGACACTTTCGAATTTAGACGCTTTGTCAAATATCTAGAAGAGATCTTTAGGAATCATCTTAAAATTTTGGTTGTGTAAAAAACATGTTATACCTCATATATTTCAGAAAAGTTGTATCCTGAAGAAAAAAAAGGTGATCAGTAAAAAATTAAACAAAAATGAAAATGTTTTGGATTACTTTGTAAAAAGTAATGCTTTAAATGTGTTTTGGTTGTAGTGATTATGATAATTTTTCTCGTTATCTGTGTTAGTTTTTAAGAGGCTACCACATATATTCATGTAGATATAACGGTATTTTAAAAACATTGCAAACTAGTTGGCATAGGTGGACTCTGCTCAGTTCCCCATCATATGTATGTTCTCATAAATTTCTTGTACAGGACTTATTATATTCATGTTAAGAGAAATGTTGACCAAACGCTTGACAGTGACAGAACGAAATCCTCGCCTAATAGGCTACCCACCATTCAGTTCGATATCTTATTCTAATCTATTAATTTATTTTTATTGAAGTCAATTTCGTAGTTTATTTTCATGCTACTATTTCCAATGCAACTTTCCTAAAAATGCATACTTTTATGAGATATCTCCCCATTTTGCTATGTTGATAAAATCTTAAATTTCGAATAACTTACGAAATTTTCCTATTAGAATATTTGTAGTCAATCATGTTCATACAAGTATCATAAATGCTATTTTGAAATTGTCTGATATATTTATGATCCTTAAAATGGACGTTTATGCTATATTTTGCCTTATTCTGCCATTTTAAGTAAATCGTAAATTCCAAATGACTTACGAATTTTTTAAATTGGAAAAATCATACTCTATGGTATTCATGTCAGTATCCTAAATAATATTTCGAAAGTGGTTTGACATCTTTACGAGGAAAATATCCCTCACGATTGACGTTTATGTGAAATTGTGCTCTATTCTGCAATGTTAAGAAATTCGTAAATTTCCAATAACTTACGAAATTTTTATATTGGAAAATTCATAGTCATTAATACTCATGCCAGTGTCCTAAATAATATTTCAAAAGTAGTCTGACATCTTTACGATGAAAATATCTCTCAAAATTGACGTTTATGTGAAATTTTCCCCTATACTGCCATGTTAAGAAATTCGTAAATATCCAATAACTTGCGAAATTTTCGAAGTAGCATGTTTATAGTTACTTATGTTCATTCCGGCATCAAAACTGATATTTTAAATTTGGTCTGACATTTTTACAGTAAAAAGTTTCCATTTTATGCACGTTTAAGTGAATTTTTGTCCTATTCTCCCATGTTAAGAAAATCGTAAATTTCGAATAACTGCTGAAGTTTTTAAAATCGAATGTTGCAAATGAATAGGGTTCTTGCCAGTGTCGAAAGTAATATTTTAAAACTGATCTGTCCTCTCTACGATAATTTGTTCTTGAGATATCGTGTACACAGACTAACAAACTAACGGACTAACAGACTAACAGACTAACACACACCCTACAGACAGACACCATAAAAATTTTGTCATTTTCAGATTCCTCACACCTGAAAACGTGTAAAAAAGTCAAAAAACCGAGGTCGAAAATTTTCACGATTACCTAAGTTCCCCATATCTATAGTATGATGGGGAACTAAAAAAAAAAAAAAAAAAAAAAAAAAAAAAAAAGCACTATTTTAATTTAATTGGCCACACGTATGGTATATGCAGTGAAAAGCAGTTTTTAGTAAATTTGGTAGTCCAATCAAATATCGTCTAAATTCGAAAAGTTATGAGAAATAGATTAAACATAATTTCAGTTCTTCTCTCCCCCCCCCCCCCCAAAAAAAAAGGAGGAAGATGATAAGGTATTATTATTATTATTATTATTATTATTTTTTTTTTACAATCCGCAAACACTGTATTACCATTAGACATTGATTGAATCAAACGAAAAACTTTAGTATAACCCCTTATAGTTTGGCTTTTATTTCTCTTTGAATTTACAAGATATTTGCTTGAGGATTTCACATAAGATGCTCAATGATTTTGGACATTAAATTATGCAAATATATATATATTTTTTTAATGCTAAAATTTCGAAAGATAATTAACATTTTTGCATTCTGATTGTAGTATAGCTGTGTCTATGTAGTACGCCAAATTTGTTACAAACGTCTTTGCACAGGGTCTGATAGCCTGCAAATTATAATTAAAAAAATGGCAATTAGTTTGCATTTTTTTTAAATCGTTATATCTCCATAAATGTATGTGGTAGCCTTATAAGAATGTATACAGATTATAGAAAAATTCTCACAATGGCATGCTACAGCCAAAACATATTTAAGCATTACTTTTTACTGAGTGATTTAAAAAATGTGTTTATTATTTAATTTTTTACTAGTCTCGTTTTCCTCTTCATGACACAATTTTTGCTAAAATATATGAGGTAATATATTTTCTTTACACTACCAAAGTTTCAATGTGAATGCTAATAAATTTTTCTAGGTATTTGACAAAAATTTTAAATTCGAAAGTGTCCAAATCCTTTTTGGTAGATATTTTATGCTTTTATAAATAATAATAATAATAATAATAATAACAATAGTAATAACGGTGTTTATTAAACGTATCTTACCTGTAAAACACAAATCGGGTAACTAATTATGGTGAATTTGAGTATGTTTAAAAAAAAAAATTAATACACCAATTTTCTTCCTACTCTCCTGTTTAAAAGTCTAGCAGAATTTGCAAACGACCAATTTTTCTCAATTTAAAAATTTATTTCTCAAAGAAATATTTTGAGAAATCGGGTAACTAATTATGGTGAATTTGAGTATGTTTAAAAAAATAAAAAAAATAAAATTAATACACCAATTTTCTTCCTACTCTCCTGCTCAAAAGTCTAGCAAAATTTGCAAACGACCAATTTTTCTCAATTTAAAAATTTATTTCTCAAAGAAATATTTTGAGAAATCGGGTAACTAATTATGGTGAATTTGAGTATGTTTAAAAAAATAAAAAATAAAATTAATACACCAATTTTCTTCCTACTCTCCTGTTTAAAAGTCTAGCAAAATTTGCAAACGACCAATTTTTCTCAATTTAAAAATTTATTTCTCAAAGATATATTTTGAGAAATCGGGTAACTAATTATGGTGAATTTGAGTATGTTTAAAAAATAAAAAAATAAAAATTAATACACCAATTTTCTACCTACTCTCCTGCTCAAAAGTCTAGCAAAATTTGCAAACGACCAATTTTTCTCAATTTAAAAATTTATTTCTCAAAGAAATATTTTGAGAAATCGGGTAACTAATTATGGTGAATTTGAGTATGTTTAAAAAAATATAAAAAAAAATTAATACACCAATTTTCTTCCTACTCTCCTGCTCAAAAGTCTAGCAAAATTTGCAAACGACCAATTTTTCTCAATTTAAAAATTTATTTCTCAAAGAAATATTTTGAAACATCGGCATGGGATTTTTTCGTGTTCCTGAGTGAAGACTGGTTTAACCCTTTAACGCGCGATGTCCTTTCTGTGAGGACGCAAAATTTAAGATCCAGCTGCAAAAATTCATTCCGGAAATTTTTTAGCAAAAGTTTACGTTTATAACATAGCAGAAAAGGTCGGTTTTTAAACCTTAAATTTTTAAAATTTCTTTTAGTTTAAATGATCCGAATTGTCTTGCGCCGCAAAGGGTTAAGACAACATTTAGGGGGCCGGTAACAAATTGAACAAAATCAATAATACTTGTAAACAAACACCTGTATCTTTAAGATAACGAAATGACCTGTAACTTTAAGATATGTTAATACGCCAGTGCAATTTGTGAAGGAATTTGCGTGATGATAGCATGTTAATTAACAGATGTAAAAAAAAGCGTGTTCTTTATTTATGAAATACACAATTTTAAACGAAATTTATTCCCATTTTCAGATAAATTTGAAAAATACTTTTGAATCAATATACTGCAATCGTAATACAAATATCTTTTTTTTTTTTTTTTTTGTGAAAAATCCCTTGCGATCTCACAAATCTTAGTAAATAAACAAAAGTATGTTAGAGTTACAAGCTTAGAAGCTTACATTATTTATTGTTGCTTATTTTTAATTGCCAACTCAAAAATTTCTGTAACAAGTTTAAACAATGTAAAATACTATTAATCGGAAACGTTATTGTTAAAATATATGAAATTATTTAATATAAAGGTTTCTTAAATTCCGAATATCAAGCAACTGTGATTCTTAAAATATGAAATATATATATATATATATATAAACTGATTTCCAATTTAATTGAAATTATTATTATACTTTCTCTTTATCAAAACGAAACAGTCATTTTTATAAATATATATTATATATTTTACATCCTCTGCAAAGAGTATTCGGGAAAAAAAATTAAATCTATGAAATAATTTCATACATTTCATATGCTAAGAAAATTTCTAAAAAAATGCAAATTAAATTAATAATTTCTCAATGAAAACTGTCTTGAATTTCAAATAAATTAATATTCCTTTTTAAGTTAAAACCTGTATCTTTCCTAAATTTGCAGTACGCTTTATTTGTAAAGGACATCTTTTAAATTTTAAGATGCCTTTTATTTATTTATACATTGTTAAGAAAGGTAGGTTTTCTAATTTTAATTCCAATTTTAAAACTCAGTTATCTATATTTAGAATTTAATTTTCCCTTATATTTTTCTGACATTTTGATGAGTTTACAGAATAATCGATATTGTAACGCATGTTTGAAGCTTATTTTATACTTGGTTAAATATTTAGACTTTTAGTTTAAGAACTTTCCGAAAATCAATAATATTATACCTTTAATTATTAAAAAAAAAAAAATCTTGTTAAACTCTCACTATTTTATATTTGTATCGTTACATGTATTCTGGTTACAAAAAAAAAAAAAAAAAAAAAAAAAAAAAATTTTTTTTTTTTTTTTTTAAAGGCATTCTAGTTATTTTAATTTAAGAAAATGTTTTACATGTACTTCTTAACAAAACTTATAACAACGAAATTTAATTATTAAGTTAGAAAACTTTAACTTGAAATAAATATTTATATTAATTGAAATTGAATAGCCTAGTGTTGATTCATATTATCTTTAGTTATATTATTATATTTTTTTAACATATTTAAAAATTTATAAGTTTTGAAAGTGATCATAATTTCAGTTTTAAATAATAAAAACATAGATATTTTTGCTGACAGTTTCTTCGTTAAAAAGTAACTATTAGTATTTTCAAGCATAACTGTGAAATTTTAAAATATAACTTATTTGTAAATGACCTACTTTAAATTTTAAATTTACTTTATAAATTCCTACAGTACAGGATCGATAAAGCTTTATATGTTTTTTGAAATTTTCAAACAAATGGAACATTGGTTCAAGCGTAAATATTCATTTTATTTTATTTTATTTATTTATTTATTTATTCATTTATTTTTGACCCCGGCGCGATGCTGATTTCGTAAATGGTAGCCATAGATCCCAAACGTAAACTAGGTGAAAATGTGCTATTCGAAATGGCGGTCAGTATTGAAATCCGTATATATATCGCATGCCTTTTTTGTTAAGATTAATAAAAAAAACGTTAAAATTAAACTACTTCCCTTTGCATGAAAAGAAAAATATGTGAAATTCTGTAATGTAGAGACCAGCAATATGCATATAGTCACGTTTTGCGTCCATGAAAAGAACAACAACGAAAGAACTATCACTGGATACAGTTAACCAGTCTTGCATGAAATTCTGTTCTAGATATATCAGTAATGCACAAGTGTATATGATTCGCGTAGATTAAAAAAAAAATAAATACTGGATACAGCTGAATCACCTTGCATGAATCTTGAAATGCATGAAATTTTATACAGCAGCAATCGGATACTAATACAAATACATTTTAACTTTCTTTTACAGCCAACACTTATATTTTCTCACTTTTTATTTCACTAAATCGCTACTACTAGAAGCCATACTTAAACAAAATCAGTATTAAACAATGGAATAAACAAAATAACGTAATAATACAATGGAAAAACACAAACCCGTTTATAAAATTGTACTGTGTGTACTGTGAAGGTAAGCGTAGAGGTAATCAGGTATGTGATCAAAAATAAGCGGTAAAGGGATTGCAGTACCAGATTGCCAAACAACTGAAAACAGCATCGTTATCGCTCAAAATGGCAGAAAAAAAAAGTCTAAATTTTTGGACTAAAATTTCAATTGTATCGAAATATTAAAATAAAATTTTCCAATTTCAGAAATTAATTTCGCATCATACGATTTCGATAATTTGCTGTATTTAAACATTAATCTACACCTAAACGCATTTCTGAATCTTATGTCATATTATTGCATAAATATAGATAACCATCAGTTTTGGCACTTTTCAAAAATCAATAATTTTGTAAATTTTATTATTATTATTCTTTTTTTAATCAAAAATCACAAGAAATAAAAAAAATAAAAAGTTACAAGAAATAAAAATTCAAAAGTCACAAGAAATAAAATCGATATCCTTGCATGTTAAGGATTTAAAGTAAGGCTTTTATATATTTGATTTAAAGGCTTGTAATCTATTTTATTTAATGAAAACGTTTGATTATTTTTCATAAAATATTGTAATTACCAAGGTATATTGTTATTTAGTGTGTAATTTTAAGGAGTAGTACTGTGAAAAATGTATTTAAATTAATAATATCATTCAATTTAATTCAAACTTAGGACGATTAAACAAAAATCTGTTAATGGTAAGTCACTCGAGGGTAAGTCAAAACGAGGGTAAAAACGAGGGTAAGTCAAAAATTATCCACAGTGTAGCTATAAATTTTATTGCAATTCAAATAAGAAACTCACGTTAACATCATTTTTAAGTATAGTCCCCTTGCTCTTCAACGCACTTGGTCCATCATCTGATTTCAGAAAAGGTTTTCAGCTGAGCAGTGAGCCACGCACGCACCGCATCCTTCACTTCTTAGTCCGATGTGAGTCGACGGCCCTTTAATCCGTTAATGCCTAGTGTCCTGATTTGAAGACAGCTAATAAAGTAGCATGTATATTTTTTTGTGGTTCCTTGGAATTATTTCTGCTTTTTAATGACAGTTTATAGCACCACTCTAAATGACCTCCCAAAATTTTATGTGCCTGCTATTAATTATAATTACATAATTTGGATAGTCCTGTTACGATTTTTTTTTTTTATTTATCGCATAATTTTTTTTTTCTTTTGCGCAGATTGTGAGGTTTGCGTTGCCGCAGACACCATCTTAAACTTAATTCACTAAGTAGTAATAGCACGAGACTCAATTAAAATACAAATAACGTTTTATTTAGAGCTTAAGGTAAGGAAGGATAACTGGGCCAAACATCATATAAAAGTTTAGGTAACTTAAGAAAAATAGCTTCAATAAATAACTCAGATAAATGCAGAATGAATCTCACCCAGCGAAGATACTGCAGTAGGTTGAAGACTGCTTTCGATGAGCCACGGCACTTCTCAAACTAGAGAAAGGTGGTAGGATTCTCTGCTCGACCAATTTCTCCACTCTAATTCAACTCTTTCACCAACACCACAATATTGAGCGCCAGCGTCGTAATTGGAAGATTGCGGGTTCGGTACTCGATCCGGTCAAAGATCGTCGTGGACACTAATGGTGGCCTCTGCACATAAAATCTGTCGTGGCCGCAATGTCCTCCATGTTCCCATCAAAAATTATACCTCTGGGGGGTCACCGAAGCGGGAGAGCCATCCCTTTCGTGGATGATCAAAATTGTGATGGCATGTCTTTGGACCACCTCTAAAGGATTTGTCCCAGACCGTCACCAATTGCCCATCTGCGCAGCTTTAGTGCGACGTAAAACCCAATCATCCAACCAACCAATCCCTTCACTTAACAAAACTTTAAAGCCTCTTCGTATTCACTCACACTCCGCAAATTACTTCCTCCGTTGCAGCGCTATGTTGACGCAAAACTATTCCAACCTAAAACCTCGCCGACCACTGGCGTCAAAGCATTTTAACTCTCCCATCTCTTGCTTCGCTGGATCCAGCTAATTAAAAAAAAAAAAAAAAAGAAAAAACTGTGGTGACCTACCACAGTCTCAACATTTAAAGATATACCGACTTAAGTCAATATAAATAATAACATATATTATAATACTTTACTTTCGAGGTTTTTGTCAGCGTATAATAGGAAATTAATCTGTTATCTTGAAGATTTTCTATCTAGAAGTTTTTTCGTTAGAACACTAAACATCCCCATTCGAGGATAGGCTTTAAATTTAAAACTATCAGAAGAATTGTTTAATTTAATATATAATACTGTCAGTTGTCTATATTAGTTTAGAAGTGAAATCTTTATTAAAATATATTTTGCCAAATTAATTCGGGCGTTAACGGGTTAATGTCTCTTTGGTTGTGCTAAGCACGTGGTAGTCCGAAGAGCAAGAAAAAGACTATACGGAGGATGCGCTATTACTTCAAACTTGAGTTTCCAGAGCGTTTCAGCAGTTTGGGGAGCAGTATGTGGACGAACATTGTAGTGCAGACTATGTCCCACTTCAGATGATGTGCTACTTCATTAATATCACTCGTCTGGCTAACAGAACCATGTGACGCTCAATGCTGTCATCAGTTGTGTCTGTAGGCAGTAGTTTGGCTCTTTCTTCATGCATAACACTTGTGCAACCATTTTTAAGCTTTGCAATCCTTTTGTGCACACTCCGTTATGGCAAATCACTATTCCCGTGTTGTGTCGAAAGTCTTTAAGGCTTTGCAGCCTCTGATACACATTCTGAGCACAAAACTTGGATCACTATTCGTTGTTCCTCTTTGGTGCAAACTTATAATGGAGCGGATATGATTTATCTGTAACAAAATGAAAACAAGTAGATGAATTAGGATTAAAATTTCATAGCATGACCACAACAGCATAACAAAAACTAAACGAAGACAGAGGTCAGTAGGAACGTTGTAAGAAGAGTTATGTTAAAATTACTGATAATGTTTTATTTTCTCTCTCTCTCTCTCTCACACACACACACACACACACACACACAAACACACAAACACATATATATATTTGATAGATTATGCAATGCAAATGTACAATCAATCATATTTCGTAAATAATAAAGTAAAATTTTGTATGTATTATAAACAATGCTTTTAACAGCACTCATGCATAACTGCCATGTTTTCAGTAATTTGGATGCCAGTATTTAGTTAAAGAAATATTTAAAAGCAGTTTTGTAGTTTTTTTTTTTTTTTTTTTTTTTAAGATGAAATAAACTGAAACTGTTTACAGAAAAAAAAAAATCGTTATTCAAAATTAGATTTATTTGTTAGTTATTCTCATACATCACTCCCATAAATGTATTTTAATTGCGTTTGAGATTATTTTCAAACATGTGTAGAATTTTTATATTTCACTTTAAAAAAATAATAACTTCATTTCTTAGTACGTATTTAGATTTTTATTGCTATACGCTGTACAGTATAAAATATTTCAAAACACAAAATAAAGCTGTCGAAACATATTATGTAACTTTCAACTGTACAGAAACTGTTTGAGAATATTGCTCGTATTATAGTTTGTAATAGTATAACATACAATTCGAAATTCCAAACAGTTCCCTCCTTTCACTATTAGCATAGTTTTGACAGATAGCAATCATAAAATTCCTTCTTCGTTAATAACGTCACTAATACTGGCATATTGTTAAGATATTGCCTTGAAGTCATTTCTAATAAAATAGTGTAGTTTCTACAGAACTTTCATTAGTACTATAAACAAATGACAGGAATGAGGGAATGTTTATTGAAATTTCGTGCATATACCTTTATAGCTAGTTTTCATTAAATTAGTATGATATACAAAATCCAAAACTATAAATTGATACGAATAAATATCACATCTTTAAGATAATATATAATCAAAAGACATAATAATAACAATAATAATAATAATGATAAGGGAATTAAATTTTCTAAACTTATATAGCTTTTCATTATTGATAAATAAAAGTAGTACTAGGTAATAAAATGCTTAACAGCAAAGAAAACAAAATCTGGTATGTAACAGCCACACTACTTCTATTACTCACTATCACACATATTATGTGCAATAATTTGAGATAATGTGGTCAAAACATAAAAAAACTGATAGATGTGTAAAATATATAAAACAGAATTTGAATACCGAAGATTTTATTTTTATTTTATATTATTTTTTTGTCTTGAAATAAATGGAGCCATTTTTTTTTCTATATACCTATTTCCGAAATCTAAAAGTGACTTATCTAATCAGGATGACCTTTAATTATCCTGTAAAAACCCCGTAATACATGAGAAAGGATATCTGAAAAGAGTTTTATGTAACAATTTAAAAAAAAAAAAAAAAAAACGTTAGAGACATTTTTGAGATATCATTTTTCACCGAAAATTGGCAAACTAATTGTTGACCAGAAAACAACAATTACACAAAAAAGGATATTCAAAAGGTAGTTATTACGAAGAATTAAAAAAAAAAATAAATAAATAAAAAATAAAATAAATCCATACGGCCTGTTTTACAAGAATGCACTTGCGAGACCTCTAATTGACCTACTTATACAGGGAGCCTATTAATTTTCCTGAACTAACCAACTAATGCATATGGAATAATATTGTGTTTATATTAATCTAATATTGTGTTTATATAACAACATTGAAAAAAATCATTAGAGCTGTGTTTGAGATAAGGACTTACAGTCCCACTTCAGTTTCCATTATTCTACTTCCGGTATTCCAATTTTCGCAAAAGTTGTAAACGTTATATATTTAACACCCGTGTCAATCTGAAGTTTCTGCTTTCTATCTCTTTTTGTTTCGGAGATAAGATAGTCAGAAGATTCCATACACACTTACATACACACACACTGACTAATTGCCGAAAATTACTGTTTTTGACTCAGGAGACCTTAAATCAGATTAAAATTCGATATCGAACTTTTTAACCAAATACAATGCGCCCATTACCCATCGTAGTTGGGTAATGGAAGTAAAAATATTTTACTCATTGAAAGTGCATGTGATTATTAATGTGTTGTTAGGAAAGTTATAAAACATACTTGATAGTGTTGTATAATTTATACTTTTTTAGAAGGAAGCAGCTTTATTATTTGAATAATTGATAATAGAATTTCGTACAATTATACACACACTTCTGCTCAAAATTTTTCCATGATTTGCTAAATTATTATTTTTCTTTTTGGAATTAACTACATGGTAAAGTATACTTGAAAGGATATTTTTTTTTTTTTTTTTTTCATTTTTTTTTTTTTTTTTTTTTTTTTTTTTTTACTTTGTAATGGTTTCGTAAACAATTTCGATGAATTTCCACGTTTTGAGAGGTCTAGAACATGATTTGACCATTTCTAGAAAATGTGTGTCTGTCCGTCTGTCTGTATTGTGAGCACGTGAGAAAATATTTTGTCAACTGTATCTTAATAACTACTGTACATAATTTTATACAAATCAGTAATTATTTGCATCTTGACATAAATTAGTGCCTATCAACTTTTGGTGAAAACCATTAGACAAATATCATTGCCATCCCGCTTTATCTACATTTTTAACTTGGCGGAATAGGACAAAATCATTTATAAATGTGCATAAAGAGAATTATTTTTTTTAATCATCGTTATAAAATTAAATATAAATGTTTAAAAAATGGAAAAAAATTACATACAGGAGCATCGCTTCCCCGTTGAAAGGATAGGGGGGGGGTGATTTTCATTATGGGTATCTTTAAATAAAGCTCGTTAATATCTTTAAAATGAATGACAGTATCATCGATCTGTGACAATTTAAAATATTTTTTTTTCTTTTTTTCAGATGTCATATTGAGAATAAAGTTGACTTTCTTTGGCTATTTAGTGTTACAAAACTTCTGTAGAATGAAAATCGTCTGCATTCATAAAGGAAGATAATTTTAATAAATAATAATTTTAATAAATTACTTTTATTTAGTAAATTTGTATGGGAAAATATAGAAAAAAAAATCATGTGGTGGCCACAACATACAAGGTTTAGTGAATATTTGGTTGTGACAAAAGTTAAGGAACAAATAACATAGAGAAATAAAAAAATATATATTTGTGATCACCCGCAATCTTTGAAAAAAATAATAATAATAATAATATGCAAGTGTTTAAAATATCAGTGTAGACCCGTGCAATTTTCGTACGCACTTAATTTAGAATGGCAAACCATACTTTAAAATCATGACCAAATTTTATATGTTTCAAAAGAGAAAAAAAAATCTGCCTGTTTATAATTTTTAATATGCAGAGTTTACAAAGAAATTAAACGCTATCTGCAGAAAAGTTGCCAATATATTATACAAAAAAATATATCGCATTTAAAATAAAAATATGTCGAGAGAATTAGTCCATATCTTTACTATATAGATTGTCTCTTGACCATGACATCCTTTTTCTTAGAAATAATAATACTTTAAGTAAAACATCGCATCAATTTCTGTAATATATATGTATACGTTTTCACAATGTAGCATTGAAAATAGAAGTGGATTTCAAACATAAATAAATGAATAAAATTCATATACTGAATATTATTGTAGCGGACGCCATTTCTCAGAATAGATCATCAGATCTTACAGCCATACCCTTACACATGGACAAAGGATTAACCTTTGTGAAGAGGTATATAGTTTGATTTCTAATCCACAGGACCCAGGATCAAATACAGCCTGTCACCATATTGATGGTTCCCGGGAGTGCAAATAAAACACGCAACCAACAAACATCTTCAACGTGGTACAATAGGCGGCGGCACTATTCAACCAAAAAGTCCAACAACGAAAAGTACTAAGAAAAACGTTCATACAATGTACTTGCTGTAGGAGGAGTGGTGTAGCTGACGCCATTTCTCAAGATAGATTATCAGATCTTACCGATGAGCAAAGGATTTACCTTTTGTCCAAAGGTATGTCGTTTGATTTCTAATCCACAGAACCCAGGATCAAATCCCGCCGGACGCCAAATGCTTAACTGGGATTTCATTTGAATAAAAATAATAATTATAAAACGTATGGTATATAAAAATAAGCGAAATTACGATTTATCTCTCTCTCTCTCTCTCTCTATATATATATATATATATATATAGATAAATAAATATAGAGAAAGAGAAAGAGGGGATCTTTTTTATGTTTATAAAATTTTGCTTTCTTAAATTTTTAAAAGTATTTAATTAGTATCAAGGTCAAGGTAGTGGGTCATTTTGTACCCACCTCATTTTGTACCGAGCTTACTCTATGTCTTAAGCGGGATCTAAGTATAGAGTTTACAAATGTATACCTAGCAATGAAAATGATTTTTCTCTACGAAATAACTAAAATTGAGGAAAAATTAACATCTGAATTACGCTTGAGTGATATCTAGATAACATTTATTATCAGGTAAGTTTTAATACCAACTTCCTATCAGAATTAAAAGATTCTCTTTCGAAATAAACACTCTTTCTGATATGTTGTAATTTAGATGAAAGAATTTCTCCTAAATTACCAGTTCCTTATTCTTGTGAAAGCAGAAATGTAAGTTTATGAAAACCGAGCCTTTCAAAAGTAGTTACTTTAAATCAAAATGATGTATCTCATGCTTTTTAAAACATAAACGTGATATAGAAATATGTTTATTATTTTCTAGCTTAGGAATTTAGTTCAATTTATATTAAGTACCTGTATGTCCGAGTTTACTCGTTCTCTATAGAAAAATCCTTCGTAATGTAGATACAGTTATTTGTGTTCAGATAATTATATTTCTTAATTATTTGCCCAGGACGGAGCGTAGATTACCACTAAAAGTTAATTTTCCTGGAGATAAGAAAAATTTAAATGGAATTATCAAAATCTGTAACTATATTTTCTCATCAATATCGTTCAAGAATTTTCCTAGAAGACCGGATTTCTGGTGTATATTGTTCCAGTGACGGCTAATTCTTCTGAAGAAGAAGATAAGTGAGACCAAATTTTCATCTTTAAAAGAGAAAAAAAAACTATGAATACTTTTTTCAATATCCTTTAAAAGAATATTTCATTGCTAATATGAATAAATAACAATGTAATTAAGCAACTACATAGTTGTTTTACGTAAATAAAAACAATTACTTATTCACATAAATCATTTTGAAAGATTTTACGAATAAATTTTACGCTTATATGCGCATAAAGAATCGCACATAACATAGAAACAAGTCTGTAAGTCATAAATATTTCGTAAAAATGGTTTCCTCTTTATAAAATTTCCAGAATTATTCTTAAAAGGAATAATTCCTAATAATGTCTAATATTTAAAATTCTCACTAAATTACTCATTGCTCAGAGCTTGTCTTAAAAGGTTTGCCACTTAATATGATTCTAAATACTCAGCTAGCTTCTTTAAAATGTTCAGGGAGTTTTCATTAAAGTTGTTATTTTGGAAAACTTTAGTTTAACAGCTATTCAATTAATTTATCATATCCCGTGATAAACATTATTTACTGCCTGTAATAATTTATCAAGTGAAATTCTTCTTTTAAGAAAATAATTTAGAATCTTATATATATTAATTAAATATAATTATAAGTTTCACAAAGTTCTTTAATGTAGATTAAATTATCTTTATCCTATAAAACTTGCATTAACTTCCATTTGTTACTAAAATGTTTGTTGTGAAAGAGATTTTGTTGATTTCGTTGATGTTTGTTTATTATTATTATTAGGAAATTAATAAATCTTAAAACAACAATATTAATACATTATTAATCCTTATATATAAACAACACAAAAGTATTTCAAAGCATTGTGTTCTATAAGAGGCATTTCTATAAACCATATTTTCATACCCTTACTGTACAAAAGTCTTAATGAAACTGAAATATGTTATACAAGTTCACTATCGGATGTTCCCTATTAAAAATGAAATTTATACCTCTACTGGTTTGTGTACAGGGACCCCCGAAAATATTTGAAAGCATTGTGTTCTATGAGAGGTATTTCTATAAACCATATTTTCTTACCCTTATACTACAAAAATCTTAATGAAATTGAAATATGTTATACAAGTTCACTATCTGATGTACCCTGTTGAAAATGGAGTTTATACCTCTACTGGTTTGTGTACAGAGACTCCCGAAAATATTTCAAAAGTATAAAAAGTATGATTTGTAATTATATTATTAATTTGTAAAAACTGTCTTAAAGATATTTAAAAATGCTAGTTTTCTAAGATTTGACTAGATGTGTTCAGTTAAACATGCGAAATTGTTAATCCTATTGCCCTTATTTATTCTAATGAAGTAATTTTCCTTTTTTGTAATTTTTTATGCATACAAGCTTTATTCTTTGCACTATGATGAAGAAAGGCCAAGATATATCATAGCTATATCATAGCTATGTCATTAGCTATGTCATCTGACTCCACACCCAACTATAGCAATTAGTCCCACAGAGATATTTAACACAAGATGCATACTACAGAATTTCTGACATCGTAAACAAAAGATTGTGGTGCATGCATGCAACCACGGTTAATCACATTTTCGAAAACAGCCTTAACGGGGTGCGAAATTTCCGCTCGCCACCTCGCCAGTGGAGTGGAATTTTTAGTATGGCGAGTAAAAGTTTGATCTAGTCATAGATAGAATTCTTACACGATACAATGACAGAAAACATTATTTTTATAGATTTAAGTATGCTGAAATCTGTCAGTCTTATAACCACTGATTTAACCTCTCCTTTTTCTCTTCTCGGAGTACCGTATCTATGTGTGCGCTGCCCGACGATCGGCCAAGCTTTGGAAAGGAAAAATGCTTAGTGCATGCATAAATGTTTTAATCTCTTCGACAGATTCGTTTCTCCTATAGTGATTTCTCCAAGCAGAGTGAGAATAGTCGAGCAGAGAGCCTCTTTGCCCGTCACCCACTATCCCTGAGAAAAGAAATGAGAAAGTTTGCCTATGCAATATTGGAGCCCAAGTCCTTTTAAAGATATTGCCTATGTTTATTTTCTTGAATAATGATCAAAAAACAGTTCACATATACCAGTTTTTTACTGAAACCGACAAGGATTTCCACTTGTAATTATTTGTAAGCAACGATTTTATCGAAAAAGTTATTCCTAAATGGCTATTTCAAATGGCAACAATAAACACGTTATACGCATCAACATTCCGTCTTATTACAAAAATAAAACGGACGAAAAAGATATTTCTGATGAAAAAAATAAATAAATAAATAGATAAATATGCAAAATTAATCTTTCATAATAAAAAGATTTTCGCAGGATATTGTTTCTCAAAGGATATTTTTTCTTCTTCTTCTTCTTCCTTTTTTTTTTTTTTTTTTTTTTTTTTTTTTTTTAACGACTCTTTCCATTTATGATATTAGATATTTTAATCTTTTTCAAATCTCAAATATAATACATTATAGTGACTTTGAATTATAGATGATTATGAAACATGAGGACATACTCCACACTTTTAATATATATAATTTTAGGCATATTTGTAAAAGCATTTCAAATGGTTAAGAAAAATACAAAAAAAAAAAAAAAAAAAAAAAAAAAAAAAAGAAAGAAAAAAGCAAAGTGCGTTTAAAAAAATGATAATCTTATTTCGTGGCGAGTAAAACTTTTTTTTCGGCGAGTGTTATCTCAGTTGAAATTTCAGGCCCTGGCCTTAAGCAGCACCTCCATTCAATATAAAATAAATTTCCATCGTGATGCTACCGAACAAACTGAATTTACGGCAGGGGATACACCTACACATGCACTCACCACTAGTAATATAACAGAGTTCTAGTTCCCTAGAGGGAGGAAATAGAAGACGTGTACCAACTAGCCCCGCCCCTTACGTGAACTAATCCCGGTCTCACCACCTATGCACGAAAGCTTACCTTTTTTTATAAAAGAAATTTTTAAACTGTGAACCGTAATTCACCATAATAATAAATAAATATATATATACTTTCTAAATAGATAATTTGTTTTTATAGGAATATTATGTAAATGTAAAGATATTCATATTTTAACTGATTTTTTTTTTTCCAGACATAAAAGTTTGAAACGTTTGTATACATAAAGTAGGTGTTTGTATACATAATGTAGAGTAAGAAATTTTATCTTTGTGTTAAAATGCTTATATGCGAACAAAAGGCATTTTATAACATAAAGAAAAGAAAACTATTATTTTTTGTTAATATCATTTGTTTTTGCCACTATATACCCTTTAACATTATGTAAATATTTTATATTATCCTATGTCTGAAAAAGAATGGAGTGATTGCAATTCTCTGTAAAATAATTTGAAGCACAATTTTTTGAATATTTAAACCTTTTTCCA
This sequence comes from Salticus scenicus, assembly GCA_963930645.1. Taxonomy (NCBI): domain Eukaryota; kingdom Metazoa; phylum Arthropoda; class Arachnida; order Araneae; family Salticidae; genus Salticus; species Salticus scenicus. Next base: position 150,583,507 of record OZ005662.1, read on the forward strand.
AAAAATTTAATTTATTTGCCAAAAAAAATATTTACCTTATTTTTTCTTAATTTACAATAATAATAATAAAAACAAATTTCAAATTTCACTAAATATTTTAAAATGAAGTTTTCATAAATACTAGCAATAATAATAAAGGCAGTAATGTTGTTTCATTAAGAAGCGTTTTGTTTATTACTTTCTTCTATATGTAATATAGAGAAAGTATTGGATTCGTAAAAATTTTCGACCTCGGGTTTTTGATGAATTTACACGTTTTGAGAGCTGTAGAACACGATTTGACCATTTTTAGAAAATGTCTGTCTGTCTGTCTGTCTGTCTGTGTGTGTGTGTGTGTGTGTGTGTGTGTGTGTGACAAAATTTTGTGGCAACTGTATCTCAAGAACTACTGCACAGAATTTCATACAAATTGGTATGTAGTTGTACCTTGACATAAATTAGTGCCTATCAACTTTTGGTAAAAATTGTCTTACAGGTTGCGTTGCCATCCCGCTTTTTCTAAATTTTTAACATGGTGATATAGGACAAAATTTTGTATAAATGTGCATAAAGAGAATTATTTTTTAGTAATCATTATGAAATTTACAAGAATTATTTAAAATAGAGATAGTCAACTGGGAAAAAAATTTTGTATGCGTAGGAGCCTCGCCACCCCCCGTGGGGGGGAAGTCCCCCCTCGAGGGGAGTAAATTTTCAAGATGGGTATCTTTCGAAAGGTCTCGTCAATACCTTTAAAACGAATGGTTGAACTATAAATCTGTGATAATTTAAAACAAAGTTATCGATTTTTTTTTACTTTTTACGAAAAAAAACTTAGAAAAAAATCGTTTTTTTTTTTTTTTTTTTAAACGAAATTTAACCAGACTTGGTATTTAGTTGGTCCCTGACATAAACTGAGGCTGATTAGATTTGGGGATCAATCGCTCAACAGGTGGCGCTGTGATCGTATTTTTTCTAAATTTTTAACATGGCAGTATAGGAAAAAATTTCGTGTAAATGTACATAATGATAGTTATTCTTAACCTGTGATTGTGAAATTAATATGAATTATTGATAATAGTAGTAGTTAATTAGGGAAAAAATTTGGGGCATCGCTTCCCCCCTAGGGGGAAGTACCCCCCCCCCCCGGGGGGGTGTAAATTTTCAAGATCGGTATCTTTCGAAAGGTCTCGTTAATACCTCTGAAACGAATGGTTGAACTCTAAATATGTGGTAATATAAAACAAAGTTATCGATTTTTTTTTTTTTTTTTAATATTGTTACTGCGTGAATTTGTATAGGAAAATATAGAAGAAAGTCTTGTGGTGGCCACAACATACTAGTTTTTATAATTTAGTTCGGTTATAAGTGATTTGATTTTGTACAAGGTTGCACAGAACAAAAATACTTTATTTATACATAAAAAAAAACTAATGTAGTTTTTTTTAGATAAAAAATAAAAATAAAAATGCCATAAATGGCCAGAAGCTTTCGATTTTAGACGTTTTATCAAATATCTGGGAAAACAAATGGCAAATTATTCTAAAGCATCTGTCATATCAATAACATGTTAATCCTTATATATTTCAATAAGATAGTTTTGTCTCAAAGGCAAAATTGCGGCTAATTAATTGAAAGACAAATGTGTTAGGTAATTCTTTAAAGATTAATGCTCGAAAAGCATTGACAAGAGCTAATTTATATGTCTCCAAGGCCGATAAACGCGGACAAAATGTTTTGCTCAACAAATCGGATTATATTTCTCCCGTTGAATCCATGCTTAATTAAGGTTTCTGTTCGAAACCTAAGAAAAATCCTTCTAATGATCCTCTTGATTAAGTTAAATACCTTGTTAAAAATTCTGTTATTCTTAATGGTTAGTTCTCGTTTCTATGCTCTTCCATAAAACCATAAACCCACTCTTTGTTTCCGGCCTGTTGTGTTCAATATTGGTACGGCTTCTTATACAGAGGCTGTTCGCACATTTTTTAAACGATTTTATTTCGCAGTAAGAAAAAATCGTTTGCATGGAGAATTTTATTTTCACAACAGTTATATTTTTGGAAGTTTTATTTTTCTTCCGATATTTAGAATTTTTGTTTAGATGCAAAAATGCGCTTTTAAAATGGCAGTGGATGGAAGGATAGGTTTCCACTCTTTCCAAAGATAGTTTTTAGTGAAATCGTTATGAAAAGCATTTATCAGGAGAAAAATGGAAAAATGTTGCAACAACAGATGAGTCTTGGGTCTATTTAAGTGGTTGCAATAAAAAAAGGTCAATTTATTATCACAAAAGTGGAGAAAAAATATTTGCTACATGGCTCAAAGCATCAAAAGAAAGTTTTTCTAAAGGATTTATGATTGTCAATGGTTTTTCATACAAGCCCAAGATAAAAGCAAAATAATGTGGCAAAAATGTCAAAATCAACTCTAAATACTCTCAAAAACATATTTTAATTCTAATTTTTAAAAATAAAAATCCAGATCTTTATCCACAATGCTATCAATCCGTTGAACTGTATCAAGACAAAACAAGCAGCCACACATCACAATCCGCAATTGCTTTTCTAGAAAAAAATGGAACAAAAAATGGGAATTAAAACCATACCCTTCACTGACATTCCTGCTAAATCTCCTGATGTATCACTGTTGGATTTTTGTGTTTTTCGACTTTTAAAATCAAAATTATCCAAACACCGACCTACAACGCTTTGTGGACTCTGGAAAGCAGTTCAAGAGGAGTAGAAAAATATACCTCTTCCGATATTATAAAAAGCATTATTATCATAGAAATTATGATGTAGAATGTTAGTTAAGAACAAGGGCTATCAAACGGAACAAGTAAAACTCGAAATATGAGTGAAATTGCTTCAATACACTCCATCAAAATCGTCTAAAAAATGTGCGAATAACCTCTGTACTCTTGTCCGATATCTTTCAAAATCTCTTTTTCATTTAACTTGTACTTAACTTTATGCAGTGAAAAGCTTATATGATTTTGTGGACAAACTTAAATTCATCTCTCCCTCTAATTACGCTACACTGTTAAAATTTTTTGTAAATTTAATGTAAATATTTATCGAGACTCTCTGTAAATAAGCAGTAATTCTTAGTTGAAAGAGAATAATCGAGATTCTCAATATTTATTCTGTATTTTTACTTAATTTTATTATTTAATCATTTGATTAAAATTAAAAATGACTGTTTCTACTTTAGAAAAAGCAGTCTAAGTCGAAATTTATTCTCACCAATAATTAATTAAATTAATATCTATATATTAATTTGAAACATGTTTTTGTCTGTCTCCAGTATATTGAGAGAACGGCTAGATGTAAAAATTTGGTTGAGGTGTCTAAAAAAAGGTCTTGGTCTGTAGATGTGCTATGAGAAAATAAAAATAAAAAAAAGTCGAACGGTTCCCCCCCCCCCCCGGGTGGTAAACCGTTTCCCACCCGTTTCCCCCCGGGTTAAAAACACGTTTACGAGCTTAACTAAGCTTCAAATTACTTCACAGTGAAGAAATTGTACATATGGAGCCAAAGTCGAATACTAAAAAAACATTTTCTGCGAATTTGGAATTTTCGATTTTAAAGGGGAAAAAAGGGGGAGAGTAGATTTGGAGGGGGGGGAAGGGGGGAAATTAGTTTGAGAGGGAAATCCGTTCTAGACCCACGCATGTAGCACCTCATTTTAAAGGTCTTGAAATTTCATGTCGACTGGGGATTTTTGCATGCAATTTAGTGCGACCCCTGGTGGTGAAAAATGGAACTAGGTGATTTTGCTGCAGACCCTATCATGTTACATCTTATTTTAAAGGTCTTGGTATTTCCTGACCGTTGGTGATGTTCGTACAGAACACGCTGCGCCCCCTGGCGGTGGAAAGTGCAACTAAAGGATTTTGCAGCTGACACCACCATGTGACACCTTATTTAAAAGGTCTTGGAAATCCAAGGCGATTGGTGATAAAGGTCTTGAAATTTCATGTTTATTGGGGATGTTTGTATACAATATAGTGCGCCCCTGGTGGTGAAAAATGGTACTAGGTGATTTTGTAGTAGAACCTATCATGTTATATCTTATTTTAAAGGTCTTGGTATTTCCTGACCGTTGGCGATGTTCGTACAGAAGACACTGCGCCCCCTGCCGGTGAAAGTGCAACTAAATTATTTTGCAGTTGACACCACCATGTGACACCTTATTTGAAAGGTCTTGGAAATCCAAGGCGCTTGGTGATAGAGGTCTTGAAATTTCATGTTGATTGGGGATGTTCGTACACAATATACTGCACCCCCTGTGGTTAAAAATGGAACTAGGTGATTTTGCAGTCGACCCTATCATGTTACACCTTATTTTAAAGGTCTTGGTATTTCCTTACCGTTGGTGTTGTTCGTATAGAACGCGCTGTGCCCCATGGCGGTGGAAAGGGCAACTAAAGGATTTTGCAGTTGACACCACCAGGGACACCTTATTTGAAAAGTCTTGGAAATTCAAGGCGATTGGTGATGATCGTATAGAACATACTGCACCCCTTGGTGGAGGAAAATGGAATTTGCAACGCGTGTGTAGCATACATGTCTGCTATACAGTGCGTCAGTCACAGGCAGAGGTAACACGAGTCAGAGGTTCGCTCGGTTCAAGGTTAATTTTTGAGAAATTTTTCATGTTATTAGCGGCCTGTATATACGCTGCCGCAGGCACTGGGTCACGAGCCCGAGTTCCGTTCTGTTTGAGTTTTTTTTTTTTTTTGTTACAGATGATTTTTTTTTTTTTTTTTTTTGTGATGCTTTTATTTAAAAATAGAAAGCTAAACAAAATCGAGTTAAAGGTATAAAACCATACAAATTTAAGGTTCATTTAAGGTTATTATCATGGGCCCGGTCATTGCCGGGCGGGTTCGTTTGGTTCCAGGTTAATTTTTTGGAATTTTTTTATGTTATTAGCGGCCCGCGTATGTGCTGCCGCAGGCACCGGGGTCACAAGGCAGAGTTTCGTTCGGTTCGAGGTAATTTTTTTTGTTACAGCTGATTATTTTTTTCGTGATGCTTTCATTTAAAAATAGAAATTCAAACTAAATCGAGTTAAAGGTATAAAATCATACAAATTTAAGGTTCATTTAAGGTACCATGGGCCCGGGCAACACCTGGCGGGTTTGTTCGGTTCCAGGTTAATTTTGGGGAATATTTTTATGTTATTAGCGGCCGGCGTATGCGCTGTCACAGGCACCGGGGTCACAAGGTAGAGTTTCGTTTGGTTCGAGGTATTTTTTTTTTTTGTTGTTGTTGTTACAGCTGATTACTTTTTTCGTGATGCTTTCATTTAAAAACAGAAATTAAAGGTATAAAATCATACAAATTTAAGGTTCATTTAAGGTATCATGTGTCCGGGCAACACCGAGCGGGTTTGTTGGGTTCCATGTTAATTTTTGGGAATATTTTTATGTTATTAGCGGCCGGCGTATGCGCTACCGAAGGCACAAAGGTCACAAGGCAGAGTTTCGTTCGGTTCGAGGTAATTTCTTTGGTTACAGCTGATTATTATTTCACGATGCTTTTATTTAAAAATAGAAATTCAAACAAAATTGAGTTAAAGATGTAAAACCATACAAATTTAAGGTTCATTTAAGGTTATTACCATGGGCCCGGGAAACGCCGGACGGGTCAGCTAACATGTAGTCTTAGTATTAAACGAAATAGAAAATGAAAGATAGGAACTGTTTATTTGGAGTCAGTTTGACGTCACATTGACTGTACTTTGTTGAAAGTGATGTCATATATAGTATTTCTATTTATAAGCATTTTTCTGACTTTCTTTTTTTTTTTATGTGAAATGTCGTAAATTATATTAGATGTTTTAACTTGAAATACATTTAAATAATGATGCGATGTTTTTTGAAACATTACGGTCAATAAAATGATTGTCGAATTCGACGGGTTCCAGCTAGTTAGTTATTAAAGTGAATGTATAAAATACGTTTTTTAACATCTCTGTTTATTTTTTCTCTGTAATTTTACGTAAGACTTAAGATAATACATTACACAGAGTTTTCTGTTGAAATTTTTAACAGTGTATGATTTCTTTGGGATGTTAAATGTTGTTTTACTAATATTCCTTTTCAAGGTGCTCTGATTTTTTAGAGAGGCGATACGGGAATTCTGTTAATCGGCTTTTGAAATTGAGGAGCTTGTGAATTTAGTTCATTTATGTGTCAGGCAAACTACCTTCATTTTTACTGGTACATGAGGGCATGGAAATAAGCATCCCTCTCTCCCCTTTCCTTTACACATTTATATGCACTATTTTGAAGAAAAATCTCTTCGGTTTATATAAATTTTCTCACTTTTTCAGGTATGTTGATTAAACTTTCGTTCTTGTTCCCCTAATGTCGATTTTTCCAGTTTAATTTTTTTGGTCAATTCGATTAACTTATTAATTAACATTTAAGATTGAACAAGGTTTCTCTTTACTTCTTCTTGATGTTTTTGTTTTTAAAGACAAGAATCATTTCTCAACCACTGTCTTTAGAGAACTCTTCTCTGTGTCTCTTCCACAGCATGCTCTCTCTGACTACGTCCCTCAACAGAAAATGTCTGCGTTCAATATTTATGATTTTCGAGACTTACGCATTTGTTCTCATCCATCTAGTCTTTCGAAAGAAATTACTTTTTTTAAATTTCCTGCTCTTTCTAGAGGCTATCATCTTTCTATCATTGATGAAGATCAATATAAACCCAAAAATCCTAAACCTTCTGCTTCCACATTGAACGATCATGGTCTCATCCCAGTAGTTTTACCTTTTTATTTACTACTTTTTTTTTCTTTCTTTTTGTTGAAACTCTTTCATTTTTTTCGTTTTAAGGTCATTTGGAAACCCATCAACAAAATTAAATTATCTTCTGTTAGAGATCCCATTCCTATTGTAAAACGATGTGACATTGATTTAATTTCGTATTCCTGGTGTAAATTTGGTTATATTGTCAAACAAGGAGACGTTTGAAATATAAAATAAAAGAACACTGTCAGATTGTTCACAATGAAGAGATTTCTAAATCTTCTATTGCTTCCCACTGTTGAGCTCATGGTCATGGTTTTGATTTTTCTAAAACTAACATAATTTCTTCTCCTACCTCTTTATCCAATTTGGATATAATTGAGGTTATTTTCATATTCGAAAAATCGAAAAATCTTGTTAATGATATTTCTTCCACTCCATCCTTGTCTGACGCTTGGAAATTACTTTCGTTTTCGTTTAGCTTTAGGGTTTTTTTTTTTTTTTTTTTTTTTTTTTTTAAGATCTTATTTCAATTTTTTATTTAATTAATTTATTTATTTATTTTCATTCACTTTTATTATTTTGGTCAGATCAATATTTTTTATTACATTTGACTTTATTTGTTTTTGCTCTTAATCGGTTCTGTGCATTGTTGCTTTGCTTGCTGCACTCATGCCTACTTAGTTCGCCTAATGAACGGTCGTGTCTTCTTTCGACCCAAAACAATTGTTGTGAATTCTTGCATTTTCTTGTGTTAATTTAAAGTTTTATATTTATTATAAACTCCTGTACTTTTTTTTTCCATAGCGGTGACATGTTGCCTTGGGCATGTTTGCTGGGTCCATTTTATATTCTTCAATAATCTGGTCAATCTTAATCGAAATTAAAATATTATTAATAAGATAATAAGATACATTTATCAATAAGTAAAAACCCAATATTTTTAAATAACAGAATAGTTTAAATTAAGATTTTAAAATATTGTATTCATAATATATATATTTAAAAGAAAAAAATAATAATAAAGGGTTTAGAAATTAAAATTAGGAAAACATCAATTTTTATGAATTACAATAAGCTAGTTTAATCCGCAAATAAATCTATATTTTCCTAATTAGATTACCAGACCAGAAGAAGGTTATCGTATTTTTTAAAGTACGTTGACTTTGTTAAAAATTAAACTTGTTTTCATGAGTTACTTACTTCAAAATTATTTTCTGGGAAACATTCTTTTTAAATGTTGTAATGTATTACAATAAATATAGAGAAAATACGTAATAGATTTTAAATGATTTTGAATATACCAAAGCAGCATTGAAAAATTGGAAAACACAACCGTTTTTTTTTTTTTTTTTTTTTTTTTTTCAAAGTTTTTCCAAACGATTTTCGAAGATTTTAGCGCGTATTTCTGAATATATTTTCATAATGATGATAATCAATTTTCGTTTTATTTTATTTTTTAAAATCTATCGTGAGTTTTATTTCTAATGCCAAAATTGCATTTCCGTTCTTTGAACAAAATCAGCACAATTTTTAACGACAGATAAAACTGAGTAATGGATAATGTTCTGTGACATAATTTATTTCTATTTGAAATGTTTATTAAGGTATATCTCGCGCCTCTAAATTAATGCAGTACGTGCATATATGATAAGACTACGGTAGTTTTATCACATGTATTAAGATCACATAGCAATCATCCTATATCAGTTTAAATCAATGAATCAACTACTTTATAATTGCTAACGAATAACTGTTTTTTGTAACGTACCGTTCACGAAAGTTGTCAATAAAATTAAATGTAGAGGTTTAAATGGGCCAGAACCTCTTATCTGCATAAGTATAGCACGAAGGGTCTTAATTCTTTCAAAAGTTCGTGCAGATTGATTACTTGGCAAAAAGACTAATATGTTGTTGAACTTATTTCTATACATTTCCATGTAGCAGAGCAATTATTAATGGGAAAATGTCTGTAAGACATCATTTGAAAGCTTAAGATCATGGAAGAGCAGTTGGGCAGCTTGAAATGTGTCGGTACTATGGCAACAGCAATGGGAGTGCCAAAAGTGGAAATCTTGCGATTAAAGAAAGTCGCTGAAGGTAAGAATGCAGTTGATCTTGGATGAAACACCACAACTTAGGATGATTGATATGTATTTGTGGTGGAGAAAAGGATAATATTCTACAGTCTTGACAAATAGCTGCAGATATTGTAACCGCTACTGGTACACACATATCTACCAGAACCATTTTTTGGCGATAAAATCAGGCTGTTTTATATACACGGAAGCTTGTTCAATGCATCTCACTTGAGTCATACCATCACCAAGATAAATTGCATTGACGTACAGAATACATTTGTTGGGGTCAGCAACAGTGGTTTACAGTGATTTTCTCTTACGATTCTGGCTACCAGTTAGTTTAGCGAGAGAGACATATTACGCATCACAGCATGTTTATGAAAGTAATCCGTATGGTCAAGGTATGAAGAAGGAATAAAATCTCATACACAATTGCAAACACAGTTCCCCATCTTTGAGCGAGTTACCGTTATATAACAGTGGTATTGGTGAGGTATATCTCTATCATTCTCACCTTTATAAGGGTGTTACAGGTTCAGACTTTCTGCTTAATGACGATAATGGGCGACCAAAAAGGACAGATAAAGAATCCGATACACTAGAAAATGAAAATATTGAATTTATGAAAGAGCCTTCTTAGGCTGTTATTCACCAATAACTTCAACTCCCGGTTGAACACGAAAATCTGAAAAGCGTATAAAGGCTGGGTGCAAATTTTCAGCAAATTTTGCCGTGTTGTTTATGCCATCTAACGGTATAGTTATTTTAAGATTTTTGAGGTGGAAATAACCAATACGAGATTATATGAAATCCTCGATGCTAGATGGCAGAAACATCCCGCGAAATTTTGCTGGAAAACCGCACCCTGCCTTTAGACACTTTTCAAGTTTTTGCGTTGAACCGAGAGTTGAAGTTAATGGTGAATAAGGCCATTTCTCTGTAGAGTTGAATAGAATAGAATATGTCTCGTATGCTCTTCACAGAGATGTTTCTGAAAGAAATTACCCTATCGAAACCGTGAAAGAATTGAAAACACCTTGAAAGACAAGTGTGACAATATTGTTCCAGGACGATGCAATGATTTAGTAAACAGTATGAAAAACAGATGAAAACTGTGCATTAGTGTTCGAGGAGAGCATATTACTTACTGATAGACTGATATCTCTCATATTCCACCTGAAAAAAACTTTTTGAGACTCTTAAATTTTTTAAAGGAAAACTATTTGTTATTTTATCTCGCTTTTCAATCTGGTGGAATCGTATCCTTCTGCATGACAAATAAAACACCCTACCTCTATTGCATATGTACTTTGTTTCATTTCTTCTGTCATTACATGTGATATTTTATTTTAAATGTAAAATAAAATATGTTTTAAATATATATATATATATATATATATATATATATATAAGCATAACTTAAAAACAAACAATTGTAGAAACTTAAATTAGTTATTTTAAAGATCATATGAAATTGCCAAGTGAAATGTGTACTGGTTGATTTTAAGAAATGGTGTACAGTCGGTAATAAAAGTTTCACAATGCGATATCATTCGATTACTTTTATCTTAAAATAAGAGTCTAATATTAAACAAAAAACAGTCTACTATTAAAGAATACTGAATAACGTTTTAAAAATTATCAGTTTTGAAGTTCTAAGACCTGCAATTTTTAAATCACGGCGTACTTATTACCCATACATAATCCATTAAATTTGTAAACAATTGTTGAATCATTCTTTAGAATCATTCAAATAAGACCATAGAACATTGTTGCAAAATGGAAGAAACATTTTATTTAATTTAATTCGTAATATGTTATTTTGAATTTTTGACACTAAAAGGTTTTTTTTATTATGTTACAAAGCCCTAAATGTGAAATAAAAAAAAAAGTGATTCAATTCTTTTGAAAATTCATTTAAATTTAGTGACCAACGAAGCGGGCGTAGCCTGCTACTGCTAAATAAATCCTTGTCCAATCATATTCTTAGTGAGTCTAAGAACATGATTCGGTAAGGATATTTATTTAGCAAAACAGTATTAAGTGTACTTTTTATATAGGTATTTTTGTTAGTGCTCGAATAATTTTGCAGATGACTGTATATATACAGTCGACTCGCGTTATAACGACCTTGTGTTATAACGACCCAACACGATATAGCGAACTTCTAAAAAGTCAAGATTGACTTCCAATTAAGATAATGTTATTTCAGATTTGATATAATGGCCAGGAAAAGACAAGACTCTTATATAACGACCCATAAAACGACAGCATTTTCTTCAATTTATAAAGCATGATCTTTAATTTAATAAAAAAAGTGACAGAAATAGAAAACCCGACGAATTTTATTTCGTCGGAAAAAGGCGATGCAGATTGATGTTAGCCCTTTAATTGCAGTCCGAACCACATAAACTGTTTGGCAAAAAATTTCCAATGAAATCACCAGAAACCACTTAAAACAAACATATTTTCTCAAATTCAAGAAGTGTGAAGAAAATTCTTCGAATGTTCCACGTAATGATTGACAACAGTAAGGCAAAAGGTATGCTAACTGAAGAGGATGATGAAGACATAAATGGTATTCCAAAAATTAGTAATCCTATAATCAATAAAGAGCTGTGAAAACACGTAACAAACTGCCGGATGCTTTTGAAAAGCGAGATAATAGAAATAAAAAATTCGAAAGCATCAGTCGTTTTAAAAATATTTTTTTTTTTCCAATTTCAAAATTACATCAAATCTCAAATATTACTTTCTCCACAAAACTTCTTTAAAAATCGACAGGAGAATTTGCTTTTTGTACAGTATGTACACAATTCATATTCCTTCTTCTTTTCTTTTTTCTTATGTAAATATTATCAAAATAAAATTATTCCTTCATTTAAAATTTCTTATAGTACCATTTGTACTTTAAAATACACGTATACTGTAAAATTAATTTAAATGGTCATCTGGAACCATTATTTTCATTTTCATCAAACTTCAAAACATTGTAGTCATTGGTTAGAATTTTAAATTGATTTTAATTTAAAAAATTTATTTCACTCAAAAAATCTCATACTATTCATATTTTACGTGTAGTATGTCATTTGCAACCATTATCAAACAAAATTTAATGAAAAAGGCATCATTTGAAAGATTTCCGATGTACTTGATATAACGACCATTTGATTTAACGATCCAAACTGTGTCATCTGGATGGGATCGTTGTAACGCGAGTCGACTGTATATATATATATATATATATATAATACGAGTACACAAAATAAAAATTTATACATTGCTGTTTATCAACTCACAGTGTTTAAAGTTCAATTTTGTAATGTAAAATTGTTTATAAATAATTACTTGACGTTCCGTACTAAACAATTAGAGTTTTTTCACGAGGACGCACAAAAGGATTTCGAGACATTACAATCCATTATAGAGGACATACAACTTGAAAAAATTAAGTTTATTTAAAGAATCGCTATTTACTAAATGTTCTAAAGGTCGAGTGGAGTCACGCAAGATTTATTAACTATTTTCTTCTTTTATTTCTTACTTTACTTCATTTTACATTATTTATATTCTTATATTTTTTTTATTTATTTATTTTTATCAAAACTGACGAAGTTTTTTACAGTTTGCCACAGCTCGTAGGAATCTGGAAAACAAATATTTTTTGTGAGTTTCTCTAAGATAATACAATTAGATAAATTTATTATATATATATATATATATATATATATATATATAGGTTTTTCTTTGATTTTTCTCATACGCGCAGTGGAATTTCATTAAATAAACTCTATTCAAATACCTCTAAAACCTATTTAGCATATCAAATTTTAAGGAATTTTATAAATTATAATTTCACATAGGAAGACACTGATTAGTCGTTTGATTGCACTGTTAAAATTCAGTTTTCTAAAATTAGAATTTAATTACTTTAACACCTTTCTGAAGTCTTAGCTTGATTAAAGATTGATCGATATATTCACGCATGTTTAAAGCCTATTTCGTAGCTTTGCGTAAATATTTGGATAACTGATACTTTCAGGTTTTTTTAAAGATAAAGAAATAATTGTAGATTTAATTGTTTTTAGAGTACTGCTTATTAAACAATAAATTCATTTAAAAGTATATACAGTATTCCTAAAAAATTCTAACTTACATTACGAAAATAAATGAATTATTCGTTTCTTAAAATATTATTTAAAGATATTTCAACTATTTTTATATAAATAGATGGAATAAATGAAGTACAGATTAGCATGATATGGAACTTGCACTGTTTTTCCTTTGGTAGATATTTAGGGATTTCGATACTTAAATATCGTTGAAGCTTGTGAAGCTTGATTTTAAACATTTTAAACGCAGAATATTAAGTTGGGGGTAGGTATACGGAAATCAGAAAAGGTCTACTCTACCGACTACTATTACCCGACTAATCTAGCAAAATAATTCATGAAAAGAATTGTGTATATTTTATTTTCAGGGGTATCGTTATATTGGCTTATATGTATTTCGAGGACTAAAAAAGAGCATAATTTCTCAATTATTTTAAGTATAATAAATAAAACATTTTATTCAAAATTTTATGTATATAAAAGAGCATGTAAATAATATTTAACTTTTCTGAAAGGTCTCCAGAAACCAGATCTTATCGACTGAATTTTCCAAAATTTTTAATGAAAATATTATAAAATAATTTTTTTATCTCGCTCTTTTACATGCTCAAAATTTTGAATATTTTTCTTTATTTATAATTATATGAAAAAAATAGGTAAAATACGCTTTTTTTAGTCATAGAAATGCATATAACCCATTAAGATTATAAACATTTAAATTTTGTGACTTCATTAACTGTTTCATCGGTGTACGGAGCACTGCGATTCCATTTTCTTATGTAATTTTAAATTAATTTAAGGCATAAGGCATAAAGTAAATTAAGACTTAAAAAAGAAAAAAAACTATAAAATTTCAAGACATTAATTTTAATTTAAAATTTAAGAAAAATAAACTGAAATATAAATTAAAAGAATATAAGATATGCACTCTTTATGCTTGTGACAAATGTAACCAAGTTGGTTACATTTGCTACATAAATAAATTAACTTGTCTTACTGATAATTTTGAGAGTAAATATAACCACAGGTAGCAAACAAAAAATTTAAGAAATATAACAAATCTAAAGTCATATTCAACATCTACATAGAAACCATATTTCATGTACAGTCGGCAGCAAATTTATTCGAGCGATAGCAATAATTCCTATATAAAAAAAAAAGTACACTTATTACCGTTCTTTTCAATAAATCCTTGGGATTTATTGAACGTAGCACTAACAAGGTAGTACTAACAAAGTAGCACTTACAAAGTAGCACTTTTAAGGAAGGTCTCCAAAGGCGCATATGCAAAAAAATTTGAAAAAATTACAGTATACCTTCCAAACAAGGTTATGTATGTTTATATAAAAAGAAAAAAAAAATAAAACTGATGCAAAACGGTTTTTTTTTTTTTTTTTTTTTTTGATAAATATTCATTATAGAAAAACGTTTTAAATACTCTTTATACTAATCAACTTTAATAAAATATAAAAGGTAACAAACCACTTTAAAACACGCATATAAAATATTTTTATTAAAAACTACACAAAGCTTTTCGCCATTATAACAATAGCATCATCAGGTGTAATTGCGTTATATAGAAACAGCAATATATAAATAAAGAAGTTCAAACGGTTTAAAGTTACGGTTACAATAAAAAAAAATAATTTACGGTTACAATAAAAATGTTTCATTTTAATATCATTTTCAGTATTTTTTTTTTTCCTCTATGAGCACAACGCGTGCCACATTTTATGAAGTGATGCAGCATCCTTGGAGTTAATAACTTTATTGTACTTGATAATATTTACTGCTTCTGTCATTAGGAGGTCTTGAAAGTCGCGAAGGGATCTGAAATAACTTCGGACTGGGTCCACAGAGGAATAGCATCAGGGTGCTCGTAAAGAAAGTCTACTAGAATTGAACTTTTTTTCTCTTTAACATTACGAAAGTTTAATTCTAGTAGACTTTCTTTACGAGCACCCTGATGCTATTCCTCTGTGGACGCAGTCCGAAGTTATTTCAGCCCCTCGCGACTTTCAAGACCTGCTAATGACAGAAGCAGTAAATATTATCAAGTACAATAAAGTTATTAACTCCAAGGATGCTGCATCACTTCATAAAATATGGCTCGCCATGTGCTCATAGAGGGACAAAAAATACTAAAAATGATATTGAAATGAAAAATTTTTATTGTAAACGTAACTTTAAAAAAAAAGTTTATTGTAACCATAACTTTAAACCGTTTGAACTTCTTTATTTATATATTGCTGGTTCTATGTAACGCAATTACACTTGATGATGCTATTGTTCTAATGGCGAAAAGCTTTGTGTAGTTTTTAATAAAAATATTTTATCTACTTGTTTAAAAGTGGTTTGTTACCTTTTATATGTTATTTATACACGTGAAATGTTTCATAATTCTAAACTTCTAATAGTTTTTAATCTTAACAATTTGTGAGGTTGAGACGTTAGAACGTCACCACAGCTGTTTCAATTAAGCTGGATCCAGCAAAGTAGGAAGTGGGGACGGTTAAAATCACTCCGTCGCCAGTGGCTCGGTGACGGTTGAGGTCGAGATAGTTTTGTGTCGGCAGGGTGCTGCTTTAAAAGACTTAGATTTTGAAGATTAGTTAAATTAGAAGTGATTTTTAAAAGTACGGATTGAAATGTAGTGAAAGGAGGGTGTAGGAAGAAGTATAAAAATAAAGATGGTTTTAGTAGATGGTGTGGATGTTGGAGGATCGATAGTGGATGTTGGAGGATCGATAGTGGATGTTGGAGGATCGTATAGTGGATGTTGGAGGATATTATAGCGAATGTGATGATTCTTATTTTGGTGAATATCGAAAGTAGAGTAGAGGAGATTTAGTTGTGTGAAGTTAAGTAGTGTTGAGCGTTGGTGAGTGTCTACTAGTTTTCGGAAAGTTCAAGCTGGGGCAGAAGGGAATCCTCTGTCCCACAGTAAAAAGTAGTACTGGAGTACGAGTGTGACCGTCTCTACACTTTCGACTATCTGCTGTGGTGAGATATATATGATTATCTACTTAAATTGCTGATTCATATATTTTGATTAAGTAAAACGCTGACTGAGCTAAGCTTTAGTACCAGGCCGCCCTCCCATTAATCTGCTCAAATAAACTTTAGTTATTGTTATTTAAAGTCTTGTGTTCTCTTAGTAATCTAATTAAGTAAGTTAAGATGGAGTTTGCAGGAACGCAAACGCCACAGTGGCGCTTAACTCAGTTCGACATCCCCCCCACTCGTGTTTATTTTACTGGCTCAAACAATGTACTTAAATTTTTTGAAGATCTTGAACAGTATTTTGATATATGTAAAATTGACGAGGCTGATAAATTTAATTTATTAAAATACTCCTTAAAAGGAAATGCTAAAATCTGGTATGACACCATTGCCTCTAGAGCTCTAGGCCAAAATCCTACGTATGGGGATTTGAAGCTCAAAATTACAAATTCATTCTCTTCTATTGTGGATAAAACCAAACTCCGTCAAGAACTTTATACGACAAAGATGTCGTTTTTTGATAAACCCACCACATTTTTATTACGTAAATTCGACATTATAAAGCAGCGATTTAGTTTTATCTTTTGCCGCTGCAATGGAAATCATAACCCCGCTTTTGACTATTCCTATTCAAGGTTACCTTGATCTGAAACCTGTCACCTCTTACGACAGTCTGTTTCAAACCTTAGCTAAATATCAAGAACGACACCCCCCAAGGGTGGAAAACACCTTTAATCGCCAACGTGGTATTGGAAATATGCAAAATTCTAGGCGTGAAAATTTCACCCTCCCTCAAAATTTCAATCGCTATCAACAAGAACTTCAATCGCCGTAGACAAGGCGTAATAGCTTTCAAAATTCTCGGAACGATCGTCCTAATCAAAATCAGTCTCAAAACTTTTCTCGAGCTGATAGAAATAACAGAAATTTTCGTAATTCTCGTAATAACCAGAGTCGTCAGTTAAACGAGTAAGTGGCTCTTGTGAGGAGGGTCAACAGCCACTGAATATCTCAACCACCTCCATATGTTTAGACACAATTTGTATTAGTCCGGTGGACCTTCCTAATTTAAATGCAATAATTCATGATGTTTTCATACCTACTTATTGGGACACTGGTGCTGAACGCTCCTTTCTAGCATATGAAACTTATAAAAAGTATTTTGACTTTAAACCTTTAAAACGGACAAATTTAATTGTTACAACGGCTCAAGGCAAGTCCTGTGTTAATAGAGGCGAAGTCAGCCTGAATGTTAAAATTCATAATTTAAGTGTTAATTGGCCTTTTTATGTCATCGACAATCTTCAGCATCCCTGCATTATAGGGTTAGATTTTATGAAAGCAAATCATGTTGAAATAAATTTTGCCAATAAATCTTTACATATTGATGATTCTAAGTCAAATTCTAAACCTGTCGAGCCGACAGAGTTAATTGTTAATTTAGAGGAAAGTGCCCTCACTCATATTGAAAAAATTGATTTTGTTAATTTTCTTAATCAGTTTAAACAGTTATTTTCTGATACACCTGGCTTAACCCATGTTGTTTGCCATGAAATTGACACTGGAACTAATAAACCAGTCTTTAGTAAGCCTTATCGTTATGATCAAGCCAAACAAGATATTATAAATTGGCATATTGATAAAATGTTGCAAAATGATATTATTATGCCTCTAACTTCTCCTTACGCATCTCCTGTTGTTTTATGTCGTAAGAAAAATGGTAAACCTGTTACTGACCCTGAGGCATGGAGATTTGCAATCGATTATCGTAGGCTAAATTCTATTACACAATATCCTCAGTATCCCTTGCCTATAATTGATGATTTGTTAGCACATATAACAACGACAAATTTTATGTCTACTCTCGATCTCACATCGGGTTATTTTCAAATTGCAATGAAACCCGCTGATATATAGAAAACAGCGTTTTTAACTAAAAACGGCACGTTTGGTTTTAAACGAATGCCTTTCGGATGTTCAGGGGCTGTAGCGACATTCCAAAAAGCCATGGAAACTATTCTTAAACCTGTTTTGAATAAATTTGTACATGTTTATCTCGATGATATAATAATCACGTCCTCATCTTACAATGAGCATTTAGATCATTTAAAAACTGTTTTTACTCTACTGCAAAATGCAGGATTAACTTTAAATTCCTCTAAGTGCCATTTTGCACGACAGGAAATTAAGTACCTAGGCCTCAAAATAATGCCTGCTGGTATTTCTGTAGATGATGAAAAAGTTCAGCCAGTTTTAAACATGCCTACTCCTACAACTCCCGAACAATCTGTTCAGGGCACTTCCACTGATCGATCTAGTGTTAGCAGAACCGTCGCACAAAAGCGAGCTCGTAGTGGGTCATCAAACCATTCTAATGTGAAATTTCCTAGGCAAACTGGTCGCAAACGCGACTATTCTTTTACTAATGGCTCTTTTATACCGCAGATAAAAAAGAAAAAAGCTTGGAATAAAAATTTAAAAAGGCCACAAGCCCCCTCCTCAAACTCCTCTGGCACACATCGCCCACAGAAGGTACTATAGCAGTTCCAGATTCTGTGCACACCGGCTCTTTTCGACCTAAGAGAAAGGCAAGGGTTCGAAAAAGACCTCCACCCTCTTCATCATCTAGCGGACGGCACATGGAGAAATTCCTAGCAGCTCCTGACTCGATCGGCAAAGACGAGTTCTCTTCACACCACCGATTCAATACTCGGCGTCAAGCCAGACTCCGACAACAGGCTCAGCCATATGAATCACCTGCCGAACAAGCCTTTGTACAAGCCTTTTGGGATAGCCCTAGACACGGGTCTGAAAGCCTGCAACCCTGTGGCCTAGCTGACGAGCACATCCACCAAGACCTCTAACCTTGCTGAAGTTACAGCTGCAAATTCACATCAGGTGATACCGTTCTCAATTTTTTTTTTCTATTACAAGTGCATTTCTGTCAGAGCTGTACAAAATGTTCGACGTACCTTGAAGCCTTTTTGGGACTTTATATTTTAAGAACTCTTACGAAAGTTATGGACTTTCCCAAACTAAAAATACAAAATTTAACTTAGCCATGAACTTTCAAATCAAAATTAAGGTTCTGCTTCAATATCAACATTTTTGCTCTCTCTTAAATATCTATTTTATGTATGTATTAAGTCTTTTACCTTGTAGCCATCTCCTGCAGAAAGCTTGTAATATAAACTGTTTTTTTTGGCCCCTTTGTAAATTTCCCCCCCTTTTTCTTTTGTCTTTTTATAAATGATGTATTTATAAACTGCATATTTGTATTTGTAAAACTTTTGAATATTTGTCTAAAAGTTTATCTTTATGTACTTTTAGAGGGGGTAAAATGTTTTTTTTAGCTATAAGCATAAAAGTCGTGTTTAACTATATAACATTAAAAAGACTAACTGCTCTGTTTTTTCCGCTTATGCTTTAGCTAAGGAGGAAGAAATATTTCTGTATGTAACCTATCTATTATGTTAATAGAGACGAACATGTCTCAGTTTCTTCCAGAGATGAATTCTAACTATTTTTTTTACTATGCATACTGTAAAATTTTTTCCCATTTCAGACAAACTCTGATGGACTATTCCTCTTAATCTGATGTTAAAAGTATTTTTATCTGAAGTGAAAGATCTCTTAATTTGATGTCAAAAAGTTCTTTTTTCTGGATGTGGACAGCCTGCCCATTCCGACGTCTGGTCTAGTATGAAGAAAGTTCATCCTATTCTTCTTTTAGTCATCTCCCTTGCAGACGTAACGCTCCAGATACCAGTTCAGCCAGTACACTCCTACTAATAAAGATTTTCTCATATTTTTCCTTAAAAAAAACAATTATTCTTGTGATTATAACAAACTTTAAATGTCGCATTTGTCCCAAGCGACTTACTATGTAAAGACACGCAACATCAAGTTTGAATTTAATATATTGCCTTCCTGGCCTAACAGGGAGACGTTTGTTAATCCTACTGTAAGCCTGGTTTTAGCTCAGTCAGAGTCCCGGAGTTCTCGGGGAAAATGTACGCCTTTTATTTAAACTTTTAAATTAATTTTTTTTGCGTCCCCGAGTTTTCGCTCAGGGACTTAACAAATTTTTAAGTTTTTCTCACCCGGTTAAAATTTAAGTGACGGCTGCACTCACACTTCAGAGATTTGAGATAGTTAGAGATGGAATGAAGCTATTTAAATTTAATCGATCAAACCCGTTGGGGATTTTCCCGACTAAATTTTTTTCTTAGAGGGGGACTGTGAGGTTGAGACGTTAGAACGTCACCACAGTTGTTTCAATTAAGCTGGATCCAGCAAAGTAGGAAGTGGGGACGGTTAAAATCACTCCGTCGCCAGTGGCTCGGTGACGGTTGAGGTCTAGATAGTTTTGTGTCGGCAGGGTGCTGCATTAAAAGACTTAGATTTTGAATATTAGTTAAATTAGAAGTGATTTTTAAAAGTACGGATTGAAATGTAGTGAAAGGAGGGTGTAGGAAGAACTATAAAAATAGAGATGGTTTTAGTAGATGGTGTGGATGTTGGAGGATCGATAGTGGATGTTGGAGGATCGTATAGTGGATGTTGGAGGATATTATAGCGAATGTGATGATTCTTATTTTGGTGAATATCGAAAGTAGAGTAGGTGAGATTTAGTTGTGTGAAGTTAAGTAGTGTTGAGCGTTGGTGAGTGTCTACTAGTTTTCGGAAAGTTCAAGCTGGGGCAGAAGGGAATCCTCTGTCCCATAGTAAGCCGTAGTATTGGAGTACGAGTGTGACCGTCTCTACACTTTCGACTATCTGCTGTGGTGAGATATTTAAGATTATCTACTTAAATTGTTGATTCATATATTTTGATTAAGTAAAACGCTGACTGAGCTAAGCTTTAGTACCAGGCCGCCCTCCCATTAATCTGCTCAAATAAACTTTAGTTATTGTTATTTAAAGTCTTGTGTTCTCTTAGTAATCTAATTAAGTAAGTTAAGATGGAGTTTGCAGGAACGCAAACGCCACAAACTTTAATAAAGTTTACTTAAGAAGAAAAAAAAAATACACTTTTAAACCTACAATTTTGTCAAAATATTTATAAGAAACCTAAGGATCAAATTATATAACTTTTAGTTTAACGTGAAATACCTAAACTAAATTTAAGTTTCACTTGAGCTTTAAATATTATGGCTTAAAGTAAAACAGTATGCACATTTATTTATATTGCATAATAAATTAAAAAGAACGCACATAACAATTTGGAAATGAAACAATGGTAAACAGCAATATCAGTGCTTTTTTCTTTCTTTCGTTCTGTGTGTGTGTGTGTGTGTACTTTCGAATAAAGCCGATATCATAATCGGTAATTTAAATCTATAGAAATTATTTCAAATTTCAATTTAAAATTTAAATTTCAGTATAGATTACACATTGATATTGAAAATTTACAACTTTTTTTTTATTATTATAATTTACTTTTTATTTCACTGATTAGATAAAATTTACCAAATAGCTTTTTTAACCCTACGTGCTAAATTAAATTAAATAAGTTTAACTTTTAAAAAAATGCATTTGTATAACTGCAATTTTTGAACCGTGCACCTTCTGTTAATTTATTCAAATTTTAAACCAAATTTTAATGAAAAATTATACGAGTAATGAAATTTTTACGCTCTTAATGAATTAAAATAACAATCATAGATTAGAAGGGGAAGTAAAACAGTTCTTTGGATTAGCGAAAATGCACAAAAGCAAATTTATTTGTATGAACTTACCTTTAATATTGAAAGATGCTTCATTCGAATGAATAATGTACCCCAAGAGAATATGCATCATCAGGAATTCCTTGAAATTTTTCATAACTTACAAACTCATATTTTGTTTTAATTTTGTAAACATTTTTTTTTTTTTTTTTAATTTACTTTCTTCCTCTATAACATTTGTGAGTGCAATATTTTTTTCCATGTATTATTTATACAGAATCTAAACTATACTGTACGTGTTAATTTTGAAAAACATTCTATTAATAAAAAAAAATAAAATTAATTTAATATTTTAAATTGTAAAATTCGTTTTAAACGTTAACTAAAAGTAAAAATAAGCATTTACATCATGCAAAATACAGAAGATGTGTCAATTACCAAATAAAAAACAAAAGATATGTATAACTTAAACTGCAATTTAAATATTTGCAATTCGCAAGGACAAAATAAATAAAAGATTCCTCAAAGCTGTAATGAAATAATTGTAAAAAAAGTCATATGCATATACGATAAAAGCTTGTATGAGAAACAAGCAATTATTTCATCGATTAATTTCAAACTACATTTACTATAACGCTATTCAGGAAAATTTGTTTTGCAAGAAATTTTTAAACGCATTCAAATTACTTGCATTTGACGGGAAAGAAAGTTGCTCGCCAAATCGTATGCATTTTTTGGTGTTTTGGCGCGAAATATTTCATACTATACTGTTTTTTTACAGACTATCTATTGGGATTCCTCCGATAAATTTAACTGATCTTGTATCACCGATGGAAATAGTATCTCTGTACTTTTTTTCACAATATTGTGCGCATGCGCATTAAGGAGACCTTCCTTTTAAGTGTACTTTTTTTGCATAGAAATTATTGCTAACGCTCGAATAATTTTGTTGCCGACAGTAATGAAATGCAAATTTCCGATATTTGACATAGAAACACTATTGGGGAGTAAAAATGTAAGCAATTATTTTAATTTTTAGCACTATTATAATTTTATCTTTTATTTGGTTAGTAAAAGCTAATTATAACAAAGATATTTCGAAACCAAGAGATATGCTAACAATTATATCTACATTCTTCTTATTATTTGAGAGGTAAAGTGACGTAATTAAACCCGTGGTTATATTTACGCTACTTTACCTTAGTAATATTTAATTTTTTAAAATAATATTTTGCAATTTAATAATTGAAAAATTATTACTTGTATATATTGTTATCGACTGGAATTACTGGAATCTGGAGTTAATAATATGGTATGCAGTTTTATAATTAAAGTACAGCAGTACAGCATAAAATACTACATAACTTATTTCCCTACATGCTTACAGATTTACGAAAGGAAAAACAAAATGAAGGCGCATTATGCAAATGTTTCATAACTTTTGAAAACACATTATTTCGGAATATTCCTTATAAAATATTTTTCAAAGCTTCATAAACTGAAGCATTAAATACAAGAAATGCTTCCAGCAATCTTCCAGAAATCTTGAAACTAATGAAAGTAATCAATACCGAAGTACCATGCGAATATTTCATGATCATATTCATATTATTATGTAATATGACATGTTTACGGCAATGGATGATCTTAATATGTTTTGAGAATCATAACAATGTTTCAACGGAATTGTTATTGCTTTAACGAAAATATATTTTAAGATCACAATGAATTTTGTCATATGCAAAATGTGACGATTTAAACAAAAATTTATGAAAATGTGCATAAATGCGTTAATGATTTTTTGTTGTTGTTGTTTATTTGTTTATTTGTTTAGTTTAGTTTTAAAATTTCGTTAGTTTTATTAATTTATGTTTTAATTTATTTTGAAGTAAATGACCAATTTGCCAATAACATCTATTTATATGTAGAAAAAATAAGTATTTTTCAACCACATTTCATGAAGCCATGGAAGCATCTGAGCAAACGCTAAATCAAGAAGTCCAATGCTAAAATAGGGGTGACAGTCATCTGACTCAGAGAAAATTGGCAATAACACAGAGCACGGAATTGCTGGATGTTTTCCAAATTTCGAACTGTCAGTCAAGCTGGCATCCCTCCAATATTTTGGACGCGTTCTCACTGCTAGTTTTAGGATATGTGGATGCACGGTATCACTCATTCACGTGTTGGCTAACTTATCAATGCACAGAAAAATCTAATGTGGCCACTCACACGAAACTCGGTCAGATCATATGAGATATAATGTATTCGTACTAACGAATGAGGTCTCATTAAAGCGCATACTCAGAATATAGTGAAAAAATTTGCAGAGATACAGTCGGTAACAAAAGTGTCCGAACACTAGCAAAAATTCCTATGTAAAAAAGTACACTTCATACGGTTTTGTTAAATAAATCCTTATCGAATCATGTTCTTACACTGTTTAAGACCAGGATTCGACAAGGATTTATTTAACAAAACCGTATGAAGTGTACTTTTTTTACATAGGAATTTTTGCTAGTGTTCGGACACTTTTGTTACCGACTGTACTACTTACATAGATAATATACGATCAGTCAAATTTATCGGCAGAATCCCACTAAAAATTCTGTAAAAAATTAATACTTTCTAATATTTGGCGCAAAAAGACAAAAAGCGCAAGCGATTTGGCGAGGAACATCTTTTCCCGTCAAATGCAAGTAATTTTAATGCGTTTAAAAATTCCTTGCAAAACAAATCTTTATGAATAGCGTTATAGTAAATATAGTTTTAAATTAATATATGAAAGAGTTGCCTGTTTCTTATACAAGTTTGTTTAGTATATGCATGTGGTCTTTTATTAAAAGTATTTCATTTAAGCCTTAAAAAATCTTTTTTTCTTTTTATTTATTTTTTAATCTTGCGAGTTGCAAATATTTAAATAACAGGCAAATGGACGCTTAAGTTATACATTATCTTTAGTTTTTCAGTTGGTAATTGAAAAATCTTCTGTATTTTGCAAGTTGCAAATATTTGTTTTTACATTTATTTAATGTTTAAAACAAAATTTATAGTTTGAAAAATTTATTATTATTATTATTATTTTTAAGGACAATGTTTTTAGAAATTAACACATACAATGTTGTTTGGATGCTGCATAAACAATACATAAAAAAAAAAAAAAAAAATATGGCACTCACAAATGTTACAGAAGGAGAAATTAAATTGCAAACCACAATTTTGAAACATTAAAAAAATATATGAGCATATAAGTTACGAAAATTTTAAAGGCATCCTTCATATGATGCATATCCAGCGTCTAACGAAATATCGGAAAATTCCGATAAAATTGAGTATGGAACTGAATTGCCTCTTATATATAAAGATGTGAAACATCAAAATAAAAAAGGTATATCATATACAGTCGGTAACAAAAGTGTCCTAACACTAGCAAAAATTCCTATATAAAATAAGTACGGTTAATACGGTTTTGCTAAATAAATCCTTGTCGAATCCTGTTATTATACTGACTAAGAACAGGATTTGACAAGGATTTATTTAACAAAACAGTATTAATTGTACTTTTCTTTATTTAGGAATCATACTTATCGCAGCTGAGACAGAACACCCCACGTTTATTACTTTTAATAGATGGAGTAAACGAGTTCAATAATGTATTGTAATGTATTGTTGTTTTCTGTTGCCAAAATGTGAGTAAAACCGCTCACAGTTTAGTTTTTATTTTGAGAGAACCGAAATTCCGTTCATTTTATCTCTCAAAATTCTTTAAATTTACACGATATTTGTTTGGATTTTTCATATAATTTTCTCAATACATTTGGCTATAAAATTATGCAAATGA
This sequence comes from Salticus scenicus, assembly GCA_963930645.1. Classification (NCBI taxonomy): domain Eukaryota; kingdom Metazoa; phylum Arthropoda; class Arachnida; order Araneae; family Salticidae; genus Salticus; species Salticus scenicus. Next base: position 150,608,961 of record OZ005662.1, read on the forward strand.
AATATTTTGAATGCTTGCTCATGCGTAGTTAAAAATTATTTAGTAAAAATGCACATATTCCATAAATTGTACAACATTTTTTTACATTTTGATTGCATTATGCTATGCCTAATAAAGTATGTCAAATTTACTAAAAATATCTTTGCTCTGGGTTTACTCTATGCGTTTTAATTAAAAAAGTAGACTTTTCTTTTATTAATTTATTTATTTTTATTACTATTATTACTATTGTTATTATTTTGAAATGCTTAAAAAGCAGGTTATATCTCCATGAATTTATTCGGTAGACACTTAGAAATTTATTCAGATAATGATACAAATTCACTTTATTACATGCTACAGCCAAAATGCATTTCAAACATTACTTTTTACGGGGTGATCCAAAACATTTTTATTTTTCTTTAATTTTTTACTGGTCCCTTTTTTCTTTTCACGACACAACTTTTTCTGAAATATATGAGGTATTACATGTTCTTTACGCTATTCAAGATAATTCCAAAAAATCTTTTTTTAATACTTGACAAAATATCTAAATTTGAAAGATCTCAAATATTTATTGGTACGTAGTGTAGCAGAATTTATAATATTTTGGGGTAGTGATATTTCCCTTTCCCCTCATTAATCTTTATTTTTTATTTATTTATTAATTAATTAATTTATTTTTTGTGTGTTTTACATTCTTCGTTATTTCTTCTTCATAATATACAGCTTTTATTTATCAGCATGTTGAATCAGGAAGTTCAGGGCAAAGCAACCTCACAATTGTTCTACTTTAAGCCCTTTATACACTGCATAATAGTAAAACTAAAAATGTTGGGAGATTTGCTTATACAATTACTAGAATTTGTTTATAAAATTACTCAAACAAGACCGAAGCGTCCAATATATTTTATATCACTATTTTTTAATAATTATTTTTGACTTCATTAAACATCGCATTTTTGCGATTCGATAAATGATATATTATCAAAAAAAAAAAAAAAAAAGTAATAGTTATTATATAAAACTTTGCGAATCTTGATATAAAAGATCGTAAGCTATAATATGATTCGCAATTAGTTTGGGAAATAAAAGTGAAAAATAAGCTGAATGAGACAGAAATTGTTGTTTTCTGGTACCAAAAATTTTTGGTATTAACATGTATTCGAAGCTATTTCAATCTAAAATCATCGCAATATGTTTTGGCCGCTGCACATGTTTATGAAGGCTTACTTTTAGTCGTATGAAAAACTAGTTTATAGTTATTTCTTATCGCAGCTGAGACAGAACACAACGCGTTCATTATTTTTAATAGATGAAGTGAAAGACATCAATAATGTATTGTAATGTATTGTTGTTTTCGGTTACCAAACATTTTTGGTATTAACATGTATTCGAAGCGATTCCAATCTAAAATCATCGCAATATGTTTTGGCCGCTGTACATGTTTACGAAGGCTTAATTTTAGTCGTATGAAAAATTAGTTTGTAGTTATTTCTTATCGCAGCTGAGACAGAACACAACGCGTTCATTATTTTTAATAGATGAAGTGAAAGACATCAATAATGTATTGTAATGTATTGTTGTTTTCGGTTACCAAACATTTTTGGTATTAACATGTATTCGAAGCTATTCCAATCTAAAATCATCGCAATATGTTTTGGCCGCTGCACATGTTTATGAAGGCTTAATTTTAGTCGTATGAAAAACTAGTTTGTAGTTATTTCTTATCGCAGCTGAGACAGAACACAACGCGTTCATTATTTTTAATAGATGAAGTGAAAGACATCAATAATGTATTGTAATGTATTGTTGTTTTCGGTTACCAAACATTTTTGGTATTAACATGTATTCGAAGCGATTCCAATCTAAAATCATCGCAATATGTTTTGGCCGCTGTACATATTTACGAAGGCTTAATTTTAGTCGTATGAAAAATTAGTTTGTAGTTATTTCTTATCGCAGCTGAGACAGAACACCACGAGTTCATTTTTTTTTAAATAGATGGAGTAAACGACATCAATAATGTATTGTAAATAATAATAACTGTATTACTGTATCGTGTCAAATGTCAGAATACTGAAATACAATTTTTATTAAAATCACACAATCAACTGTGGAAGAAAATCATATTTTTTGATTTTTTTTTATTTTTCCGACTGAGTGAAAATAATGCCTGGACCGGGAGTCGAACTCCGGATCTTTGACTTACAAGGTCAAAGCTCTACCAATTGAGCTATCCAGGTCGACAACCGATCCACATTACTCACTAAGACAACCTTTTAGGCAGAAAACAGTCGGAATATTCACTCAGTCGGAAAAATAAAAAAATTCAATAAATATGATTTTCTTCCACAGTTGATTGTGTGATTTTAATAAAAATTGTATTTCTTTCACCCATTGTTTAATGGTGTTTTCCATTACCTGCGGCTTACTTCTGTTGAGCTATCTAAATGATAGACCAGATTGTTTCTGCCTAAAAGGTTGTCTGAGTGAGTAATGTGGATCGGTTGTCGACCTGGATAGCTCAATTGGAAGAGCCTTGATCTTGTAAGTCAAACATCCGGAGTTCGACTCCCGGTCCAGGCATTATTTTCCCTCAGTCAGAATACTGAGTTTAACGCATCCAAAATTATGCGTTTTGTACTATATGCAGAGTACTATGTGGTCGGTAATATGAGGACACGGTGCTGTTTTTTACAAGTAGCCCTACTGATACACAGCAGGTATTCGAAAACCTATTAGTGGTATGACCCCAAATACAAATTTATAACTAGATGGAACAATATTTTGACCAGTCTGTTGTTCCTCAAGTAACAGTAACCAAAATAATTCTGTGGAAGATACAGTCGGTAACAAAAGTGTCCGAACACTAGCAAAAATTCCTATGTGAAAAAGTACACTTCATATATATATATATATATTTAATAAATAATTATCGAATCATGTTCTTACACTGACTAAGAATAGGATTCGACAAGGATTTACTTAACAAAACCGTATGAAGTGTACTTTTTTTACATAGGAATTTTCGCTAGTGTTCGGACACTTTTGTTACCGACTGTACTTGATAACAGATCTCCAGTCCTATTGCGACTATTCGAATATAATCTAGTGCTTCAGAAAGATGCTTTCGAAGCCATTGCTATAAGTAGCTTGTTAAGTAGCGAAGTTAATATCATAAGGTAAAGCTAGGAATCTGTGCGCTCAATTAAAAAAAATATTTTTTTAAAAAATCCAAATATAAATTTTTGCTAAATTTTGGGAGAGATTTTAGTTTTGAATTCATTCAATTTTTATGCATTCCCATTGAATTTTTGTAGTAAGTTTTATGCGATAGCTGTAATAAAATAAAGAGATTTTCTGTCCTTACAAAGTTGATGTTATTCCGCAAATGGGTAGAGGAGATTGTTGTTATTAGTGACTATAATTCAATTGTTAACAATAATAATTGTGCTTAAATGATATTGTTTTTAAAGTTTTTATAAACAAATATTACTATATCTGAAGTGAATATTTTAACCTAATATTTTAAGAATAGAGGAAATAAAATACTTTTTAAAAGTATTAGAAGTTTTCTATTAAAGAAAAAAAAAAGAAATCAGAAAAAAAAGCCAAGATAAAATTACAAATTAGCAATAAACTGGTTGATAGAACATTTAACATAAAATTCGTCCTTTTCTTTTTCTGCTTCAATGTTTACTTGTGAGCATACTTAAACGGTTATTTTTTGCAGTCGATGCACTTATTGGTATGGATGATGTAACTTTTCGTGCAACCGCCTCCACAAGTAACACATTTTTTCCAACCAAGTCACTTTTTGTAGTTGTCGCCTGGTACGATTGCTAACATTCAGTGTAATCATACTCATTGTCTTGTCATTATCAAGAAGCTACCTAATCTGACCTAACATGCAAATCAATGGAAATAATGTGCATTCTGTCCTAAGTATCAGTTGATCAAACTAACACATTTCGACGAGTGAGATTGTGCAGTCTTTAATTCAATAATTATTCACGATTAGATAAAACGTTTGGGTTTTAATATAGGTTATAAACTTAAAAGAAATCGTTTAATTTAAAAAGATTTCATACACTGTTAAAATTTTTGGTAAATTTTTGCTGCCACCATGCGATGGTGAAACCTTTTACCCTTATTTGGTGCTTTACTAAACTAAGGCTTGGTACTGCAATAGCTACATCCATAAGATGGAGAATTTTTTAACCATAATTTGGTGCTTTTTTCAATCAAGAAACGCCAAATCGTAGTAGAAGGTTTCACCATCGCACGGTTGAAGGTATACTTGTACCAAGTTTTGGTTCAACCTAGCAAACTGAAGCTACTGTAGTACCAACATTTGGTTCAACCTTGAACTGAAATTTTTAACAGTGTACCATGTTTTGGTTCAACCTAGGACAAAATTTTTAACAGTGTACTAGTGTAATTTTACAGAAATTCTAAGCAAGAATTATGGTAATGAAAGCTTTTCTTTTGGAATTTTGTAACCATATTTTATCTTAGATGCGCGAAGCAATCAACGTCCAATTTAAGTAGGTACTTCATTAATGCTGCTGTACAACTCCCTGGAGTATCTGCGCGCACACTCTGCTTCTTTTATGTGATCCCCTTTGCACGCAATCTCTCTGAGTGCACCATCTCTCCTACCGCTATCTTAGATTTAAAAAAAAAATAAAGGCATGGCGGTATATGTAGGAAGATGTACATGTAACTACTCTATCTTCAGCAAATATAAAATACTGTTTTTCTCAAATACAATCAAAAAGTGACCAAAACAGTGCACGACAATCTTTACTCGCCAAGCACTGTATAGTACCTGTATATTTCACTTGCTAGAAATATTTATAGAAATTTGCTGCTTATTAATAAAACAGTTGGTCGTCGTTACGTTGGTCTGTACCAGTCTAAATTGCAGAACAGACTGTTAAATATAGTTAAAGGCATATAGCCCTCAATCCTATAGAAATGCCGCCCTTATGTTTTTCGTTGAATCCAAAAAGCATAATTGCTTGTATGACGATATTTTCGACATCATATTTGTCAGCTGCATTGGATAATAAATTGATTTTTTTTTTCTCTTCTTCATGGTGCCGTAAATTTTTAATGGTGTTACGAAACATTTGCATATCATGACATCTCCAACTGGCCAAATAAAAAATCATTCAACTACTATTTTACTTTATAGCAATTGATAAAAAATGAAAAGTTCTTCTTTTTTCAAAAATAAATGAAAAGATAATTATTTCAATTAAATATTCAAGACTGACAAATTTTATTATGAGGTCCACTTTAAATATAATACTAATCTGCCCTTCATAGCAAATGAATAATTAATAAAATCACAAAAAATATTAAACAATATTCAAAACACTATATATACCATGGCCTGACCAATATACACTGGAAAATCTGGAATATTAAGTTAGTTTTTAGAATGTTTTTATAAGATTAGAAATACCTATTTTAAAATGGAAAAACTATTTACTAAGAATATGATTCAAAGAAAATCATTAAACTAATTTTAGAAAATTTTCGTTAAACTTTTTCTTTTCGTCAGTAAAAGATCATTTAAAATGTGAATTAAAAATTCTTTTTATATTTTTGTTCAAGTAAAAGTAGTTTTTATAATTTATGTAATCTAATATTTCAGTTTGAATAGCTTTTATCTAATTAAGTAATTTGAAAAATCTTATAATTAAAAAAAGTATACTTACTTGGTACAAGAAAAAGATAATTACATATCAATTAAAAAATTAATCTTATTTTATTTTTTATCAGATTATATTTTTATCAGCCAGTTAATTGGGAGAAAAGGGATTAAATCATACAATTAGCTATTAAATCATACAATTGGATCATTTTTTTTTTCCTTTTTTCTTGTTTTTATTCGCGTGATTTTTTTTTTTTTTTTTTTTTTTCATGGAGAAAAATTAATTAACTCGATTTTTTTATGATTTTTTTTTGGGGGGGGAGGGGGGGGGATTGTAGTGTCAGACATGATTAATATTTTAGTGAAAACTCGAAGTCATTAGGTGGTCTGATTGCTGAGATAAAAGCAAAAATATGTGAAACATTCGGACAAACGCCAGTGACAGACAGAGCTGGTATAAGGAAAGGCTTTAAAATAATAAAAAAAAAAATAGAGCATATAATTAAAAATGGATGAAGCAATTTTAAATGATTGATATGTACCAAACATATAGATGCGTATCATTAATTCCCAAAAGAATTCGTAAATATGAAAAAGATAATATTGAAAAAGTTAATTATTTTTTAACACTATTAATATTTATCTTAATGCATTTAGTATATATAGATTCTAATGGCCATATCACACGAGAGACTTTCGTGCAGCTTTTTACTAAACACAGCATTATACCGAACATACTCAGCCTGATTTTGTTCAAAGACAGCAAGTTTTTGGATGATCAACTTTTACGAAACCGTTTAGAAAAAGCTGAGTATGTTGAGCGTGCTGATCAAAATTGACCGATAAGAGGAATAAACAGGATTTTTTCCTGGAGTACCTTCAGAGAAGGGAATACATCACGCTATCAATTCTGGGGAACCCTACGGATAGCTGACCGGTTTCTCGTTCGTTCAGCATAGTGAACATGTTGCGTATAATGTTGTGTTGAGTATATATGCTCCCGTGTGATATGGCCATAAAACATTCATATTAATTTACTTTTTTTTTATAATGTTAAGAAACATAGAGAGAAACAAGAAAGTATCGCACGGTAGTTCCCATCATTAGATGTGTAGACTCATATGCGAGGTATTTTGTACATCTATGTATACTCATTTTTAAAGCGTTTTATACGCTATAAGTAATCATTACCCATACAGCACAGAATGTTTCAGTTATGTTGCAAAAAGCTTACAATCTTTCAAAAACGTACACGTTTTAGTATGCTCTCTGATACCTTTCTGAAATATTCGCCCTTTTTGATTTTCTATCTGTTAAGTGATTGTAACGTTTCTGTTTCGTATCTGATTTTTTGTTACGTTCGCGGACATTTCTACGTTTTTGAAACTAATCGGAAAGCAATTTCAAGTTTTTAAAATTTTATAATGTTTCAATGTTATATGATTGTTACGTTTCTGGAACATTTTGTGCTGTTAGGGTATTTACGTTTTGAAATCTTTCTTTAAATTTCGTAAGGTAACGTGTGGTAAGAATAACAACGTTTCGGCATAGTGGTATTTTGATTTGCTATTACACTTAAACTTCTGAAAATGTTTGGGCATAAACTACAAATAATTGGTTCTTTAAAAGATATAAGCTTTTCATAAATCAACAAGGGGCAACTTAAAAATTTGATGAAAATGTTGTTTCTTTTGTTTCCATTTGCCCTGTTCAATGGGGTGAGCGAAATTTCAGCCTACTGTACCAATATGTGGTACATTAGAAGGTAGTTACAAGTAGTGAAAACCACATTAATCTCGGTCTTTTTATTTTATTTCATTTTATTTTACAGTCATTCGCAAATGTTTAAGACCACCCATAAAAAAATCAGATTTAATGGGATGCCGAAAAAGTATAATATAATTATATATATATATATATATATATATATATATATATATATATATAAATTAGACTGTATATAGTTATTTACTGTAATGAAAGTATTTTGTAGGACCTCCTTTGTTTTTAATAACTTGTGCAATCTTCTTAGGTATGCTATAAATAAGAGACTTCCAGAAGCTTTAGAAATTTCTGTGCACCAGACATGCTTTATTGCTTCAACAACTGCCGTAGCAGTGGATGGTTGCTTTTCAGACTTTATTTTGCGTAACACACCATATTCTCTATTGGTCCAAATTTGGGCTGTTACCTAGGCAGTCAAGCACTTTATTTTTCTGTGCCCTCAGATATTTCTTGACAATCTTCGCCCTGTGACATGGAGCCCCATCATGCAGGAAAATTTAACATTTATGAACGCGCATGTGAAGCTTCAACTTCTCACGTAACAAATTAAGGAACCGCTTTCCGTTCATATTGTTTTTAGGTGGCATAAAATACAGACCAGCAGTACCGGACACAGACATTGCACTGCATATCATTTGGCTTGTAGGATGTTTCACAGTTTGAATTGTAAATCTCTCATACCTTTTTCCCCTTGGGCGACGAATACTTGTAGCACGTGAAGAAAATTGCTGCACGCTTGAATCATCCGAAATTAAGATCGTACTCCACGGCTTTATTATCCAGTTCTCATATTGTCTGGCGAAAGTCAGTCGTTTCTATTTCATACTCTAAGTAAGTCGAGGTTTCCTTGCAGGTTTATGGGATGATAAACCAAAATATTCAGCCAAACGTCTTGAAATAGTACTCAAACTGACGTTGCTGCCTTTTCAGCCAGAGAATGTCTAATCGTATTCCAGAAGGTTCTAGGATATCGTACGACTATCCTTCTTAATAAATGGTCATCACGTGTACTCGTTTTTCTAGGGCGACCGCTTCTATTAAGGTCCACACATTTCCCTGAAATTTTTAATTTACTAATAGCTTAATGAACAGCGGTCTTGTCACATTTACCTTCGAACTTATTTGACATTCAGAATATCTAGTTTTATTCAGGGTCAATATTTCTGACCTTTTTGTAACAGTAAGTGGATGTTTTTTTACCCATTACAATAATTACACTACAACACTGTCTACGACAAGATGCAATAAACAACTCGCGATAAACGTGCCGGACACCTTTATTTATAGCAGTAGAATGCGTCTGACGCAATCATCACATGAGATGATGCAATAATCTGCGCAAATGATTCAATGTGTTAAACTACTGAAAATCGGTTACTGGTCTTAAAATTTTGCAAATGACCATATTTATACATTATTTAAACTCGTTACAGAGATCCACTTTCTTGTCTATTTTTATGTATGCCTCCAACTAGAACTTTATTTTTTAAAACTTTTTAACACTTCAAAAAACGTATAAAAAATGACCAGATTATTGAATCTCATTGAAAATGAAAATACACCAAAGTAAAATAAATGTAAGCGATGCAGAGGAAAAACTTGAAACCCTATAGCCTATATTTGTCTAGATAGCGTATTTAATACCGAAGTTTTTATTCAAAGGATAACAAAGATTGAGGATAATTTTCATCGGTCATGTGACGAGTGAAACACCCAGATCCGGCCATAATTGTATGAAACATCGTAAAACATTTGGCACCCTCTGTTAGAAAGTGAGTTGAGAAGTATAACAAGTGGCTTTCATTGGTGAAAGTTTTAATAACGATGCGCTCTCTAGTTAAATATATGCTATAATCTTGAGACAAAATTAAACACCATAGTCACTCTATATACAAAATTTTTTGGGTAAGTGTAGCTATTGGAGAAAAACTGAGAAGCTTAGCAAATAATGCAATTCTTGAATTATATTCAAAATCTACAGAGAAAATTTAGTTTCCTTACAAAAACCGTGTAGTTTAATGTAATTCAAAGAAATGGAAAATTTTTGAATTTTGAAAGGGATATTCTCTCCGAGAGGAATATATGAGAATTTTTTTAAACTTCTGAAAGTATCTCTGTGTCATATTTGATTTGGTTTCCTGAGCGTGAATATGACCAAAAAAAAAATCTATCTAACAGTTGTAATGACTATTAGATTAAAATTTTGCTTAACGATTTTGTTATCAGCTCATATTACAGTTACACCATGGTTATACTGAACTCATTTCTCCTACTTTTTTTTTCTTCAGCATATATACAGAGACATGTTCTAAGTAAATAGACAACCTGAATTTTACGAACATTAATGAATTTCGAGGAAACAACTGATATATATATATATATATATATATTGTAGGATTGTATAAAGTATAAACATATTGGCAAACTCTTAAAATATACCTCGAAACCCTGGTTCAAAAGAACTGAGTGATTTTCAACGAGAGGAAATAATTGCACAATATGAAGCTGGTAGAAGTCAGAGGGAAATCACTTTAAAGCTACAGATTCCTCTCATATCTATCAATCGTGTGATTGTGCAATTCAAAACTGACGAAAAAAAACTGGTAAACCCCGTTCAGGTCGACCAGGATCAACAGCACATCAACCGAGGGCTGCTAAAAGGATCGCCGAATAGAATCCTCGCTACAAGGCTGCAGATGTGGGATCACAGCTTAATGTGAGTCGCCGTACAGCTATCAGACATATTCATAAGTTAATATATCATGGGAGAACTGCTAGACGTAAACCTCTTCTCATTGCAGCCAATATTAAGAAAAGATAATAATGAGCAACTGCAATGTCCAAACATGATTTGACATTTTGGCAGCATGTCATCTTCTCAGATGAGTCCACTTTTGCTCAGTTTTCATGTAGCGGACACACATGGATCTGTATACAATCCACACAAGAATTTAGCCTAAATCGATTACAGCTAACCCTAAAGCATGGCATATTTCCCCTTCTCGTGTGGGGTGCGATTTGGAGCACTGGAAAATCAGAGCTAGTGGAATGTGCGAGTAATGTTAATAGTGAAAAATACATTGCCATATTGAAGAAGGGGATTTTGCCAATATTCTCAGTTGGGGTAATGAATAAATCATTGGCGATTTTCATATATAATAGCACTCCTTACCATACGGCTAAAAGGACCAAAGTATGAGAAGCAAAACAGAGTATTCGAAAACTTCCATGACACAGTCAGTCACCGGATATGAACCCCATAGAACACGTATGGGCTCTGCTCGATCGTGCAGTTAAGCAGCGTCCACAACAACCTAATTCTAGAAAAGAACTTTTGCAGTTTTAAAGTGAGGTGCGGACTAAAATTCCTCAAGCTAAAATAACAGAACTCATTGGCTCCATGCCAGACAGAGTAAAGGCTTTGAAAAACGCAAGCGGGATTTCAACTAAGTTCTAACGTATATATTTTGTTTTTTGTATCAAGTAGATACTATGAAATAAATAACATTTTTTAAAAAAACCATGGTGTCTATTCACTTATGACATTTCTCTGTATATATACGTATAAAAAGGTAGAAAGACAGATAGACACCATGTAATAAAGATAATAAAGTATATTGCACACTTTTGTTTCATTTTAAATTAATTTAATTTAATATAGGGGAGACCCGTGTACCTAGGGCCGCTTTTTTTCAATGCCCCCTTGACCTGTTTAAAACTATCAAACTGGTGAACATATCTTTAGGACTAATTACGTCCAATTGGAATTGATTTTAATACCTAAAATAATAAATTCCGACAAATAGAAGGTTTATAAAAAACATTACTCGTGGCCCTAGCTACAACACCATCAATGTACATGGGGCCAGACCACACTGTACTTACGGCCATTCTCTAAAAATTAGATTTAACTTTGTAATGAATAGAAAATAAGCACATAAACATGTATTTTATAAAAGAAACAATATCAAGTAATGTATTTATTTATCATATAATAATTATCATGTTCTTGCCTTAATTTAAAACACGAAAATTTTCACTTATTTTTATTTTTTTTTCTTTGGGATATTCTAACAGAATGTTTTTTTTTCTTCAATTTCTTTTTTTTTTTTTTTTTTTTTTTTTTCTTTTTCTCGAGTGGGTGTTGGATTTCTAGATATCTCTGGATTTCGGTCACATCTTTGATGTGGGAGGTTTTGCTTTAGGTAAAAGTTTTACTAAGGTTCGTACCTGTTAAAGCAGGACACACGGAAAGATGTTAGAGGTTGAAGGTTTCGAAATTTCAACAGGACACGAAACAGAGACATCCTGTTTTATCATTGCTGGTTCACTTTCTTCCTGGATAGTTTTTTTCTTTTAATATATGGAGGTATCTTGTCTTTCAGTCACATTTGAACTTAAATATTCATCCTCAGTGAATATGTTTTGATTCATTGACTATATGCCGGATACACGAATGCCTGATAGAATGTTTACAGGAGTAAAAGCCGACGGATAGGACTTGCCAACACTTTCAGCAATATCTTATATAGTGATTGGTTTACCAGGGTTTGCCAGCATCCAATTACTGCAGGCTGTACTGTAATTCTTAACACTTTCTCGACCGCTGGCGTAGATTCACGTCATTTGAAAATAAGAAACTCCACCAGTGGGCGTTTCTTTTGTAATTTGCATGTTATTTGTTTCTAAGAAATATACGCAATATTCATATATCTACAATCAGTATACTATGGATGCAAATACTTTGATTGGAGAGAGAGTATAACTATAATGCATATCCATTTGTAATATAAATGTGATACGGAATTTTTTTTTTTTTGAAAAATTGTTACTTATGAGAAAAACGCCCTCAGGCGGACCTTACTGTCAAAAAGACAAAAACATGTGGTCGCGAAAGTGTTAAAATATCCAAACACACTGGCTCTCGGTACAAGTTTTGGTAACTTCATTCAAAATGCCTCCCACTAAAAAATCCACATGCAGAGAGGACTAATTAAATATATCATTTATTACTCAATATAACAAGCAAAATTATACACTAGAAATGAAAGAAAAATATTTGACTCGGCTTTGTAAAATAGCAAAAGAGATGATCCGCAAAATTTTATTTTGAACCATGTAAATTCGTTTTCTACATGTAACTTGTCAAAATTCTCTCCTCAAATTTCCAAAGTAGTTGTAAAAGTAGCAATCGGTGTTGTTACTCGCCCAATTGAGTATAAAAACTTAAAATTAAATATTATTCAAATAAAGTGGGATGGCCCTAGGTACACAATGGCCCTAGGTACACGGGTTTCACCTTTATATTAACAATGATATCTATTTTTTACTTCCTTATACCAAGTATAAGGAAGTATAGTAATCCCGATATGCGAAATGGATTTTGTATTTCGCATTGCTCGAAAACGAATGATCGCTGAATGTTGCCAATTTATACGTGTAACTGTCATGATGTCTAGTTGTACACCTACAAGTGTCGTCTTAACACGAGCTCTCGTTTTAGAGATATAAGGGACTTTACACGATTTTTCGTGACGTCTGTATGTATGTGTGTGTGTGTGTGTGTGCGTATGTCGCATAACTCAAAAACGGTTGGACGTAGAAAGTTGCGAATTGGTACATAGGTTTTTCATAACATCTAGTTGTGCACCTCCCTTTTTGGACTTCGTATGATTTTCCGTTTTGGAGATATTTAGGAAAATTAGATTCATAATGACCAAAAATGCATAGGTTTTGGCCATAATGTATCAAAAAACGGTAATAACGCAAAAGCGTTTTGGACAAATCTTGCAATTTAACTGACTTCCCGACTAGCTAAATAGTTGAAACTTTCAGAAAAGCTCAGAACACGTCGGCAATGCATTTTTTTTTTAAATATTTTGGGCCAACTGTTTCGGATACCTGCTTCCTTCAGCAGCGTTTATGTGATTGAACAGAAAATTTATTTAACTAACTTCCCGACTAGCTAGGCATTTGAAACTTTCAGACTAGATCAGAACACGGTGAAAATGCATTTTTTAATACTTTTAGCCAACTGTTTAGGGTCCCTGCTGCCTTCGTCAGTGTTACCAGTACAAATCTTGCAATCGGTTTTTAACTATCTTTAAGAAAATCTCAGAACACGGTGATAATTCATTTTTTTTTTATATTTTTAGAATACTGTTTCGGATCCAATGTCAATATTTTTTAACATTACGTATATTTCTAAAAGTCTATAAGGTAGTCATGTGGTGCCCACATCAGATTTTTTCATTTAAAAATACATTTAATTTTATTTTATAAAAAAAAAAAAAAAAAAAAAAAAAACTCATAAATTGAATTTTAACTATTTATGTATCTATTAACAATGAAATTAAAATTATTATATTTTCAAAAGAAATTGGAAAACAAGAAAGCCTGAACAAACAAGCTGACTAATTTGTTTATTGCAGATCTTTCTCGAAATTGATCTTCTGATAGGTGACATTATTTTACTTCCAAATCGTATGAAATATTGTTAATGTAATATATTTGCATTGCCAAAATAATGTTTAAGTGATTGCACTGATGCAATTTCTTGCTTTGTGATATTAGCATAAATAAACAACAATTATTTAAACAGGTTTTATCATACAAGAACGTGTTGAAGCTAGCAACCAGATATCAATTATTATTTGGTTACCGTTTTTATATCAATAAAAACATTGTCATTAATTCTTTTTGCTATTGTATGTATGTATTTCTAAAATAATGGTTAGAAGAGAATGTTTTTGTTGCTTACAAAAAAATTTGACAAAGTTCTGGAAAATAGTTTTTAGAATTTTACTAATGTGTTATAATTGAGCATTCTAATGCCATTTTTGACATTTTCTTTTCTTGTAGTCTTTTACCAATAAATTTGTTCCTGGAGAAAAGAATATCTAAAAGAAGTATTCTGCTATTAACTAAAAATATACGTATATGTTTTCCTAATATAATCTAAGCTTTTGATAAGCAGGTTTTATTAGATACCTTGTACAGTGATCTAAAACTAGGTCATAAAGAAAATAGCATACACTCTTTTATATTGTGTTATGATAATTATTTAATGCAATTCCATTGTATAGATGTCGTGACATAGCTGTATTATATGTAGAAAATACATGACACAGATTCATTGACATTCATGCATTATACACAAAATAAAACAACTGGTCTTCATTATCTTCGCATGAAAGACATTTGATATATTTCCATCTTCTTGTGCCCGATATACCTTAACAGAAAAATCAGCAAATACACCGTTGTATGTAATCCTAATAAAATCAAAGCTTAAGTTAATTTCAAAGCAGGGTATATTAGATACCTTGAACAGTGATTTAAAATTAGGACATAAAGAAAATATCATACATTAATTTATATTTTGTTATGATAATTATTTAGTGCAATTTCATTGTATAGATATCGAGATATTACTTTATTATATATGTATATATATAAAATGCATGACATACTTTAGTCGAAATTCATGCATTATACCTAAAATAAAACAACTGGTCTTCATTATTATCGCACGAAACACATTTGATATATCTCAATTATTTTAGTTCCCGATATACTTTAACAGAAAAAATCAACAAACTCATCGTGAAAAATCTGAATAACTGAACTGCGTTGAATGTACACCAAAATAAATTAAACACCAATTTACGTCAAACTTAAAAAAATTATTGCACTTTGAAACATGTATAAAGAATTAACTGACAGTTATATGTTAAAGTTGTTAGATCGTATTTAGTTTTAACTAGGTTTAAATCCTTTAAAAGAAAGAAAACTATAAGTTTTTAAAACTGCGTATAAATGACCTAGAATAATAAAAATATGTTTTCTTTTCATGGAAAAAATGACATAAATTCTTAAAAAAATAAAAAAATAAATTTAATCGAGATTTATATTGTACGTGAAATTTCGTTTCAAATTGAAAACATACATTTAAAAATCTAAATATCTTTATATTTAAAAACAATACTTGATATAATAATGTCATTAGTAAATGTTTAAAAATCTAGATAAATTATAAAATTTCAGATTTAATATGCTTCTTATAATTGTAGTGTTATATTCAAATTTTTTTTCCAGGAACTTTTACAGTACAGGGAATATTATCCTGAATGGAAATATTGATATGGAAGAAATATTTTATTTAAAAAATTAAAGATATTATTATTATCATCAGCAAAATATTCAATAATAATTTTTTTGTTGCAAACTCTTATTGAAGAGCTTTGTAAGAATAGAAGTAATGAAATTCTTCTCGTATCATAATCTATACTAATATATAAATGCGAAAGTTTGGATGGATGGATGTTTGTTACTCAATCACGCCACAACGGCTAAACGGTTCTGGATGAAATTTGGTACAGAGATGTAGAATAGTCTGGAATAGAACATAGGCTACTATTTATACCGAAAATTTGATTAGATTTAAAAAAAAAAAACGGTAATTTTGAAAATAATAAACCGGTAATTGACTTAATAAAAGCCATTTAAATTTTTAATTGTTGCCAAAAAAGTTTACGAGGTATTTTTATTTATTTATTTTTCAACATAAAATGAAATATGCTTTCACGCGAATAATAAAAAATTACTAAATGTTAAATTGGTCGATGAGAAAATGACACTTTCTAATTTTAAAATAAAATAGTAATATTACAAATCTAAGATATTTCTTCTGAATTTTATTTCATAGCATTTTTTTATATACCTCAACTTCAGATTTTTTTTTTTTTTTTTTTGAGTACGGCGGATGAACACGCTTGGCATAAAAGCTAATTCATCATTATATTAAAGGTATTTTGTTATTGATAATTCTGGACATTTTTTTTTAATTTTGATGCTGAAGTAGATCGGGCATTTTTCGCCAAGGAAAAGATAGAAAGAAATACGCAAGCGAAGTGATGACGTCACTGGCCGTTCGTGGATGCAAGAAAAATATTTCCTATGTTAAACGCCCATTGGATTTTTTGTAAAAAATTATTAAAAATCGAGGAAAATTATTTCTCGATTTTAATCCCCATATTTAGGTATAGATATGTATTAGTTATCATGGCTATGCGTTAGATTAAGTTATTTTTGTTGTAAAATTGACAAAATTTGAATTTTTAATTTCAAAACTCAAGAAAAAAAATGGCAAACTTCCATATTCGATTGAAAACACAAACATTTCATTTCAAAGGATGATATTTGCACAATAAATATCCAACTAATATACTAATTAAAAGGAAAGTGATAAATATTCTATCATAATTTGATGTCAAATTTGTTTTCAAATGTCTAAATAAAGTGTCTGATAAAGATACTAATATGTTGCAGCGGAATAGATTTGATATCGGTCATCCTTTGCAGAAAAAAAAAAAAATTATATCGCCAAATTATCTGGCAAACATATTTTAATTCCTTTCAAAAATCATAGTTATTTTAACAACTTATATTAAGATAGTAATGAATAATATGAAACAATATTTCGTACTATGCATATTACGAAAATATGCATCTGGCGTGTATATTTTCGTATTACGTGTTTGATCACCAAATACAATAAGCGCCAAGAACGACAGAGTTTTGAAATTTAAAATTAAAATGTTGTCAATTTGACAGCAAAATAACTCAATCTAACACATGCACATGATAACTAATTGCATGGATTAAAATCGGGAAATAATTTTCCTCGATTTTTAATAATTTTTTACAAAAAATCCAATGGGCGATTAACATAGGAAATCAAATTTCTATCATCCACGGACGGTCAGTGACGTCACACTTCTCTTGCGTATAGGAACAATAATCGCATAAATTCTATTTTGGTCTAAAACGGCAACAAAAATTCAAAAGTCGCCAAGGGCATTAAGGCTGTACCATGATCAAGTTTACACATTAATTAATTTATTTATTTTTCTATATACCAACTACTATTAACTAAGCATGAAGTATATAAAATACTCTTACCAGACAAATGTCGTCAGTTTTTCTTATTAAATTATTGAGCTTATTCCACGTGTGTAAATATTGTCCATTTATAAATATTATTTTTTATCCCCATGTATATCGTTACGTCATAGAATAATAATAAAGGAAGAAGGAGCATAAGGTGTTGTGTTGCCACAAAAAACAGCGATTATTAACAAGCCTTTATTAACAAACTTCAATATTGAGAGGAGCAAATGTAGCTTTCGCTGGCATTTCCCTAGAAGCGGTTTGTAAGCATTAAGACTATTGGCGTGCTCCTTTTTCCTCTATTATTATTCTATGCGTTACGTTAAAGAAACCACGTTAAAGAAATATTATATAGATAAGTAGAAAGCATCACACGTTCAATATTTTTGGTTAATTACTATTCTCATTTTTAACTTTTTATTTCACTTTGTCATTTAACGTGCGTTTTCTTACTTTTTTGAATTAAAATTTACTTTTTATTTGTTAGTAGTTTTAATTCTTTTGATTTGTTATTATTTCATAGTAGTACTTTGTTTTTGGTTCCCTTTTAAGGGTTTTATTATTATTATTATTATTTGATAGTTTTTCGAAATGCCCGGGAAACGCAAATCTAATCTTTCCAACAGAAATAATAAAGCTCGGGCTATGAAAGTAGCTAGAAGTCAAGAGAAGTCAAGTTGTATCACAGAGCTGGGTATTAATATTATAAAATGTACTATTATTACAGGAACTGCTAAAGGAGACAGCATTTTGATTCCCCGCATACCTATTATTCCCAACAACTTGCCATTTCATTTCAAGAGATTGCAATTTCCATTGAAATTGGCTTTTACAATGACGATCAACAAATCCCAGGGGCAAACCTTAAAAGTGGCAGGCATTCATTTAGGAACTCCATGCTTCTCACACGGTCAATTATATGTTGGTTGTTCACGTGTTTCAAGTGCCCAGAACTTGCATGTGTTGACGGAAAATAATAAGTCATTTAATGTTGTATACAGATCGGTATTAAAATAAAAATAAATTGTATATTTTTCCCGTAGATCTTTCAATGAGTTACAAATTTTTTTGAGTATACTTTATCAGACTCTATTTTGCACAGCACCACAATGATAAGGTTTCATTACATTACATATTATGATCAAACCGTCAGTTCCCACACATACACATCAAAATTTCTACGTGAACGAAGTCGCGGGTAACAGCTAGTTTTTTTAATATTCGTAACAATTAACTATTTTTAATTGTAAGTTTTTTACAGGAATTTAAAATAACAAAGAATTTAAAGTGAATTTCTTAAAAAGTATCATTAAATATTAAGATATACCTAAATCATTCTTGAAAAAATGATTAAATTATATTAAATGATTTTATTAGATAAAAAAATAAAAATAAAAATCTATGATCATGTTATATACCACTAAAAAGAATCTATGAGATATTATTTAAAATCTGATACGAACATTTAAAACTTTATAATAATTATTCTATGAATGTTCATTTACTGTTCTGTTGTTTGAATAACAGATTTTTATTTTTATTTTTTTTATTTTTTTTTTTAATGTGCTAAAAGAAATACAGATGCACATATGAAATATATCTCAAGAATTATATAACAAGAAAAATATATCTTACTTAAAATAAATTATAAATTAGACACCATAAATCGCAAATATGATGATAATCTTAAATTGGATTTTTAAAATATTTGGTTTAAATATTACGTGTCATAACCAAAAGCAATTAAGAAGTAATAAAATGAAATTTCTGAAAGTGATCACCGTCTTACAAATAATCATTCATTTTTCTCCATTAGTTAGGATATTTATAAAAGATCAGCATATTTCAAATCACGATTTATTGTTTCATATTTGCAATTTGATTTTTAAAAGCATATCTTTTTTTCTTTGGATTTTTATAGTTTTATCGGAAGTGCAGATGTCAAAAGCCATTCAAAATATACAAAAATTAGGCAAATTACACAATACACAATGGTCTCAACTGTTAGAGGTAGTTTTTACTATGCCTGCACTTGTGACATTTGTCTTGGTCGTAATTGGTTATTTATATCCATTCGATGAAAAACATTGTGAGAACGTTTTGAGAAGTTACGGTATAAACGTCGATTTAAATACTCATATTGTAAAAATCATTACTGTTTTTGTCAGAATATCAAGTGATTCTGTTCAATATTTAATCTCTATGTCTTTTGTTACTCTATATATTATAATGTGTAACAAGATGATTCGAATACTAAATTCGTATATTCAAAAAAGCAAACTTGTGATCTGCAGAGATGCTAATACTATTGCAAGGTATTTTACCGCTTATAACTTAGTTATGAGCTCTTTTCAGTCCTTTGAATCAACTTTTTCTTTGGGTATATTATTGACATTTTCAAGCAGTATTTTAAGTTTGCTTTTAAATACGACGGTAATTGTAAAACGTGGAGCTGACTTTTACTCTATCTTCTATGCTATGATAAGTATGGTAGGAATAACTGTAGTGACACTTACAGCAGCACGTGTCAGTGATCTTGACAGAGCAGTCAAAGAAATTAATTTGAAAAACTTAGAGTTACTTTTAAAATCGAAAAAACAATATCAATTGCACAACATTGTCAATATTTGGAGATCGAATGTCTCTCCATCATTTGTCCTTACTGCATGGGTTTTTTTAATTTCACAAAAAGTTGTTATATAAGTGTAATTAATGGCATTATTACATACACTTTATTGTTGGTTAAATTATAAAGAAAAAAAAACTTTTACAAATAAATAAATAAAATCCATTATGTTAATTAACATATTATTTATTACAAGATATGAAATCCTTGTTCACGAAATCTGGAGAGTATTTGTTGATTTGACATGTATAGATTAATCGTGTAAATTAGAAATTAAAACTAAATAATTTTTAAAGCTGAGAATATTTTCATGAGCAGGAATAAATGCTACGATTTTTTTTAATAAAATAATTGTAGAATATTCGGTATGTGGAACATGTTTATTTATGTTATCATTACATATCGTTTTCTTATATCATTCACTTAAATCATTTTTTGTGTAGATTTCAAGGTTATTTTTTTTAGTTTATAGTGCTGTATTGTATGAGATCTTATTAAATTAGTTAACTATTCACACTAAACACTTTTATAGTAGGATATACTACTATTAAACAGAATTTCAATATTGATGAGAAAAAATAAATAAGAAAAATAATTATAAAGTAATATTTTTCCACTTTTTTAAGTCATTTGTAAATTTGTTAATAATCCTTGTACTTAAATAATGTGTTGGATAAATGCGTTAACTTTATGATAGAAGCATGTTTTCCGATTTGCCTTATCGAAGAAGCATATACAGTTGGTATTTGTATAGTGTTTTAGTTTATAACGTCGTTCATAACGTCAAAAGTACAAACCTCGCGTAGACATTCTTAGGCATTCATAATAACACATCTTTCTTATAACGTTATATTTACCCAGTTTTAACGTAAAATATATACGTACTTCTAATCTCTTTTATTTACTTTTCTACAAGAAAACAGCAAAGTAAAACTGCAAATTGAAGTCGGTAAAAATTAAAATTACGATTTGTTTTGTTTATTCTAAGCCAATTACACGCAATGTAGATTTAAATAATAGAAAAAAAAACTATCTTTCTTGAATAATATAAAGAAGACTGAAGAAATTAACAAAAATCTTAAAATTAATTTAAATTTTTGTATCACCGTGTTGCATGTCTACACTAGGCCAAAAAAAAAAATAAGTTATTTCTACAGCAGGCTATGAAAACTGATTTTAATAATTGTTGCTGATCTTACAACATTAGAGTTAACACAAAATGTTTATAAAATCCCCAACAGATGGCGAGTTTATGTGATGGTTTCTTGCCAAAGATTATTTTATGAAGAAAAACAGATTCAAATGTATTCTTTATAAATGTAAACAGTTTTCATAGATGCAATTTATGAGAAATAAAACAATTTAAAATTAGCTTTCGTTATAACAAAATTGAGAGATTTTTAAAATTGCCATCTAAACTAAAAACTTGAATGTTTCGAAACATTTTTAGATCATTGTGCACGGTGTTTTAGACATCTAACAAACACTTTTTTGTCAATAAATGTGTAATTTTTTGTGCAATGCTTTTAAAACTATTTTTCTTTACATTCTTCAGATAGCATATTCTAACATATGGCTAAATATTTTTTAAATCTGAAATCTTGAGATATAAAGGGTTAAATTAGATGTTGTTAGCAGTACTAATAATGTTTTGGTATGCTAAAGTGTACTATTTTCTTCTTGTTGCTCATAACAGGAATTTTTTATTTGTGGAATCTTTTAAGGGAAACATGTTAAATTTCGGACAAGAATTTAATATCATTACCCCAGTAGAACATAACATCAAGTAGCCGTCAATTTGTTTCAAAATGGCGGCTACAAACTATTAATGCACTTCGTAGAAATATTGATGTAGGCTATGCACATATGGAGTTTTAAGCAAATCGGTTCATAAATACATTTTTATGTGAATTTAAAATTTTCAAGTGGCCGGCGCTTGGAAACAAAATGGTGAGTTAAATTGACAAATATATCAAATGTATTTGTGAGATAAGTCTACTGTACACATACAGTTCAAATTAATTCAAAATGTCAAAAGTCATCGTGTTAAAAAATTAAGTGGCTGGCACTTCGATCAAAATGGCAGAGAAAGTTGCTCATCTAAGATATCGTTTCAAATTTGAAAACATTTTTTTTTTTTTTTTCTAGAAATTCTTTCAAAGAGGCTTAGTAAGTTGATAAAATGTTAGTTTTCTGCATTTCTAGTTTGTTTTAGCATTAAAATAGCCTAATTTTCCCTTAAAAACGCATTAAAAAGATCCAGTAACGCAGGTAATGGATTTGGCGCCAAATTTGACGACTTTTCCCCAATGGCGACTTTTGGCGAGAAAATACTTATTATCGATATACCAAAAATGGACGCAATAACGTGATTGGTTCACGAGTAACGTGAATTTCCTAGATTTTTGTTGTTTGAATGATAAATCCATTTTCCAACTTTGATTTGAATTGATTAAGTATTTCTAAAGTTACCGTGATAACAAATGTTCAAGTGGCCGCCAGTTGGAAACAATACAGTGGAACAAGTTGCCCAGCAAACATATCCAATATATTTGAAGCATAGGTTCACTGTCCAACTGTGGTTTAAATTAGTGCCGTGTTTCAAAAGTTAATTTTATGGCAAATTTTCAAGTGGCAGTCTAAGTGGTTGCAACTTGGAAACAAAATGTCAAAACAACTTGCCCAGCGAAATCATCCAGTATACTTGTATGATAAGTTTCTTGTCCAGTTCTAGTTCAGATTAAATCAGTATTTCAAAAATTATCGTCATAAGAAATTTTCAGGTGGCACCACTTGGAAAAAAAGCGGAGTGAGATGTTTGAAGGATAAATCCACTACCCAAATTTGATGCGAATTGATTCTGTATTACTAAAGTTACCATAATGACAAATTTTCAAGTGGCCGCCACTTAGAAATAAAATTGCGGATCAAGTAACCAAGTGAACTTATCCTAGATATTTGAACCATAAGTTCACTATCCAACTTTTATTTGAATCAGTTTAGTATTTTAAAAGTTATCGTGATGGCATATTTTCAAGTGGCTGGAACTTAGAAAAAAGATGTCGGGACAAGTTGCCCAGTGAAAACATTCAAGATAATTATATGATAATATCACTGTCCAAATTTGGTTCGATTTGAAGTATTATTTCAGAAGTTATCGTGATTTTAAATTTTCAAGTGGGAGCCTGATTTCAAGTAGTCCCGCTTAACTTATCTGCCACTTTACTAAAAATAGCGGATATAGTTTACTAATAAACTTCATTGAGATCCTTATGTGGTCTGTATTTACATCGAAATTCAAACAATTTCGGAATACGCTTTTTACAATTTAAATGTGAAATTTTCAAGTGGTCTCTACTTGAAAACAAAATGGCGGAGCAACTTGGTTAACAAACTCATGTAAGATATTTATAAGATAAGGTAAGCCACTGTTCAAATTTGGTTCCATTTGGAGTATTATTTCGGAAGTTATCATGGTTTTAAATTTTCAAGTGGTAGCCTGATTTAAGTGGTCCCGCTTAACTTAAGATATCCGCCACTTTATTAAAAATAGCGGATAAAGTTCATTAATAAAGTTATTTGAGACACTTGTATAATCTATGTATGCATAAAAAAAAAAAAAATCGGAATACGCTTTTTACAATTTAAATTTGAAATTTTAAAGTGGTCTCCACTTCAAAACAAAATGGCGGAGCAACTTGGTTAACAAATTCTTCTAAGTTATTTATAAGATCAGTTAAGACACTGTCCAAATTTGGTTCGATTTGGAGTATTATTTCTGAAGTTATTGCGATTTTAAATTTTCAAGTGGTAGCGTGATTTCAAGTGGCCTCGCTTAACTTAAGATATCTACCACTTTATTAAAAATGACGGATAAATTTCATTAACAAATTTCATTGAGACACTTAAGTGGTCTATATTTACAACAAATTTGAAACAAATTTGGAATACGCTTTATACAATTTGAATTTGAAGTTTTCAAGTGGTCTCCACTTGAAAACAAAATGGCAGATCAACTTGGTTAATAAACTCATCTAAGATAACTATAAGATATAATTTAAGACACTGTCTAAATTTGGTTCGATTTGGAGTATTATTTCGGAAGTTATAGTGATTTTAAATTTTCAAGTGGTAGCCTGAATTCAAGTGGTCCCGCTTAACTTAAAATATCTGCAATTTATTAAAAATGCCGGATAAACTGCATTAATAAACTTCATTGAGACCCTTATGCGGCCTGTATTTACAACAAAATTCAAGCAAATCTTGCTTTAAATATGCTTTTTACAATGTCGGTTTGAAATTTTCAAGTGGCTGCCACTTCAAATTAAAAAGTCGGAGCAACTTAATTAACGAACTCATCCAAGATATTTATAAGATCAGTTCACTGTCCAAATTTGGTTCCATTTCGAGTATTATTTCGGGAATTATCGTGATGACAAAATTTTCATTATATATATCGATAGATAGATAAACGAAGTGATTGCAATAGGTCGATTTCTAAAGAAATCAACCTAAAAGAAGGCTGGTTAAGGTTCGCTGTGTTTCACTTCGAACTACATCTACGCTTTGGACAATTGGCGACGATCTAAAAGCAGAAAAAAGTTCCCTGTGAATAAGAATTTGCAAATTTAACCGTTTTGGCAAATTGACAATAGTCAGCTGAAAAGAGAGAAGATTTTAAACAAGTTTTAAAAAATATAGCAAGTATTAAAACGAATAAGAGAGCAATATAAAGCATATAATGAACAGGCGTTATTGAGAGGATTTCAGAATATAAAAACATATCAATTCTTGCTTCGATTTTAATGCCTAATGCTGAATACTTAGATAAAAAGTTGAATAATCAAATTAGTACTTGCACAAACGGCTAGTTTGACAAAGGCACAAACTGCGTCACATTACATAAACATCTTTGAAGATAAAATGAATGCTGCTGAAAACACTATTCATTCGTAGATAAACTGTGACCACTATGATATCAGAAGTATTATTAAGATAGTAATTTTTTAACGCTGATGAAATAATTATTTTCTTCAAACAATTTACATAAGATAAAGTTATATCATTCAAATACTCTGCAGGAAAATCTGCAGACAAAAAATTTACTTTTCATGTGAGAGAAAGCTTAAGTGAAACCAAAAAAAAAAAAAAAAGTCATTCACAGTTTTTGACAAGTTTAAGAGCTCACGATATTTTTAAAGATATAAATTGACAGTTTATTATCATTTTTATTGAAAATCATGGATGACAGTCGAGGTTCTTGAAGATGAATTTAGACAAAAGGATACTGAACCAAGAAAACGAAAGTCAAAAATTTCTTTTAGTTATACATAACAGTTTTGTGTGTTCAAATGTTAAAAATTTGGAGCAAACTAAATTAGTATTCTTTCTCTTTCCTTTTTTACCAGCTCCTCAAATTAAGTTGTAATCAATAAATCAACCAGTGATGAGACGCATTAAAGGAAATAATCGAAAATTCACGCTTATGCACATTTTTGAATGTTTTGAAAGCAGTGAAATTTGCAACATCATTATTTAGAATATAATGCATTTCTTAGAGAAAACCTGGAGGTAAGTAATAGAACAGAAAATTTGTGACGTTATAAACACTTCTCCCAAGAACTTGTTGATATGTGATCTTACCGAGGGTGAGACCTGAGTTGCCATACCCGTAGGGAAGAGTTGTCATAACATAATATGGATTACGATACTTAGGCAGAATAAAGCAATTTTCGAGTAAGAACATTTTAATTAAATAATATTTGAAAAAAAAAATCACATAAATGTATGAAGAAATAATGAATTATTTCATAAAAATGAATTATCCTTATTATTATCGCAACATATAGTTTGTCAAATAGAATTAGCTTAATGTTTGAAATCAACAACAAATGTAGCAGTTGAGAGCTCTCTTTCATAAACAGGATCAATTTTTGCACAATTTTACTTTAGTCGAATAAAGTGAAATCATCTTATCGACTGGTTATCCGCATTTTTTACTTTTCTTGACCATCAAGGACATGAGAATCTGAGTGCCATCAGTTTCGTTAATCTATTTAAGTTAAAGGAAAGCTTGGTGTTTCATTAAAAAAAAAAAAAAAAAAAAAAAAAAAAACAGTAATCTAATATCTATTCAAGGTGACCATTAGGCCTTGATATTACAGGATATTCGTTATTGGCCTTATTTGAAGTGACATGTTAGCACATTTTTCAGATTTTTCAGAGTTCATGGTAGCTAACGAATGAAAATTTTCACCAACATCATGACAAGAGGATGACGGTGGCATTCTTTCGCCATGAAAAGGTTCTTCAGCATTTGAAGTATCACACAGGAAGTCCAAACTATGCCATAGCAATGGTATAGTAATGCCAACTGATCACGTACCTAACTATGACAACTATTCCCACAGATATATCCAACACAAGTTAGAAACAACAGCGTCCCAAACATAAAAAATAGATTATGATACATGCAATCAAACAAAGTTAATCAATATTTCGGGTACCAGAAAAAGTAGCTCATCAATTCGAGCTACAGGTTCACTAGAACCAAAAAAAAAAAAGATGAAAAAGTTTACTCGCTAATCATAAATAGAATTAATCAAAGATTTTTTCTTCGTGAAGTTTCTAAAGCTGAATGTACGATGGTCGATACATCTATACATAGGAACCCCACTAGCATAATGACGATGCCACGGTAGCAAGAAATAGAAACTGTGTGTCAACTAGACCCTTATGGCATTTAACCCGGTCGCCTTTACTATGTATACTCTGCTCATAAAAAAATTTCAAAAAAAAAAAAAAAAAAAAAAACAGGTTAAAGGAAGAAAGCAAGAGAGAAATAACAGATGAAAATAAATATAAAACACTATTATACACAATATTTTCTTAAAAAATAAATAGCACAGTCCTGCAAAATCTTTCTTTTCATTTTTTTTTTTTTTTTTTTTTTTACGCTGAATTCAGAAGGGCTTGTCTTTTCATTCTATGAGATAAACTTTTTCACAAATTGAAGATGACGATATGAAGAATTAACACAGGTTATACAGATTCAAATCTCTTTATGTATAAAATGCATTATAATAAGCTGTTATTTTCAAATTATCTTACAGCTGCTTCTGATTCTTTTCATCAAAGCTTCAATAAGGTTTACCCTCTTGTGCACGGCTTGATGGCACTCTGTAAGCAGCATGCAACAATAATCTGCAAACATGTTAGCATTCTCAACCCTTATACCTCCTTTCATTTTTTTTTATTTTATTTTTTTTTTTATTTTTTTAACAATAGGACTGATATTTCTAATTTATTTTGGTATTACACAAAACTGGTCTACAAAAACTCCAGAATAAAACTAATCGTTCTCCGACCTAAAAAAAAATAAAAACAGGATTACATGTTGAATAACTATTTACACAGTTTATGAAAAATATTCTGTGAATATACTACGGGAAAAGAAATTACTGTTATTAGGAGGTCAAAACCACGCATACGCAAACCGAGACATGTCAACAAGCGCTGATCAATGATAAACTCACAACTTTACTACACAGTTATAAATACTGGTTGTAACATTTCAAACTGAAAACGTGTGAAAACCCGTCTAGTGTAAAAGAGAAACGTGTAAACATCATTTAAAGAACTTGAAACGTTTCAGTTCTCAGTTCTTATTTTTAGCATTTTACAACGGCGTTGAAAAATCTTTATGACTTATCTGTCTACACTTCTGTGAATAGTTTTTATTGTTTTTGAAGTAATATTATTTAAAGATATTAATTTTATAAGCAAAATAATGAAGATCTAATATTCAAACAATGTTACAGTGGCGCAACAAAATTATTCAAGCGCTAGCAAAAATTCGTATGTAAAAAATTACACTTAATAATGTTTTGTTAAATAAATCCTTGTCAAATCATGTTCTTAGACTGACAAAGAACATGACTCGACAAGGATTTATTTAAATTTCTTGATAAAATCCTTCTCCTTTTTCTTCACACACATGTCTTGGATTTTCCGAGTGATAACTGAGATGGAAGTTGAGAAAGTGAAGTTTTAAGCTCATGTTTATAAATATATATATATACTAGCTGACCCGACAAACGTTGTTTTGTCATATAAATTATTTCTAGAGAATATTTTGCTAGAAAAAAATAACTAACTTATTGTAAGTGCGTAAGGATGTTCCAATTCCCTTCAACCAAATCCCCTGTTCCTGAGCTTAAAAAATGGGGTATCTATAATGTCCCTTGTAATAACTGTGATTTATCTTATATTGGTCAAACTAAAAGAAATCTTGAATGTCGTTTACGTGAACATTCTCGTTATGTTGTTAATCAAGAAATTTCTAAATCTTCTATTGCGAAGCACAGTTGGGAATTTGATCATAGTTTTAATTTTAAGAGTGCCAAAATTATCTTTCATTCCAAACGCGTTTCCGAACTGGATTTTTTAGAAAATTTAGCTATTTACCTTAATCGTAATAAAATTGTCAATGAAAAATCTGATTCCACTTTGCTGTCTACAGCCTGGAAAATTTTTTTTAATTCAATTAAATAATTTCTTTCATTATGTTTATAACATTATATTAGTTATAATAAAATAATTCTAATTTAAATAAAAATAATAATAATTAATAGATAAATTTTATTAAATTTACTTATTAGTTTAATATTATTGAAAAAAAAAAATAATAATAATTGTTTACTCCTTTCCTCCCTCCTCATTTTGTGGTGTGTGTGTACGTGTATTCCTCTCTGATTGGTCCTGTCCTGCATGTTGCTTCCTATTGGTTGTTTGTGTTGCTCCCCCCCCCCCTCTGGATTTAGTCCTGCTTTCAGTCTTGCTTTTGCCTCCAAGGCATTTGCACGTGTTTGCACCTGATGAAGAAAGGCTACGTCCTTTCGAAACCGGTTGTGCTGATTTAAAATTTATGGTGTGTGAAAAAGTTTGAATTTCTTGCTATTAATATGAGCATTGAATGTTTTGCTCAGCAGAGGCGAATATGGGACCACCCAACGGTTATCAATGTCAATATCTATGTTGTTGACATAGATGACCGCCATAGATGATGATTGTCCGCCATTATCGGGATTTCTTCGACGATATATTGGATATCCGTCAACATTTGTGATCGTGAAATTTTTCGGAAAACTTTTAGTACATTTTCCATCTGCACAAATAATAATGGCCTAAAAACTCATTTTTCATTTTAACATAAAATAACTCCGTCGGATATTGACGAATTTTTTAAAAGAATATACCATTTTAACTAATTTTAACATTTTAACAATATTAACGTCGAAAAAATATTTTAAACACTTACGGTTAAAAATTCATTTTTCATTTCAACATTAAATAAATTCTGACATCGTATTTACGATTCTAAAATATTAACTTTGAAAAAATATTTTAAACACTTCGTAAGATACGGTTAAAAATTCACTTTTCATTTCAACATTAAATAAATTCTGACATCGTGTTTACGACAACTCACGCCATCTAGGTGGAATAGTTGTTGAAAGAGTTGGTTAAAAATTAATTAAGAAAGAACTAATTAAGTTACAACTTTCATTTGTAAATCTAAACCATTCTCGAATCCACCTGAAGACACACAAAAAATTTCATTAAACTCAGTCCAGCCGTTTAGGAGGAGTTCAGTGACATACACACGCACAAAAGAAATATATGTATAAAGATATATTAAATTGAACTGAATTGTAACTCACTTTTAGAAAAGCAAAATTACAGAAGGATTTACCTAAATTTTCATTTTAATTTAATAAATGATAGCATAGGCTACGTTGAATGGAAATAAGTATGGATAAAGCCTCATATCACTTTGTTTTATTTATCATAAATATCAAAATATTTTAGTTACACTAAAAACTATTTGTTTCTGGGTTAATATTTGACCCCAGTATGATTTTCTTAATATTTTTCTACTCACATGAAGAAGTGCTACAGACAAATGATTAAAGTATTGTGTGTATGAGAAAAGATATATATTTATGTATTTTAAGAATACATGAGATATAAAAAAATAATTACACGAAATATGAAATCTGGAACTTTGAACATATATTTTTTTTTTCTTTTCAATTTCACTAAATGTATTATGTCTAAGTAAATAAATATGCAATATATTAGATGAATAAACCTTTTTGTGAATATTTCCATAAATTACTATTTGGAAAAAATATTTAAACACTGTGAAGCGTTTCTCGAGCATTTTTTTCATCTAGAGATTTACCCAGATGCAAAAGAAATATATGAGTTTTATAAATGTTTTTTTTTTGTTTGTAATTAAACGTGTAACCAAAAATTTTAACTAGTCAAGGATTCATATCCAAAATATTGTAAAAAAATGTTGGCTAGAGTTGGTGAATATTATTAATTACCTGATAATTCTTTACAAGTACATATTAAATTATCCATAGTGGCGATTCCTGATTTCAAACTTTTTTTTTTTTACTTTCCGAACACTATAGTGAGGAAAGTATTGTAATCATGTCAAAAATCCGAATTTGAGATTTTGTTACTTTCCAAACACTATAGTGAGGAAAGTATTGTAATCATGTCAAAAATCCGAATTCGAGATTTTGATGTTTCTATACGTTTCGAAGTCCAATGAGTCCGTTTTCACTATTTTTGCGATGATGTATGTAAGTGTGTGTGTATGTATGTGTGTATGTATATGTGTATGTATGTGTGTATGTGTGTATGTGTGTATGTGTGTGAGTGAACACACTAGCGTCTAAACGCTTTGTTCGAAAATGCTGAAAGTTGGTACGCATATTGTAAGTCACCATAGTACGAACCCCATTGATTTTGGTGAATCTAGCTCATATAGTTTTTTACAGGGACACAAAGAAAAATTCTTTATCATTATGGTCTATGGGACCAAAATCTTAAAAGTGCGATAGCATTTGAACGCCTTCTTCAATTGAGCAAAAAAATTATACACATATTATAGGTCATAGTTACTCAATCTGTATAAAGTTTGGAGAATCTGCCATTTACAGTTTTTTTACAGGGGCACAAAGAAAAATTCTTTATCATTATGGCCTATGGGGCCAAATTTTTAAAAGTACGATAGCGTCTAAACGCTCATTTAATCTGAACAAAAAATTTGTACACATGTTATAGGTCAAAATTGCACGAACTGTATAGATTTTGGTGAATTTAGCATTTACAGTATTTTTACAGGAACACAAAGAAAAATTCTTTATCATTATGGCCTGTGGGACCAACATTTTACTTTCTTCTATATTCAATAGAAGAAAGTATTGGATTCGTAAAAATTTTCGAGTTTGGGTTTTTGATGGATTTACACGTTTTGAGAGCTGTAGAACACGATTTCACATTTTTTAGAAAATGTCTGTCTGTTTGTCTGTCAGTCTCTGCGTGTGTGTGACAAACTTTTGTGGCAACTGTATCTCAAGAACTACTTCACAGAATTTCATACAAATTGGTATGTAGTTGCACCTTGACATAAATTAGTGCCTGTCAACTTTTGGTAAAAATTTTCTTACAGGTTGCGTTACCATCCCGCTTTTTCTAAATTTTTAACATGGCGGTATAGTAAAAAAATTTGTATAAATGTGCATAAAGAGAATTATTTTTTAATAATCATTATGAAATTTACCAGAATTATTTATAATAGAGATAGTCAACTGGGAAAAAAAATTGTATGTGTAGGAGCCTCGCCACCCCCCTGGGGGGAAGTCCCCCCCTCGAGGGGAGTAAATTTTCCTGACGGGTATCTTTCAAAAGAGCTCACCAGTACCTTTAAAACGAATGGTTGAACCATAGATATGCGATAATTTAAAATGAAGTTATCGATTTTTTTTTTACTTTTAACGAAAAAAAACTTAGAAAAAAAAATCGTTTTATATATATATATATATATATACATATATATATATTGAAAATAAAATGGACATTTTTTTAATATTTGGTGCTATACGACTTCTCTAATATGGAAATCATCTGCATTATCATGGAAGATATTTTTTTTAAATAATAGATTTAATAAATTATTTTTACTGAGTGAATTTGTATAGGAAAATATAGAAGAAAGTCATGTGGTGGCCGCAACATACTAGTTAAAAGTGCGATAGCATCTAAACGCCTTATTGAATTGAGCTGAAAATTTATATGAATATTATAAATCACTGTTGCACTAACTATAAGCATTTTGGTGAATCTAGTATTTATAGGTTTTTTACAGGAACACAAGGAAAATTCTTTATCATTATGACCTATGGACTCAAAGTTCAGCAGCGTTAAATAAAATATCGTGTAATATATGGAGAAAAATACTCAAAGACTCTATTATGGTTTTATCTATTTTGTTTGTTTAACAACTCCTCTTTCTTTACTTTATCTACAAAACTGTTAATTACTCAATGTTCGGAAAGTCGAGTGGAGTCACTCGAGATTTTTTTTTTTTTTTTTTTTTTCATTAGTGATTTTCACTTTTTAATGTTTTTCTTTATTAATTTTCAGAAAAATAATTGATAGGAAAAACTTAAATCACAACATTTCCTTTCTGTTGATTGCAATATATCATTGTTTCTTGTTTTTGTAATCCAAATAATAAGGAGTCTACTTTTCTTTCATAATTGTAAAAAAAAAGCTTGAGGTAACTATGCTTCTGAATCATTCGTAATGCTTTCAAACGTTTCGAAACTGTTGTTTTATTTACTCGTAATGATTTTGCAAGTTCAGCTAAAGTCTTACATTGATCTTCATTAAATAATTCCTCCAATTCCTCGTCTTTCAAACTTTTTCGATGCGCCAGAGTTTTCTTTATATCCAAGATCAAAATCTTTATTTTCGAAGCATCGAAACCAGTCTCAGCATGTCGCTCCCGACACAGGATGCTCATCGTAAGTTTCAGCAAGAATTCTGTGTACTTCAGCTGCAAATTCCTTTTGAATAAAATCGTGAAATAAAATTCCCCACAAATACTCTTTACTTAGCACAAAACTCGGCATTTTTAAACTAAAGAAAAAAATGAAGTTGTTTAGATTGTGTCGCACTAACATACACTGATGTTCAAACTTACCGACGGTACTTACTTGTAGATGAGTTACCGTATGAAATTACATGTACGTAGTTCTGGTAGTGCCATCTATTAGGAATTTAGCATGAACTTATTCATAGTCCTAATATTCTATGAAACTAAATAAATTGTTAACAATTTAAGTATGAAAACTGATTTTAGAACCTTTTTGAAGTCAGTTCACTCTATGTACGGTAATATGAAGAACAAGAATTAAAAATACATGGTTTAACAAGGCTTAATAAACCGCATTCTTCCTATACTCAAATATATTCAATATGCTTTATTTCTCTTTATAGTAAACAGTATCGATAAGCTCTCTACTTCTTTTATTACCTTGGACTAAATAAATTTTTAGATTGGCGTAATCTATGTAATTCGAGAAAAGGAATCTAAGAAAAATTTTGTATTCGAGGATTTAAAGTTTGTTTAAACTGGGTGAAATTTCCCCATAAATTCATAAATTATATATATATATATTATAAAACGTTCCAAAGATTAAACAGGACATAAAACTGATTTACATCAAATTTCGGGGTTTCTGCATAGGATCTCCGAGAAAAAAAAAAAAAAAATCATATCGGAAAGTATCATACACTGTGTAAAAGAAGCAGAAATACACTAGATATTTAAAATAAAAACGGAATCTTTTATTTTTAATGAAATTATTTTTATATCATTTAATAAGAAAATATCAGTATCATTACCACGATTTTCAAAAACAAATTAGTAATGACAGCAAAAATAGTTTCTAGTTTTTCAAACTCTGTAAAAAAATGAAAAAGACAGTAGTACAAAATATAAAATATAAGCGATATTCGTAAGGAATACTCTTCCCATAGCTTTTATGACTTAGAATACTATTTGGTAGCGAATCATACAAAGATTGGATTCCTGTTTGGCAAAAAGTAGCCTATGAGCTATTCAAAGATTTTAGAAGCTCAGTAAGGAATTCAAACATTTTTCCACCAGCATATACTTGACGAACAGACATTGACCAGATGTTTTCCACTGTGTTAAGATCAGGGCTTTTAGCTGACTTTGCTATAACATGCGAATTATTTGCAGCGAACCAATTTTGAACTCCATTGGTGGGGTGAAGGGAGGCTTCATCTTGTTGAAACATACACTTTTCTCCTCCTTTCACTCTAAAATAGCTCTTTTACCCCCTTCCATGGAGGATCAAAATTGTAATGCCATGTCTCCGGACACATTTATTCATTTCGTAATTTCAGAATGGCAGGAAGTAATCTTTTCAGTAACCCAGAAAATTATTTCGTGAAAGACGCTTACGTGTGGAAAAAATTACAAAGCATACCAAACAGAAGGTCACCACAGTTGGTTAGAAATTAAGCTGGATCCAGCAAAGTATTAAGTTGGACTCGGTGAAAGTTTAAATAGGATTAGTTTTGTGTCGGCATGGTGCTGCAACGAAGGAATTAGGCTGTGAGAGGTAGATGAATTGGAAGCGATTTTAAAAGTTGGATTGAAATGAAGAGAAAGGTAGTTGGTAGAAAGTAGTATAAGGTGGAGATGGTTTTCGTAAAAGTGTGGAGTAGTGGAGTTTTCTCCGAGGTCTGTCTACGCTAAAGTTTTAGACTCAGCGCTCGGATGAAGCTATGTTTCGTTAGTGGAGATTTAGTTGTGTTAAGATTAAGTAGTTTGATGAGTGTTAGTGTGTGTTACTTCTAGTATTCGTGAATGTAAAATTGGATCCGCCGGGAATCTGCTGATCCACAGTGAGGTCACAGTAGCTGAGTAAAAGAGTTCACCCGTCTCTACACCTTCTACTGTTTGCTGGGGTGAGATACTTCAAATTATCTTATCTAATTCTTATACATATATTTGATAAATAATTTAAATACGTTGACTGAACTATCGCAATTCCAGATCGCCCTCCCATTAGTCTAGTTAAATAAGCTCTTGGTTTATTTTTGTTATATATGAGTCTCTGTGCTAATTTCATAATATAATACTTAAGTAGTTAAATTAATTAAGTTAATCATTGAGTAAGATGGGGGTCTGCATCAACGCAAACCTCACAAATTTAATGTCTATGAGCTATATCTAGAAATGATTCTTTCTATAAAAAATCAATGACCTTACGTTAGGACTTTACTCTAATCAGGTATATATTTTTGTACAAATATCAAGGACACGAAATGAAATATGTAAGAAGTTTTTAGAAAATATTTTATTAAATGCACTGCTGATTTTTCTTAATCAAATTAAGTATCTGGTATACTATTTCATTTGGTTGATCATCACAAGTGTACTAAGTATTAACAAATAATAAATATTTACTATACTCACAAAAATGTTATTTGAATACTATATAAATAAAATAATATTTCAATGTACTGAAAGTTTTCTTAAGATTCCTTTGGCACACTATACTACATTTGATATCTCTTTCTTTCTTTATTGTCCTACATATACGATCCATTTGAACGTTGCTAGTGAATATATCCGTTCACTAAGATGTTGTTTTTTAACTATGCATTGGAAATTATATAATTGTGAAATTTTATCTTAATTTTTCAGAACTGGAAATGATATATTTTGGTCACAGGGCTTATCTTCTTTTTGAAGGATTCTATTTTTAATCTCACGTTAAAAGAATCTTCTTTTTTATATCTTGGAATAACTGCATAGTAAAAAAAAAAAAAAAAAAACTACAGTTTTCTATAGTGTTCAGAAGCTCAGTAAACTGTATGTTTGGCAGACTACATCGGCGACATTATATTAGAAAGTTACATAAGAGAAATTTAAAGTTTGAAAAATATTTTTACAAAAGTTGAATCAATTTTAAACAGACATATATTATTAAAAACTTTGTTAGCTCTATTTCACACTTCACTGTAAAAAAAAAAAAAAAAAAAAAAAAAAACTGTAACTTTCTGAAATTATATATCCTGTAAATTTGCAATATTCCTTAATTAACAGCAAATAATCAAGATTTTCAATCTCTATTCTGTATTTTTATCAGTTATTATAATTTTATTTCTCAATAAAAATTAAACATGCTATTTTCTATTTTAAGAAAAACATCCTAAGTCACAAATATTTTCTTGCTAATAATGAATTAATGTAATATTAGTTATTAAAATAGGTATATAAAATAATTTTTTTATAACATCTCTGTTTTTTTCCCTCTGTAATTTTAACTAAGACTTAAGGTAAATGATTACCAGCAGTTTTCTGTTGAAATTTTTAACAATGTTATAAACATGAATTTTATTCTTCGAGAAAACAATAATTAGTAGTACAATACATAAACGATTATTTTTCTAAATCATATTATACCAGTTATTAAAATTTACTTTCAAATAACCTATTTGTAGAAAACATATACATATCTTAAAAGGGCATCTCTTTGCTTCTGTATATTAAAGTAATATACAAGTAATCACATTAATGTATAACATAATTATTAAATATTAATGTTTTTATTGTTATATGCACGATATCCTAGTACAATTTAAATTTTTGTTATTATATTTCAACATATTTCATTATCATAATTCATTTTTAGTGAAACGAATTTCCATTAAATGATGAAATGCATTTTTATATCATCGCAACAAATTTAATTGCATTAGTTTTTAATATTCTAAATGTGTTTCAATACTAAATAAATGAAATAATTAGAGAAAGTATATTGTATTATCGACAATATGTACTTTAATACCTGAAATGTTAGTTTTATTGATTTGTATAAACTAATTCTTTTTTTTAATAAAATTAATAAAAATATATGGATTAAATATGTGTAGCAAATATTCAATATGTCATATGCATTTAATATATATAAAAATATCAAAAAATACACTTGAACCTTGTTAGTTTGAATTAACTGAAATCGATACCAGTTCAGATTTGCGAAAAATCATATTACTGGGATTAATTTACTGTTGAACCTTTACATTCCTAAATAATGCAGAAAAAACATAAATTATTCCCAGAATGGTATTACTTTGCGACATTATACAGCCATTATGTAGCTATTTTTGCGTATTGTATATATAATAGTACACAGTAATCCTATATTATATAATACTAGCATGCTACGCCCACTTCGTTGGTCACTAAATTTAAATGCATTTTTAAAAGAATTGAATCACTGTTTATTTTTTATATCACATTTTAGGCTTTTTAACGTAATTAAAAATTCCTTTTATGGCCAAAAAGTCAAAAGAGCATATTACAAATTAAATTAAATTAAATATTTCTCCCGCTTTTCTATCTTTTCGAAACAATGCTCTATGGTCTTATGTGAATGATTCTCAAGAATGAATATACAGTTGTTTCAAATTTAATGTATTATGCATGGGAAATAAGTACGCTTTAATTTAAAACTCGCAGCTCTTAGAACTTCAAAAGGGATAATTTAAAAATATGTATATATTCATTATTATATATATATGTATATATTCATATGTATATATTCAATATTAGACTCTTATTTTAAGATAAATGCAATCGAATGATATCACGTTGTGAAACTTTGCAACGTAATATTTTTAATTTTAATAACTTGATGTATATATTGCCCGTACAAACAATAAACAATTTTTAGAACTTTTTAAAAAAGTATAACATATATGCAGTACTTTTTTAAAAAAATCATCCTTTTTTACTAAAAACAAAATGGCCAACTTTCATCACCAAAGTAGTTAAATCTAGACCAGTCAAAAATAGGAGTGGTCAACCCGGATGTGTTCCGCCGACAAACTCTTTGCTTTATTTATATAGAATGTATATGGACAATAAGAGGCATGTATATTAATGTTTGCGTAATGCATGGCGTAATGTTTACGTGACGAGGAAAGAGCATTACGCTGTATAAAATGTTCGATTCTATACGCGATTGTAAAGTCCGTACTTAATGAAACCGATATCAGTTAGGATCGGAGAAAATTAATATTATTAATGTTAACCCTTTATGTACTTTCAGTATTTTAAAACACCATTAGTCTAAAAAGCTTATAAAATCAAATTTATGGATGAAATGTCAAAAATATTTGTAAGAATAGAACATATATACCGCTCTTTAAACTTACTAAATGGATTTAGATGCTACATCCCTAACAACACACTTGTCCATAATACATCCTGAAGATGTCCACAGGTCTATCTTTCATCCATAAGACATCCTGAGGACATCATTTGGAGAAGGTGTGCTTTTAAGGATGTAGCTCTTTATGTCCCAGAAAGGATTTTAGAGAATACTTGGCCTTGTTCCAGATTTTGATGCCTGTTATATTCTAAACTATCATTAGTCATATACTATCATAATTCCTATACTATCATAATCTACCATTAATCATTAAAAAATAATAATAGCAAGTAACATGAAAAGTAAATACTTTTTTGCTAAGGTCCTCTGCCAATGGTACGCTAAATTACCATCTCAGAATATCTTCATTAATTACCATGATGAGATGATATGCATAATTTGTGTTGCATACATCTTTAAAAATTCTGTTATGTAATTTAAAAAAAAATGCTTCAAATAAATTTTTCATATGTTTCACAATGCGGTAGAATAATAGAAGATTAATTTTCTTTTGAACCTTTACAATACTAAATAAGGCAGACAAATCATATTTTAATTATGTACAGTATCACTTTATACAATGCTACACACCATATTTATGTATTGTGTATGTAATAGCATATAATAGTGCAATGATATATTGTTTTATATACTAGCGATATTAGGCAAGCACGTTAGTATTGTACGTAAATAAAAATGATGTCACTACAGGTATCGACGTGATTTTTGCGTGATAATGGTTGAACGTTACTTCATATACTATTTTTATTTCTATACACTAACGTAGAGTGATATATTTTGTGAGAAAGGGCAACCAGTGAAAAGTAATACATTATTATGGTACTGTAAATTGGTTTAATAAAATCATTAAAATGATCAATTATTACAACCTTTGTAAATAAATGTAATTGCTTTATTGTTCATTTCTCTGGTAAATATACTACACGTTCACGAATTATATTAAAGTCTGAAATTGATAATTGTCGATTTCAGAACATTTATAATTTAAAATTTTTACTGATTTCGGTTCGGATTATTTGGATTTTTGTGCTTAGTAGGATTCAAACTTACGCAGTTTGTAAGGACGCTTAGTTTACATCGCAAAACTAACAAAGGATATTTTATTCTTCAATTTAATGATTTCCCAACTTTGAAATAACATAGCTACGAAACAGTGAGAAACAGAAATGTCAAAAAATGGCTTGTTGGAGGAACATCTCTGGATTTGTTTTACACCGGTTTGCAGAAATGGTTCCAAGACTGACGTGGCGCAACACGCATATGAAGCCTTAAATATTTCTCAGAAGTGTTAGAAAGTTAATTTGTCAGTCTGTTTCACTGATGACACGTGTAAATGAGTTTTATCAAAATAGTTATTATGGGGAATCGTAGAACATCATATCATATTCCTTTGTACAACATGTTTTTATTGTACTGGAATACCACCGTTTAGGTCGATGTCCGATGTGGACAATGTAAAGCTTTAAACAAATATTTTATGTCAAAAAAGTCCAGACAAGATAAAAATTCATAATTTATTTACATAAAAAGTTTCAGACATGTCTGTCCAACATACCACTTGTTTCAGCTTTCTGCCTCCCACTGTATTATAGTTACGGCATTTATAATTTGGAGAATCCTTTCTGAAACACACTGTATATATATATGTATATTGGCGTATGAAATTTTCTTATAAAATCTTATGCATATCTTTGTTATACTATTATAGCTTTATAACGAATGTAAAAATCGGGTAATTATGTAAAACGCCAAAGAGAAAACCTTTTAAAAAGAGTTTTTAAAATATCAAAGCAAAAGGTACAATAAGTATAATAATGCAATTTCATTTTTAGAATATTCCATATTTTTTAGCATATTAAATTTTTGTAAGACAAATTTTTGTAAGAAGTTTAGAACGGATTTTTCTCAGCTAGATAATGAATTGCTGGATTGATATTTATCATTTCTAGCTAGAGTTATGAACATTTTTTCAATTGCCTATATAA
Source organism: Salticus scenicus (assembly GCA_963930645.1). Taxonomy (NCBI): domain Eukaryota; kingdom Metazoa; phylum Arthropoda; class Arachnida; order Araneae; family Salticidae; genus Salticus; species Salticus scenicus. The sequence continues at coordinate 150,649,098 of OZ005662.1, forward strand.
AAATATTTCAATGGAGGGGGAGTTTTGTATAGGTGTTAAATAAGGTGACTACAATAGGGTGCAAGATTGACAATAGACATTTAAAACCTTAGTTGATTAGACTTTTTTTTTTAAAATAGGTGATTATAATTATCCCATCAAAAGCACAATACACCATCTACAAAAATATTAGGTATTTGTAACCGCTAATGGCGAAACTATGTCCACTTTGTTTTTCTTGATACATAGTTATACAACTTTAGTTATAGTAATTAAGGCTAATACTGCTTTATACCACTACTACCTTACATAGAAATTCTAGCTTTGTTAGTCGACATAATTACCCTAATGTGTCAATAAATAACATAAAATGATTAAAGTTTTCTATTTATTAAACAATCAATTTTAATAACTAATGAAACAGAAATACAACATCTTGCAGTTAACAGATCAAAGTGAGAATTACTTTAATAAATCAAAAGATTGTAAATAGACTTATGTTTATGCTTAAGACATTTTAAAAACTACAATTACTCCAGGAGAAATATACGTAAGTTTCTTGCTATTTTTAATTACTTGTCGATCTGGCAAAATAAAGATTATTTATTTTTTTAAACGTAGCAAATACCATTTTTTGAGGCAATATTAAATGGAATGTTCATAGACATGCCATTGGGATAATCATCATCCCCTTATGACAAGACTGAATGCATAGAGCAAATATAATTATAATTGATGGTCTTTCTATAACCCCCTATGACGTTCAATAAAACGCATGTCCCAGGATTAATATTTAACTCTGTGAGATGCAAATACTCAACCTCTTCTAGCCCTTTGACTTCTAAGTCACATAACGAAGCAGTATACATTTCATTTTCACCTATTGTGCAATCAGGATCTGACGAAGATCTAGAAATCAAATCCAGTTATTCCTTTCGCTTTGATTATTTTTTTCATTTTGAGCGTTATAAGTTTTTTTATCTTGTGTGACAAGTCCTTCTGATCCTAAGGTTTATCTACTTTACTCTTTTTTTTTTATCATTAATTATCACTTTATCTTTGTTATTACTTGAATCTTGGGTTTTTTTTCTTAAAGGTGCTATCAGACGAAATGCGATATGAGAAAATGCGCACAAAGACATACAGTCGGCAGAAAAAATATTCGAGCGCAAGCAATAACTCCTATGTTAAAAATTACACTTAATAATGCTTTGTAAATAAATCCTAGTCTTTGTCAGCCTAAGAAAATGATTCGACAAGGATTTGTTTTACAAAGCCGTATTAAGTGTACATTTTTTACATAGGAATTATTGCAAGCTCTCGAATAATTTTGCTGCTGACTGTATATACAGTTTCTGAAAATGAGCAAATGCTATTGAAGACATCTCAAACCAGTAAACTGGGCGAAAACAAAAAGTCGAAACTGTTCATTAAACTGTTACTTTCTTCTTGTGTATGTACAAAGTAAATAGTATGTTGTGGCAATCACAGAACTTTCTTCAATATTGTTCTCTATAACAATATCAACTACCGGTTATCGTGCACAAAATTTTAATTAATATAACTTTAATTAACATAAAAAAAAATTGAGATATAGTCACCTGAAAATTCGCAGAAAGGAATAAGGAAAGCCATCTGTCGAGCGATATATACCAAAACTCAATAAGTATAACTTTTCATAGTCTTTAGTGCTACCAAGTTTAGTGCATCTTTTATACTTTATAATATAGAAGCTGATATATAATTTTCCTGTAAACAAAAAAATATTGCAAATAAGCAGCTTCTACTTTATCATAACAATTTTGCTTAGGGTTAATTCGTTATGGCTATTTTGTTGGGGCTGTTTTTTCAGAATTTTATTTTATCTATTATTATTATTATTATTATTTTGTCCGAACTATTTCTTCAAGGCTATTATGTCGAAAATGCTTAGTCAGAGGTTTTCTTTCTTTCTTTTCTTTTCTTTTTTTTTTTTCTTTGTCGAAACAATTTTGTTTTGGGCTGTTTTGTCGGGATATTTTGTCTGGGATTATTTTGTCTATGCTGTTTTGTCGGATGTGTTTTGTCTGGGGATATTTTATCGGGGCTGTTTTGTCAGGGGATATTTTATCGGGGCTGTTTTGTCAGGGGATATTTTGTCGGGGCTATTTTGTCGGGGCTGTTTTATAGGGGTTACTTTGTCGGAGCTCTTTCGTCTGGGGCTGTCTTGTCAGGACTGTTTTGTCGGGGCTCTTTGCCAGGGCTATTTTGTCCCGGGGTTGATTTCTCTGGGACTGTTTTGCTTGGGGCTTTTTTTGGGGGGGGGGCTATTTTATCGAGTTTATGTTGTCTGGGCTATTTTGTTGTCAAGACTCTTTTGTCGGAGTTCATTTGTCCTGGGCTATTTTGATGGGGTACCGTTTTTCAGTAGAGAACCTATGAAAGAATGAAAAAGTAATAGTCATTAGACACACAATTTGCAAAATCGATAAAAACGATGAGTTAGATTTTTACGATATTTAAATTTAATTTTGTTGAAGAAATTACAGTAGTTCATATAAGATCGAAAAAAAGCATTATTAGAACTATATCATTTATAAAAAATAACGCACTCAGTAGTTGCTTGAAACGTTTCTTATTCAATAAATTTTATTATTTACTCAATTTATTTGTAATCAATTACTTGTTAATCGATTGACAGTAAAATAATTATCATTTAAATGTAATTCAATTACTTTTTAATCAATTATGCTTAACACTGGTATTAAGTTCCTATATTCGAGAAAGAAAATTAGAAATTTGTAGAGAAAATAAAAATATTGTAAGGCATTTTATGTATTATAATATACTCGTACGATCGTTCAAACCATTTGAATCGACTTTTTCTCAGGGTATATTATTGGCATTTTTAAGCAATATTTCAAGTTTACTTTTAAACGGGACAACTATTGAGAAAAATGTAAACACTCTTCACGCTTCCTGCATAGCAATTACAAGTATTCTATCAATAACCTCCGTAGCATTAATAGTAGCAAACGTCACAGATGACAACAAAAGTGGGAAAGAAATTAATTTGCAAAATTAAGAGGTGCTTCTCAAATCAGGAAGATTTTTTATATTCGACTATGTATGTCAAAGTTTGGAAGTTAAATAATTCTCCATCGTACACCATTACTTCTTGGGGATTTTTTAACTTTACAAAAAGTTGTTATTTAAAACTCATGAACAGTCTTGTTATATGCACTTTAATACTTCTTATAAAGGTACTTTAATACTTCTGACCAATACGTCTGATTCCCAGGTAACACGAAAACGTCGGCCAGCTGATATTTTGAATGATCATACGTCAAACTTACAATATTTATCGATATTGACAAACGTATATTAAAATTGTTACTATATAAAAATAACCTAAATAATTATTTTTTATACTTATAACAATTATGATTCAAAAACAATATTTTAAAAAATAAGTTTTTATAAGCATAACTTTGTAATGCTTTATTTTCTACGTTTGTTAATATTTTGCAATGCCATAAAATAATATTATTTTAAAAACTTTCTGCAATATTTGTGTGATATTTGATAAGCAATATAATTTTTTTTTGGATATTGAGAGATATTTGTCGACATTATAAAAAGAATCCATGTTATTTTTAAACATGCATCATGTTTGAGACGTCAAAAATTGATATTTATTGACATCAGGAAATATTCGCAATATTGTCAGATATTACAAAAAAATATCTGTGAATACTTTTTAGAGGGGGTTCATGTTATATTCTCCAAAGTTATATTTTTATATTGCCCAATATATTTGTGCTGCCTGGCATATATATAAAGACAATCGACAAAATATTTTGTTATAACCAGTGGCATTTTTTGCTATGAAATCCATCTTCTACATCAAAATTACATGTAGGATATTATTAACGTTAATCAAGTCAAAAATAGCACATGAAAATGATTATATCTCAGAAAGCTGAAAGAGAAAAAATAAACAGAAAAAAGGATTATACAGGGTGACAAGAAATAACTTGGACACACACGATACATTATAACTTTAACCAAACTTCAATAAATATGAATACAGTATTTTGTCTATTATATTTACAAATTTTCAAAGTGGCTACCTTTAGCCTTAATACAGAGCTATAAACGTGTCACAAAATGTTTGGCTATGGGCCCGCAACTCACTTACTGATATTTTATCCCATTCCTTGCATAAGAATCCTTTTAGGGATGCCAAAGTTTTATGAGGTTTAGCACACACCCTTGTCTCGAAGATGTACCAAACAGAATAATCCATTGTTTTCAAATCTGGGGAATACGGTGGCCTATCTTGAGCTCCAATGAAGTCAGGAAAATTTGTTTTGCACCAATCTTGAGTGCCTTTAGCTCTGTGTGCAGGGGCGGAATCCTGTTGGAAGGTCCATCTTTTGTTTCCAAAGAACTTTTGCGACCAAGGTAAGACGACATCTTCCAAAATGAGTTTGCGATACTGGTAGTTAGAGATATTTGGTTTGAAACTTCGTCCAAGTTATTTCTTGTCACCCTGTATCTATATGATGTGGATACATTGACAGAAAATCATTTACGATTGTTCAAGCATTCTCAAAAAAAAAAAACTTTTCTAATTTTACATGTAAATACTATTTAAGTCTCTTACGTAGAATTCTTACAGACAGATTACATATGACAAATATATACAAACAAACGTGTCTTGCGAAAGCAAAGTTTCATTAAAGCGCATTACTAAATATCTTTCATCCGTACTATTAATGACATCCATTGCATGACATGAAATGTAATTAATACTAAATTTTTAATGTTTAGAGGTTAATGTTTTCTCCGCTGCTTGCTTATTTTTTTTTATATTATTTTTTTCTTATTTTAATAAAAAAATATAAAAAAAATTAAAAAAAATGTCATATGCATTTTTTTATGAGCTATTCACATTTAAATTTAATAGTATAATCCGTACAATATGAGTTTAAATTGTAAATTGTATACACATCAAGAACAAAAATAATTAGGAAAAAATTAATGTTCTTTTAACAATCTTGGATGTTTTGCAATAGCTGTGGCGTCATGTAGTTTCATGAAATTCCAAATCAATTCAGATAAACAGCTATACTTAGACTAATGTGTGAAATACTTAGATATTAATAATAAAAAAATACTTAAAACAAACATAAAACAGTTTTTTTTTAATTATTATTATTACCAAAACAATTAAAAAAATGGTTTAATCCGTATGTTTTGTAGTTTTTTTTTTTTTTTTTACTATACACTGTGTGTAAAATATTTAGAAATTCTTTATCAATATTTTATTTGGAAGAAATGTTTTCGAACAATATACAATACATAAAATCAAACCTCAAAAATTTTAATCTATAATACATTCATTGAATGCATTTCTAATTCTTTTGTACTATTTTTCTACTAGCACACTATGTTCAATATTTAAAATTAATGTACATTAAGTTGATTGCTATGAAGAGAAAATGCATTTTGTTGATAAATATCCAATTTTTACATTTTATTTTATTTTATTTTTATTTACAACAAAGTATAGTTTTCATTTTCCAAAATAGGTATATTTTTGTAAAAAGAGGACAACAGAACGTCAAGAATTATTTAGATATCGATTTAATTATGATAAGAACTTCTTTTTTTGACGTTATAGATAAGAAATAGTATCAATGTAATGCGTCATTTTACGTGGAATGTACCGGTTTTATGTGTTTCCCCGCAGACCAAAATTTTGGAAATATATTTAAAATCTGCTAAAAAAATAACGAAGCTAAAAAAATACACATTTTATGCTTTATTTGTGTATTCAAGCATTATTACTTATATGTTTAGTTATTGGATAAATAACATCCAGAACATGTGTAGATTATAAAATATTCTTGTAAATTATACTCAATATTAACGTAAATACTGCTATTAAAGAAAAAAAAAATACTGTTAATTCGAATTTAATGCAAAATTAAAACTGTTTTGAAGTTTTACAAAATATTTACGAATAAGTTTATAAAATGTTATGTATTTGTTTAATACTTAGTACAGAAATCGATATCGGTACAAAAATAATCATGTTAAATTTAATTCGTTGTAAAAAATACAAATATGAAACTCTAGAAGTTCAAATATTCCATGAATCACTGTAGATATTTAAAAAGTGAAATAAAAATTTGAAAAGAAATATTTTTATATTGCTTAAAAGTAGGAATATTTTCATTTTCTAAGGACTTACTCTCTGTGAAACCGGACCACTCTCATGGGTGAATCACAGAATGTCGCCTACTGGTCATATTGTTTCGAACAAATTAATTAATTTTGAGGCGCAATATTTTCGCAACTGTGATTTATATTCTAATTCTAAAATTTTTCATTTATACAGCAAAAGACTGGAAATCATATTGTTTAATAAATTATCTTTTTATAAGAAAATGATATAATTATTAGATGCATTGTTAATGAAAACATCACCAGTTACTCGTTTTTTCACAATACTTTGTATGTAAATACGGAACTATAACATGTTAATTTTATTTAAATAATTTTACATATTCTTCTAAAAAATATAGCACATATAAGTCACTGAACTATGATTTTCATGGAAATCAATTTGTTACTTTAAAAAGTGTAAAAACATCAAAGTGATCTTTTAAAAATTAATCATATGTAGTAAGAATACAACAGCAAAAAATTCCTGTAACTTGAAATTTTGAACCATTCTTTCAGCAATTTAAAACATAATAATAATAATAATAACATTTTCAATAATTTATTGAAACGCTATATGAATTCATATTGCTAACCAATATTTTTATAGTAAATATATGTTTTTAAATGAAAAAACATAATTCAAAATATAAAAATAAAGACATAAAGCATATAGATATCAAATCAAGTTTTTGTGCAAAACATTTTCTTTAAATGTCATTTATAAAGATGTGAAAAAAAAAGTATTATGTCTATTTTCAAAACTTATGCAGTGATACGTTAAATTTTACTATAATTTTACTATATTCAGCTGAAATATTTGTTAGAATTTTTAATTATTTTCTCCTTCCAGTATGATACCGAAGAGAATTCGAAAAACTAAACATCTATACGAAGACTATATTCCAAAATGGATGACATCTGCACTTTTGATTTTTAAGATATTTGGTTTAAATTTATTTTGTCATAACAAGAGAAGTGTCCGATATAATATAATGAATATTTTACAAGTTTTTTTTGTTTTACAAATGATCATTCATATATCTGCTGTTGCTATGACATTTACGAAGTATCAGCACGTTAAAAGGCACCTAATGAAGATTGGAATTTCTGCATTTATCTTTAAAATCATTTCCTGTCTTCTGTGGTGCTTCCTTTATTCATCTCATAAAAAAATTTCAAAAGTTATTCAGAATATAGAAAAGTTAGACAAATCATGCCATACACAAAACTCTAAAATATTTGGGACAGTTTCTTTTTTGGTTACCATTGTAGCGTTTCTTTTAATTATTATTGTTTATATGTACCCTTTTGATAAATCACATTGCAACCTTTCGTTGGAGAGGTATTACATACATTTTGATCAAAACATACCCCTTTTAAGATTCACAGCATTATTAATCATAACATCAAAGAATGTATTTCAGTATTTAGTTCCAATGGCTTTTGTTAATCTTTACGTTATCATGTGTCAAAATATGGTCTATATTTTACGTTCCTACATTCGAAAAAACAAGTCAATCAAGTGCAATAAAAGCAAAATCATTATAAGGTATTTCACATATTATAACATAATTGTACAATATTTTAAATCATTCGAATCTGTGCTTTCTCGGGGTATATTATTGGCATTTTTAAGCAATATTTCAAGTTTGCTCTTAAACATGACAGCAGTTGCAAAAAATGAAGAGGGCATCTCGTCTATCTGTATAGCAACTATAAATATAATATCGATTACCGCCGTGACATTGATAGCAGCAAGTGTCAGTGATTACGACAGATTTGCTAAGGAAATTAATTTGCAAAATTTAGAGATACTTTTAAAATCAGGAAAGTATTTTCGATTAGACTATTTTGTCAATATTTGGAGGTTAAATAACTCTCCGCCATTTACCCTAACTGCTTGGGGATTTTTTAGCTTCACAAAAAGTTGCTATTTAAGTATCATAAGTGGACTTGTTACGTACACCTTACTTCTGATAAATTTGTAAGAGAAGGTGTAACAAAACATAATTTATCATGATTTGCAGTATTTTAAATAGAAAATTACATCAAACCTCTTCATAGAAATTACTTGAAAGGTACAAATAAAATTTAATTCGCTATACATAGAATGTGAAGATACTTGCTTTACGGTTTGCAAAACAAATGTCTTTAGAAAAAGAATAAAGAATAAAAGAATAAAGAATAAAACAGAAAATAGTTTCAGCAAATTTCATGTCATAAGTATCTGGAGTTAGAATCAGTTATTGCTTTCAGATATAAGGTTTGATTTCTAGTTCCACAAATAAATGCTATTTAAGTTTCGTGTGTAGACGTGTTAATTATACATAACTAAAAACAGATTAATTAAAACAATTGTCAAGTACGTAATTTGTGCATATGTAAATATATATAGCTAAAGGCAGATTTGTAATATCGACAGTTACGCAAGAAAACAAAATTTCAACGGCATATCTCAATTTAAAATACTGAAAAATATAAAAGAAAACTTAATCTTACATTGCCTTTTGGTCATGTGAGTCCTCATAAATATAATTCCCAATAAAAATGTAATTTGTTTATTTATTCATATATTTTCAAGAAAATTGAACTGTAGCTTTATAATATGCTGTCTAGGCCGAATATTAATTTAAATGTAACGTGAATGAAAATTTGAATATTTTGAAAATTGATATTTTCCCTACCACTATAAAACACGTAAATCTTAATCGGTTACAATCATTTCCTTTTTCATCGCAGAAAGTTGCCTGGCAGTTGAAATGATGTTGCCATCTAGATTTCATACTTTAGTTAATTTTAAAAAATCTAATTGTTGTATGGATAAGCCGCTTGCACACTTAGATTCAGAAATATCGCCTCTTTCATTTGGTTCCGAATTCTAAACAGTCGGACTCACATTTATAATTTATTTTCCCTTTTTTGGCTTTTAACTCCGTTAAAATATCTATTTTTATGCTATCGCGGTTAATTCTCAGTCACTGAGATCGCTTTTTCATCACACATATGTCGACATTTGAATTAATATCTCCATAACTAAGTAAAAGATTTAAATTCTGTTTTCAAGAGCCCCTCGGAAAGGCTACTGAGCATCCGTATGTCAAGTATTGTACTTCTGTGTTCAATAGGGGCTGAACTTATAGATGCTCAGACAGATAAACAGACAGACATCTTCTTTTATTACTATAGATTGAAAACTAATTTTTGTTATATAGTTTAAAAATATATATCAGATAAAAATAGAAAAATCTGATAAAAAAATAATTGATATCCATAGCAAAAAATAACTCTAGAAAATTATTAAAATGTATTACAAATAGTCCCAAATTCATTAATCACGAGGTTCCTTTAATTCAAAGGAAAATCTTTCGAATTGTAAACAAACTTACATAAACACATCGCTAAAATCTGCTGCATTATCATAGATATTATATTAAATTAATAACATTTGACAAATTAATCATATTATGCTAAGTAAGATGCTATTATATTTTCAATTAATATTATATGATTACAAATTGATTGTATATTACGTCTGAACTTGGCTTTGTTAATTTTCCACGTCGCAGGGTCATTTTTCATCTTCCTTGATTGATTAGAATATACTTATTCTACACACGTCTCCATTGTTGAAGGAAACACGAAATTCAATTATTAGAAACTTTGTGTGCTACAAGAAAGTGCAGTCATAGGCGGGAGAAAACGCGATAATGCTAAACTAATTAACAAGTGCGGTGCTTTAGCCTTGTGGAGTAGTATAACGATATCACATATATAGAGACAACCGGTTTCGAAAATCACTAACCTTTGGATCTGACCAGATATGCAGCTCATCGTGATTTTCAAAAGAAAATAACACAGGGATGGATCGACTTTTGCATAGTTTCTATTTCAGTTACTGAAAACGTTTACTTAAAATTGAAAATACTGAAAACGCATTTTAAAAATTTAAGGAGATGGCTAATTTTACATCAAACAACACATTTGGATGTTAATTCATTCACTACTTTTCGCCTTAACTTGTGGCACTTTATTCAAGGTTAATAATAAAAAGTTATTATATATGTCACATACATTTGCAAAAAATAACTTACAAACGATGTATTATGCACTAAGAAGAAATATACAAAAAAAAAAAATAAAAATAAATCAAGCTACAAACATTTTGCGTAATAAATGACAATTTTGGCATAAATTAAATCCAACTTTTATTGCACCTGCATACATATGAAGTTACATCAATAACTGTAGTTACTGTGAAAGAAACTCGTGTAAAATTTGGCGCAGTTTATCAGGAAATGAAGTTACTAAGATAGTATTAAAATTAGAACAGGAAGTGTTCCTGTAAATGGCATGAGTAAACGTAGTAAACAGAATTTTTTAATAATAAACTTTAAAACTATGACCCATAAAAAATTTAATTCTGGTAAAAACTGTATTTAGTTTTAGATTTCTGCGAAAAGGAACATCTTTTTTTGAAACGCACAAACAAAAGAATATTGCACTGTTTGAAAAGAAACACCTGTTATTATATAGTAACGTCAAGAGTATGCATCAAATTAAACAATTTCTGTGAGAGAATTTGTTATCTCCCTCAATAAAAATAAATCTAATATAATTATTCTATTTGTTTTTTCAAATAAATTATTTCTTGAACAGATATTTGCATGAATTTTAGAGCTTAAATTAAGATTAGTTAAATTTTCTCAATTGTAAACCGTTTGCATTTTTTATGATAAGTAATTTAGCATGTATAATTTTAAAAGCACAAAAGGAATTGTAGATTTTTTTTTCTTTTTAATAAAATTAATTTTCTTTTATTTTATTATATATACATGTTTTTATAAATAAAATTTTACATTTCATGATATCAAATGCATGGTTTGTCTGTCTGGTTGTTCGTTTAACCAATCAAAGATAAACATGTAATGCAATTAAATAAAATCATCTTAATGTGGATATTTGCTTATTTTTACTCCATACATATTAGTATTTTTTCGATGTTTGTAAAACTTGACTTCGTTTTTAATATTTTAAATATGTATATAAGACATAAACTTCATTTGTATTATAATACATATACAACAAATGAAAAAATTGCGTAAAGAAAGTATTTAAAAATATCTATAAAATTATTTAAGTATTTCACGGGATTCCGATACATGATTATATTATATTACATTATCATATATTTTTACTATAGAATAAGTATGAAGATTTTCAATATTTAAATTTTATAAGCCCCCATCGAAAAAATGTCCAATGAGAATATTTGCCCCATAAACTAATAATGTGTTATACAGAAATTCAGAATTCAAGCGTTGTAATTTTTTGTAATTTTATTGCTACTATTTTTAATTATATACATATATATACATATGTATAAAGATTTTCTCAAAATATAGTATAACGTAACCCTTTAGCATTAAAATCCTAAATTTTCTTAAAATCGTTAAATATGTCAATATCGTACAACATGACTGATAAATCATAAAGGAAATGTTATCTCAAATGGTCAAAATTTCTACAATATTCCATAAATATGCTCTAAAAAAAAAAAAAAAAAAAAAAAAAAAAAAAAAGATGCATCAAGAAGGAGTATTGCAAACTGGATACAAATTGACATACATACAGGTTTCGATGGAAAATGCAAAATTATAAAGTTTGGCTGCCATCGAATGAGTATGCGACTCTGCAGCTCATCTTAACTGCGCAATTGGCAGAATATTAAAAATGATAAATTTTGATTCCAGGTCATAAATTCTTCGAGAACTTTATTCCGTCTACTCAGAAAGACAGTAACTATGCCTCGCATACAGATGTGCAAACAACATGCTCAGATGTCAGCTTTTGAGTGTGGTGTGTAGTTGGGCTCAAAGAAGCCGGTTGGTCTAATCTTCAAATATTTTGACAGTTGGATAAGAGCGGCACCACTATTAGATGATATTGACAGGAATGGGTGAACCATGGCCGAACACAGCATCAGGGAAGAAACGGTCGGCCTAAAGAGAGGACCGAAAGTGAGAACCAGTCAATCGTCAAAGCGGTACTCAAACCACCAATTCACCATTATCGTCGATCATACGTGCAACTGGTACTTCAGTGACTTCAAAGACCCTTAATAGGCGGCTCAGGGAAATAGAGTTGAGCTCAGTCCCCGGATCTCTCTTTCACTGAGGACGTTTTGAGCATCATAAAAAGGGCCCTACAACCAGGTCAAGATTTTGCCAATTTAACGCACCAATTGGACAGACTTTGGCACGATACTTCACATGATCACATCTGCCAACTCTATCAACTAATAAAAAGCCGAATAACTGCGTACATAAGGGCCAGAAGTGGACCAACGCTTTGGGAGGCCCTTTCTCTTGATTAAATCATTCAAATTTTCTGAAACTGTAATCAATAGTTTTTCTCCACGTGTAAATCACATCTACCAATTTTTGTCCAGTGCGAAAAATTTCTTATTCGTGCCTTTTTTTTTTTTTTTTTTTTTTTTTTTTTATTAGAATGTATAAAGAATAATGGTGTGTAATAGATACCTGATTCGTCTTAAAATTGTAATTTTTTCCCCTTCATATTAGATTTTTTTTTTCAAAACAATTACACTTTAAATGAAATCCATAATTATTACAATAAGTCACAAATCTGCTACTTTTTTTTTTTTTTTTGAATGTGTATCTGTAATCTGACAATTCTTTCATTAATGTTCAACAGCTTTGATTATTATTCACCAGAGTATTGTGATGAAATTCTGTGATTTTTCAGAAAGTTTGAGGTAATATCCAATACTTTCCAGTGATATACCTGGAATACATCCGTAATCATAAAGTATATTTTAAAATTTCTATTAAATTTGTGAAAGGAAGAACATTCCTGGGAAGTTTCAGGAAATTAGCTCAACAATGTTTACCAGTAATGTTCCCGCAATACATGACTAATAAAAACAATCTGATTTGGCACTCACACGGCTTTCCCTTACCCTGAAATTCAACACCATTAAGACAGATTGGACGTTAATGGATAAGATAACGAAGACTGTTATATAAACCTCTGTAAAAAATATCAATTTAAAATAGGCTTCTAAAAATTTTTATTTGGCAAATTATTCTTCATGAGGGTTTACCACCTTCCTCAACCCCTCACCCGTTTCATTGTTGTACTTACATTTAAAGCGAATAGAGAAGCTGTTATTAATTTTAAAAGATCATTTCAAATTATTCAGACAGCTTTCTCCCACACAATTCCTTAAAATTTATCAGTTTTTGAAGTAACCACTTTACCTTAAATTCAAAAAACAACATTTGAATAACTTCAAATTATTTATCTTTAAGTTATTCTGATAAAAGGCATATATATATATAAATATTATACGTTAAAAATATGACATCAATATTCAAGGAACCTCAAAAAGTGTTTTAAAAAATCGCTAAATTCTCAGTTTAAAAAATAGTTTATTTAACAAAAGGGTATGAGGAATTAATTTTAATTTCTGTTCAGTTTTCCTGAACATGATAAAATATTATTGCACTTACTTACATTCAATACAAAAGAAAGATTTCGCTAAATTCTGTACTGGTAAGTATAAAGGATTTAAGTCCATATTCTTGATTTTTCAGGAGACGAAAAATAAAGTTATACTAATTAAAATCTAATCAGAAGAATCGATTAGGAAAAGGGGATTACGTTGACTTATACCCTTTATACCATTCAATGATTGTCAACCTTCATTTAATAACGGTAAAAAATTGAATTAAATATATTATACCAAAGATTAATGCTAAATTTCTGACTTTAATCTTTTTTTACTAATGGATTTTCTCAGAGACTAAATGACATAGACTTAAATACTTTATACCAATCGATAGAGAATTTTTTTCTGAGTCTGACAATGTACTTAACTCAAAATCGACATTTTTGGACTTAAATACTTTATACTTATCAGTACAGAAATATTGGCAGCCTTGATACATCTTCTAAAAATTATGCACATACCACATTATGCAATTAAATATGATTCCATATGAATAACATATAGCACAACCTGAAATGCATTTTCATGAATTTTCAAGTATTATTCCCCTATATTGGTGTAACCCTGTTTTTGGTGTAGCCCTGTAAATGAACGGTGAATGATTTTCATACCATATTTTACATAAAACATCCTCCTTTTATGGCAGCCTATAGATGTTAAACTCTGTTTACTTGCAATTTCCCCGATATTGATAATGTATATGAATTCTCTTGGGTGTCCCTCTACATGAACAATTTCCTTGATCTCAATACCGAGATTGGAGTTCCTACTCTTGAGATAGGTTGATAACAAACACACACAGACACATACAGACCAATCGCTAAAAGTTGGTTATTCGGATGCATGGAATCTCAAAACGTGAAACATAAGATAAACTCAATTTTTAAAATCTAATCCAAAAGCAATACTTTCTCTACCATATATATGGGTAAGATAAAGTAAAAAGGAATTTAAAAAGAAATTACTAAATTTCCGAAAACTAGTGCGTCTCCGGGAAATTTGAAGCAATAATTTACCTAGTGTTTACGAAAAATATTCCTGAAATACATCATTAACCATAAAATATATTTAAAATATTCTACTAAATTTTTGAAAACAGGAACGTTTATAGGAAATTCGAGGCAGATAGTTACTTCATATTTACCAGTAATGTTCCTGGAATATATCAAAAAGCATAAAATCTATATTTTTTTTTAATCTACTAAATTGAAGAAAAGCAGGAATGTTCCTGTGTAAGGTGAGGCACATTTTACTCAGTGTTTACAGAAATGTTCCTGGAATATATCAATACCCATAAAATGTACTTAAAAAAATTCGGTTAAATTTCATGAAGCAGGAACTTACTTTATGAAAATTGTGTTATTCACAGGAACCTGGTCCAAACTTTTAAAAACAAGAAATACTTGGGTTTTTTAAATGCATCATTACCCAAGTTTTTTACAATATAATTTATTCTGTTACTTAATTGTTACAAAAAAACATATGTTCTTTTAAAACACGCGAATACCTAAAAAATAAATAAATAAAATAAAAATAAAAGCATCCCATGTGAAAAATATAGTTACAGAAATGTTTTCGAATGAATATGAGTGTAAAATTGTGAGTAAATATTAACATATAAAAAGTGTAATATTTTGATTTTTAACTATAGCTAAAATTTAAAATATTGCACTTTTCATGATTCGAAAAATTATGATAGTAGTTTGAATTAAAATGATGAATGTTTTATTAAACACTCAATTTAATTAATAACTTTTGCAAGTCTAAAATAGTTTTAAGTAATATTTAATTAATGAGCTTTTTTAAATATTTTAATTGGAAGGAATAAACTTTCATATTATTTTAATATATTTAATTAATATGAAATTATGCTTTACGATTTTATTACTATTAAAATATAATACCAAAAAATTAAAGGATTTTAAAATATCATTAAAAAATTTCCATAATATAGACATACTGAATATTGAAAATCGACTTGTACAAATACTATTTGAGCTAACTTTTCTAAAATACACGATTTATATATATATATATATTATTAACTCATCATAATACGACAAATTTTGTAATAAAAAATGCATATATGATTTTACAAATGAAAAAATAAATTAAAGCAATTTTTTTTTCAAATTTAAATTAATAAAACGAAAAAAAAAAGAGTTTAAAGAAAAAAATATAATTTAAATATGAATATAATTTAGAAGTCAATAAACGGTTTTTGTTTGCTAATTTTTCTGTATAACAAAAATAAATTAGTTCATAGTGAAATAATAATTCAAATTAGAAAAATATCCCATACAGAAAACATTTTCTTACTACACTGTTATGTCTGCGTTTATCATTCTATTTATAATAAAATTTTAAAAAA
This sequence comes from Salticus scenicus, assembly GCA_963930645.1. Classification (NCBI taxonomy): domain Eukaryota; kingdom Metazoa; phylum Arthropoda; class Arachnida; order Araneae; family Salticidae; genus Salticus; species Salticus scenicus. Next base: position 150,665,195 of record OZ005662.1, read on the forward strand.
GTGTAAAAAATTAATTTTAGTGTAAATTAATCATAAAATTATATTTATTTTTTCAATCTCGAATTACACTATAATAGCATTTATAAAGACCTATAAAATACGGTTAAACTTTACAACTTTACTTTTTTTCTAAATTTATATGTTTTGATGTTTAAAAAAAAGATTTAACGAATATGCAGATGTTTTTTTTTTAATTGTGTTTTAATTTTAAAAAAAGTAAAAACAAAAGCAAATTTCATTTTATATAAAAAATAAATAAATAAATAAATAAATAATAGTATAATATAAAACGGTGTAACAACTCTCAAGTTTTTTTTTTTTTTTATGTGTAGATTAAATAAAGATGGTAATGAATCAAAAACTTATTCATTGAAATAATTTATAAATTATTTTTAAATGTATATTTCAATTGCTTAAGTATCCCTTTGAATCCAAAATCAGAAATAGTTTTTTAATTATTCGGCGACATTTAGCAGTATATGTTTTTTTTTATTATTATTATTTATTCTCAATTCGTAATAAAGTTAAGAAAACAAAAAATAAAAAAAAATAAAATAATGGTCATATCATATTTTATGTAAAAGAATTAAATAAACAAATGTATAGTCAGACAATAAGACTTCTTCACACACCATAAATTTTAAGCCAGCACAACCGGTTTCGAAAGGACGTAGCCTTCCTGCATCAGGTGCAAAAAAAACACGTGCTACTGCCTTGGAGGCAAAAGCAGGACTGAAAGCAGGGCAAAATCCAGAGGAGGAGGAGTAACACAAACAACCAATAGGAAGCATCATGCAGGACCAATCAGAGAAGAACATAAATGCACACACAAAAACAAAAGGAGGGAAGGAATATACAATTAATTTCATTTTATTTTTTAATGATTTATTTATTTACTTTATTATTTATTTATTTATTTATATTTGTTTTTTAAATTAATATTATGCTAATAAGTAAATTTAATAAAATTAATTAATTTATTATTATTTTTTTTATTTATTTATTTATTTAGAATTAATTAATTATAACTATTATTATGTTATAAACATAATGAAGGAAATTATTTAATTGAATTAAACAAATTTTTCCAGGCTGTAGACAGCAAAGTGGAATCAGGCAGTAGCACGTGTTTTTTTGCACCTGATGAAGGAAGGCTACGTCCTTTCGAAACCGGTTGTGCTGGCTTAAAATTTATGGTGTGCGAAGAAGTCTTATTGTCTATTTATCGTTTGTACACCAGTTTTGCATTTAGTTTTGATGAAATGTATAGTCCTTTTCATTTTAAACAAAAATATTAACCTAGAAAAGAAAAATAGTACATATAGTACATAGAAAAAAAACTTACTCTATAAATTTACTGCTTAATACTAAAAAACAATTGTAACATACTTTTAATACATACTTGTTAAAATCAGAATACACCAATAAAATACATTAAAATAAACTTTTTAAAATAATAAATGCAATGAACTTTATATAAACGTGTTCTTTTCCTTTCATTCATTTAATAAATTTCTATGATATATTAAAATCACTAACAGTAACTTTCAACATTTTATTTAACTAAAATATAATTTCATAACAAATATTCCTATGGAAAAACTTTAAATAAATGCATATCGATTAATTTACTTGAATATCGAATACATATTTTTGTACCTCACTCGTAATATACACATATTAACTTTTATAATATGCATATTTTTGTACTTAACTCCACACATTACTACGTCACTACGGAGATAAATGTAAAGAGGCCAAACGAAACTATTGTTGAAACATAGAAATGAATACATTGAGAGTTTAACGATTCATATTGATAGACGTATTGATGGACGTGTCTCATCCTCACGTGATAACTAATATAGAAAATCATTATATATAACTTTTAGAGCTCTTCTTACAAAAATAATTCGAATTGTCAAAAATATCTTTCATCAAATCGGACAAGCTCTCAAATTTACAGAACTATCTTGTATGTCATCGCATAATACTAATGCGAAAAGGAGCATATTGATATTATGTAGTGAGTCACAGAGTGTAATATAGTGATGCATTTAAACATGTAAAACGTCTTCACAGTCTATAAAGACATCTTCCCGTATGGCATGTTTCTTTAATTTATAATAATAAGACATTGTTTAGAATTATTTGTATGTGATGAAAATTTTAAGAGTTATATATATATATACATATATATATATTATTTCATATAATAATATCCTTTAATATAAATCTTGTTATACATATAATATCCTTTAATACCCTGTTAACCTTTTCTCTATTTCTCTGTATTAAACATAAATATGTGTCGTAATAAACAATGCAAAAAAAAAAAAAATTATGTTAATTTAAATTTCTTGGTATAGTTTTGAAACTCTTCTTATGTAAAATTACTATAGTTATATGTTTAGTTATAATATATATATATATTATTTCATATAATAATATCCTTTAATATAAATCCTGTTTTACATATAATATCCTTTAATACCCTGTTAATCCTTTCTCTATTTCTCTGTTTTAAACATAAATATGTGTAGCAATAAACAATGCAAAAAAAATTATGTTAATTTAAATTTCATGGTATAGTTTTGACACTCTTCTTATGTAAAATTACTATAGTTATATGTTTAGTTATAATATATATAATATATATATATACATATATATATATATATATATATATATTATTTCATATAATAATATCCTTTAATATAAATCCTGTTATACATATAATATCCTTTAATACCCTGTTAATCCTTTCTCTATTTCTCTGTATTAAACATAAATATGAGTAGTAATAAACAATGCAAAAATTATGTTAATTTAAATTTCATGGTATAGTTTTGAAACTCTTATTATGTAAAATTACTATAGTTATATGTTTAGTTATGCAATCGTTTTATATAAATGTTAGTATACATATTAAATTAGTCAAATTTTCACCCCTACGATGCAATATATTATATTTTATTTATATTCTTTACAAACAAAATTTATATGGGTCAACACTGAAACAATAGTTTATTATTTTATTTATTTATTTATTTATTTATTTATTGAGAACGGTTATAAATGATCTTTGGATAGATTGATGGTCCAATTTTTATTAAACCATTAGCCCATATGCAGTATTTTACTTTGAAATTGCATTTTAATATTTGTTTTTTGTTATTTTTATACTTTCTTGTGAAAGATCAACATCGTGGATGATATGAAATAAAATTATGCATTTTCTTTGAAGTTACGAAATGATTATAAATGAGACGTTTTATACAAATTTAACACATCCTTAATTGTTGGACTTAAAATGCTGTTCATTATGGTGAGCCAACCATAGCTACCCCAATAAATGAAATGTCAACTTAGGGAACACAAAAAGACGTTGAGCAGACTGCAACTATACCAATTTACCAAGTGTCAAACGTGCGAACTTTTAGCTGTTGGGAGACCAACAACTCATACGTTTGTAGAGTTATATGTTCTATACACGCATCTAAATACCTTCGAAATGATATGGCAACCTTCTGCAAAATATATCTATAACTGAATAACAGTGTCTATTGAAGCATAATTTACGTATACGATTAATCATATATCCATTCAACAGAGGCCAAACTTACTGCACTCTTCTAATAAAGCAAAACAAAGCAATACTGTGCAATGCACCATATGTTCAAAAGTCTAACAAGGAAACTTTCCAAAGGTGTTGTCTTCCAAAAAATATTGAAAAAAAAAAAATATATATATGTATGATTCTACTCTTCATAAAACACCAGAAAGTGAAAAATACTGTCGGATGAAATTAATTGCAGCGACCACAAAAATTATCAGATTCAAGCATATTTGGCGATTTCACACTGTTAGGCGATTGATTTTGAGTACTTCGCACAGAAGCCAAACACGGTTCTGTCCTTACAACTGAGCTGAAGAACAACTGGACGAAATGTTTGACCGGTTTTCACGTGCCGTTTTTTGGAAGTTTCGTCTTTCTTCCTATAGTTTCGTTTCTCTGAGCGATGTAGGGAAGAAAGCATTTGATATCTTTATATTTTAAAGGTGTTTTGTTCATACAACTACATGCAGAACATGATATTACAATTTTTAATGTTTATTTTTTAAAGAGTATAAAAGTGATGGACGACCGGACAAATGTTGCCTGCCGTACAAGGTTTGCCTTTGTACGGCATACGATAGCAGACTAATTCTTGAAAAGCCGGCACGCACGAATGCTGTGTAAAGGTATTGGAACCATTTGCTCCAGTTGTTCTTCAGCTCAGTGGTCCGTACGCAGCAATTTCGGTGCTAGCGAAATTATCGCCTGACAGCGCTAAATCGTCAAAAATGCTTAATTTTGATAATTTTTTGCGGTCGCTGTAATTCCTTTCAGCCAATATGTTTTTCTCTTTTTGGTGTTTTCTGAAGAATAGAATCACACATATATTTATTTTTTTCAGTATTTTTTTAAGACGACACCTTTTTGAATATTTCCTTATAGGTAATTTAAGACAATAGTTTGACATTTATGATTAAAAAAAACTGCTCTTAGGTGTTCAAGTGCCTTTTTCTTTTATAAAACCAATCCATAGTATTTAGTAAAGATATCTTGAAAAAAAAATCCGCTGTGTATTCACCTCTATATATAAACGACTAAGAGATTTTCTTGGACTCTGTTTGTCTGTGTGTGGACACACCGAGAAAACCAATACAAACAACGAAAAAAGGGTAACATAAATCATATCAGTCGTATCGTTACAAATAAGGTACCAAATAAAAGGAGCAATTCTTCTGAATCCGACGGAGTCAAAAGCCTATCGATTGGACAATTAGATTTTAATTAACTGAAGTATGAAAATAATAACTTGGTAATACCTTAAAATTAGACATTCAAATTTTTAATTATCCCCCCCCCCCCCCCAAAAAAAAAGAAAAAAAGAAGAAAGAGAGAATGATAATAATAAAATAAATAAATAAACCTTTCGGCAATTCAAAACGTATTCTTTAGGAATTAATAGCTTATTCCTTTACAAAAATAGTATATTAATATTAATTATCAAATAACAATAAGTAAAAGTTCTTTCTTTTTACGTATGAATGATTGCGCAATTAAAAGCAGACGAAAAAATGCAATATAAACATTATTTTTCGTTGCACGTTTCATTTGAAAAACATTTTTTCACTTGAAATAAAATGTTTTAATAATGTAACAGAATATTTATTGTTATGTATAAATATAACAAAATTGAAAGCAGTCGATCAGCATTTCTTACTAGCGGCTTTGGAGTAAAATATTGATAAAATAAAAACATTTCGACTTTCACACCCTTTCCCCTCTGAATAAAAATAATAAATAAATAAAAACTTTTTCGATAATGTCCGTTTTTATACCGAGTATTGCGTATTAATTTTCTTTTCTTTTCTTAAAAAAAAAAAAAAGCGATTTTGATGAAAATTTTGCAAAAGCAGAATTCTGTGGGTATTTTTTGTGAGTTTAGTTTTGTGGTATTTTTATATAAAATCATTTACGGTTGTTAAAGCATTCTCAATTAAGTTTTTCTAGTTTTGCATACAAATACTAATTAAGTACCTTAAGCAGAATTGTTACACACATATTATGTATGGCAAATGTATATAGACAAATGTGCCTTGCAAAACCAAAGCCTCATTAACGTGTGCTGGTATATCTCACATATTTGTGCTATTAATGACATTCATTGCACAAAATGAGGTGAAATATTCCGTGTATGACCAATGGATAAAGATAAATATGTCTTGCAAAAGCAAAGTCTCACTAATGAGTGCGAGCAAATCTCATATATTTGTACTATCAATGGTATTTATTGCGCGAATTGAAGTGAAATATAACTTGTATGACAAATGCATAAAGATAAATGGGCCTTGCAAAAGGAAAGTCGCATTAACGCATACTAGTAAATTTCATATATTTGTACTATTGATGATATTATTTGCACGAAATTAAGTGAAATATTACGTGTAAGACCAATGTTTAAAGATAAATGTGTCTTGCAAAAACAAAGTCTCATTAATGCATACTAGCAAACCTCATATATTTGTAGGGGAGCGTGGGGCTAGTTGTCACAAGGGTAAGAAGTAACACGCAATTTACGAAATAGTTCGTAAAATTTGTGATTAAATATTTTTATAAACATAATTCTTATGACGTTCTTTATAATGTAAATACAATCGGTACTCCACAAAAATGGTTAATGAGAGGTTCTGTACGCGTGCATCATATTAGCTAGTTAGTGGAAAAAAACATATTTTGTAATTTTTGATTAAAGGTATGTTAATTTATACTTTAACGAAATGTTTATAGCTGTTTATTTAGTCTGTGAGTTGAGTTATAAAATGCATGTTTAATTTTTTGTATAAATCGTTATATATTTTTATAAATAAATAAGATATCCAAAATCATACGATGGGGAAAATTGAAACAAAATTTTGGGGCAAGTTGTAACATGTTAGAGGAGTGAATTGTGGAGATGCCTACAGCCAGAGCTCGAAATCTCTGCCAATTTTCAGGAAATTTTCAGAAATGAAAAATATTTGGCTTCTTTGCCAATACTATATTTATACATAAATATTTTCTGTGTTTTTATATTATAGTGTACCGTGATTATTTAACCACGAACCCTGTGGCAAAAACTTATTATGCTTTCTGCGAAATGTATTGCACAATTTGAACCAAACATTAAAATTAATACAGCTTTTAAAAATTTACGTGTATTTACAGTCGGTAACAAAAGTGTCCGAACACTAGCAGAAATTCCTATATAAAAAAAGTACACTTCATACGGTTTTGTTAAATAAATCCTTGTCGCATCCTATCCTTAGTCAGTGTAAGAACATGATTCCACAAGGATTTATTTAACAAAACCGTATGAAGTGTACTTTTTTTATATAGGAATTTTTGCTAGTGTTCAGACACTTTTGTTACCGACTGTACTACCACGCACGTATGCACGCTTCGCATACATTAAAGAAAAAAACTCACTAGATACAACCAATTTGTTGTGCGTAAATCAGAAAATGTATGAAAATCGGTACAGCAACAATCACGCACTTATTTAAAAAAAAAAAAAAATCACTGGATGCAGCTATTTTGTTATGCATGAATCTGAAAATGCATGAAATATGAAATTCGGAAAATGGTCAGAAAGCCACATTCTTTCGAAAAAACATCTTTTTGCAATACAATAAATACACACGACACGAGCGGCAAGCGAGGCGCGAAAACAAAGTTTGGAGACACGAAAACGAACTTCCGATGTGAAGACGTTACCAGTGAAAAGTGTCGCTACACCGAATCATGTCACCGCATCACGAATCACTAATGCATGCCGTATCAAACCTAACCCAAGTCAGTTATATCCGCTCTATCTCCTCTCCTTATTCAGGATTGAGGGGCTCGTATCTGCAGAAACGAAAATTTGTTCTGCAGAACAGTTTATAAACCTTTCTTTGAGTTTATTTCTCTCTCCTTTTCTTTAAAAAAAAATGGCAAAATTTATTTGACTTAAGTAAAATCTTTCTGCAAGAACATTTCTGTTTCTGCGACATTGTCGCCGTGTCGCCGTGTTTCTGCCACTGTTTTAACTAAAGTATAATTATGGTAACAACTATTCCTATGGCAAAACTTTAAATAAATACATAAAATTAATTCATTTAAATACCGAATATTTTATAATACATATTTTTGTAATTAACTCCATACATTAATGCGTCACTACGGAGATAAATCTAAAGGGTCCAAACGAACTTATTGTTGAAACATAGAAATGAATACATTGAAAATTTAATGATTCATATTGATAGACGTATGAAATTTGTCTCTTCCTGTCGTGATAACTAAGATAGAAAATCAATATGTATAACTTTTAGAGCTCTTCTTATGTATAATTTCGAATTATCAATAATATCTTTCGTGAAATCATACAAGATCTAAAATCTACAGAACTGTTTTTTAAGTCATCGCATTATACTAATGCGAAATGGAGTATATAGATATTATGCGCTGAACCATAAAGTGTAATATAGTGAGACATTTAATCTTTTAAAACTTTTAAAAACGTCTTCCCGTATGGCATGTGAAGAAGTTTTAAATTTTAATTTTTTATTGTACACCATTTCTTTAATTTATAATAGTAAAACGTTGTTTGTCTGAGATGAAAAACTCAAAAGTTATATATATATATATATATATCATATAATAATATCCCTTAATATGCTGTTGTTGTTGCCAGTCCCCATTTGTCAGCAAATCTAAACAAAGTCTTTGACTCCAGCAACATCTGATCACATGAAGTACATAGAGCGGATCCTCATAGAGATCCCCTCTAGTTAGGTTAAGACAGTCTAGGATATGGTCAGGCGTAGCATGACAATCGGCACACTTAGAGAAATTAGGGAAAACCTTTACTCTGTTTTTGAATGTCATAGACCTCAGATGATGACTGCGAAAACGAGAAAGGGCAGTCATCTATCGTTTACTGCACTGGAGAGACAGGGAACCACCGGGCGATTACCCTGATACCAGTGATGAGCAGGAGGGACAGTGAGACATGTAGATTGATAAAATGGGAATACAATTCTGAAACAGCCCAAGGAAACAAGGTTAGATCTGCGCCATTTTTAGCAAGGGAGTCTGCAATCTCATTACCAGCAATGTCTACATGGGAAGGTATCCACTGCAAGGGAAATCCCTTAATATAAAAAATTCTGTTAACTTTTTCTCTATTTCTCTGTATTAAACGTATAAATAATGCAAAAAAATATGTTAATTTAAACAACAATGTTAATTTATGAACACTGAAACAATAGTTTATTTTTTATTTATTTATTTTTGAGAACGATTATAAATGACCGTTGGATAGATTGATAGTCCAATATTTAGTAAACCATTAGCCCATATGCAGTGCTTTACTTTGACATTACATTTTAACATTTGTTTTTTGTTTTTTTAGATTTTCTTGTGAATGATTAACATCCTCGATGATATTTTAATGGGTGGAATAAAATTACAGGGGAGACCGGGGTACAACGGACCAATTTTGGAAATTTTAAGTGTTTACTCACAAAGTAATGATTTCTCGCTATTGTAAATATGGGTGTATATTACATATATTTTTTTGTGCTGCACTCAATCAAAAGCAATAATTATTTTTACTTTTTTGATATAAATTTTTTAATAGTAACTGGCAAAATGGACCATTGTACTCCGACCCTGGGGTACAATGGTTTAAATCGAAATTATCGAATAAAAATGTGTCTTCTAAAATGCAATGGATTAGTTTTTTTATTTTTTATTTTATTATTATTTTTTTTTTGTGTGTGTGTCCTTGTACGCAAACCAATTGTACAGGACATATTAATGATATTTTAAATAGGGAACATTCCATAGTGAACTTAAATAACATATATAATTTTCAAGAAACTCTGAAAATATTTAAAATCTGCCTGCTTGGAGACAGGCAGACGAACATATAGACAGACGGACAGTCGGACAGACAAATGCAACACTAATTCGAATCATATGGACACTTAAAAAATGTTACAAAGTGTTAAAAATGCTTAATGTAAATGGAAATACAATTCCAGCAAATTTACAATAACAACACTTTGTGTAACTGAATATTTTTGTGTGACTCTGTAAATCTTATTACAAATCATACTACATTTTTTAGAAAGCATTCTTTTGTGCATATGAATAATATATTTCAATTTCATAAGGAATTGTGGGAAAAAAAGTTATTAAAATATAGTTTATGGATTTACACCTATAACGCAATGATTTGGAATACTTTTGGGTGACTCTGTACACAAACCACTTGTAGTATTTACGTTATTATTCTTACAGAAAATCCCACAGGAAATTTAAATAATACATACCAGTTTCAAGAAATTCCATGAATATTTACAGGATTATTATAGAATACAGGAGTAATACTGTATTAAAGAATATTTACAGTGCAGACAGCGAGACAGACTGGCGTCTTTGGCACTTTCAACCTTGTAGGGAAGTGTTAATATAGAAAGGGAAAATTATAGGGTATTTTTGTCAAACTAAAGCCAGTACAATAATTATAGACTGTTTAAGAAAGTTTTGTTTTGCTTCATAGGAAAATAAGCTTCCTATTTTCAAATTAGAGTAAAATAATTCATAAATAAAACAATAAATGATCTCAAGTATAAAAATAATTATTCTAGTTTGTTCCTCAAGCTAACTATTATACCTAACTTAAGACACTGAAATAATTATGCAGATCATTTAAGAGAGTGAAAATATTTTTAACCCATGAAAATATTTTTAACAATAACCTTTCTTAAGAATAGATAAATCAGTAATCAGATACTAAATTTACAAAGTAAGTTAGACACACATCGAGAGATTTTAATACACATGTTGAATTAATTTTCTATACGTATATAACAGAACAAAATTTCAATAATGAGAAATTATTAATTTGTTTTGATTATTATTTTTTTATTACGTGCCAAGTCTTCCGTTTTGCAAAGAAAATTTAATACTGGATATTTTTTATAATTGTTTTTAACTTATTTAATCATCGAAGATATAAGTGACATGTTCCATAAAAAAAAAAAAAAAAAAAAAAAAAAAAAGTTGTGTTAAATTTGATTATAAAATGAAAAAGCTTGGCAACTATGAACAATGCTCGAAACAAACAGGTTAAATTTTCTTTTTAAAATCATATAAATCCGTATTTACGATTTGAGTACGAAAATAAAATGTTCTTATAAATTTAAAACTTGTTTAGAACTCTCACATAAATAAATAATAATAAGAAATTTTGATCATAAATCGAAATTTTTGTACAATACAGCTTTTTAATGGGAAGGTGCAATATTAATCTCTCTACAAAGCCTCCATTAATGCTGTTTATTTGTCATAAGCATTCTCATGAGATATACTCTAAAATCAAATGTTTTCACCGAATTAATATGTAAATTAGAGGATTAGTTTAAACACATTTATGTCTAGAAGGATCATATTTAATGTCTGCTGAGCTGATTAAATCTTTACTAATTACGCATTTCCTAGAGGAAATATTTCAATAAACCACGGATTGCTGATTAAATATTGATAATTTTCTTTAAAATTGAGACTGGTCTGAGATTTATATTTAGTATTTCTGCTACTTTTAAAGCAACAGAGAAATAAAAAAGCCTAATAAATTATTTTTAACCATAATACACTATATACCAATAAGTATTTAGACACTTTCCAATTTAGACATTTTGTCAAACAACTAGAAAAGATCTTTAGGAACCATTTTGAAACTTTGGTAATGTAAATAACATGTTATACCTCACATTTTTCAGGAAATTTTGTGTCCTTAAAAGAAAAGGGGAACCAGTAAAAAATTAAACAAATATCAAAATGTTTTCGATCACCCTTAAAAAGGTAATGCTTTGGCACATAATTATAAAAAAGTTTCTCATTGTCTGTATAAAATTTTATGAGGCTACCACATACATTTACGGAGATATAACGGTTCCTAAAAAAAAAAAAAATGCAAAAACAATTTCCACTTTTTTAATTATAACAAGTAGGGTATTAAACCCAGTGTAAAGCCATTTTCAGTAAATGTGTCATACTACATTAGACACAGTATTCTGCAATCAGAATGCAAAAATAGTAAATATCTTGCGAAATACGAGCCCTTTTATTAAATAATTTTTAACTGCGCATGCGCAAGCTTTTAAAAAATTCCATTTGCATAATTTAATAGCCAAAGGTATTGATCAACTTATAAAAAGTTTTTATTGCCACATTTTCCTTTTCAGGGCACAACTTTTGCTGAAAAATATAATGTATAACATGTTCTTTTTATTAATAAAGTTTCAAGAGTATTCCTAAAGAACTTTTCTAGATATTTGACAAAATGTCTAAATTCGAAAGTGTCCAAACACTTACTGGTAGATAATATAAATTATTTTTAACTTATCGTGTTGATTTTTCGACTATGTGGTTGACTTCCTTTTGATCTTAAATACTAATCAAATTTCTACGCTGATAAAATTTCTACGCAATATCAAATTTTTACGCTGCTATTCCCGGGAACTCAATGCCTTCTTTATTGAAGACCTGCCAATAACTCTTCATGCATCTTTCTAATAAATCCTAATCCCTTTCAACATTCTTTGTTATCTGTGTTAGTTTTTTTGGCTGCATTATAGAGTTATAATTTAAAGTATTTTTATGGCGGGGTGCGTTCCCTATTTAGAAGTTTTAATTAATAAAAATTTAGATAGTAAAGATTAAAATATTCTTACGCACCCAGCCGTAAATATACTTCAAATTATAACTTTATAATGCAGCCAAAAAAAAAAAAAAGATAAAAATGAATGTTGAAAGAGATAGGCTTTATTAGAAAGACACATGCAAAGTTATTGGCAGATCTTCTTTAAGCAAGTCATTGAGTTCCCGGGAATCTATAGCAGCGGCGAAAACTTGATATCAATCCTATTTTTGGCTGCTTAAGAAAGGTAGAGTTTTTGCTCGGCGGTGTGACTTTTGCAATAGTATTGATTTTTATAAGATAATTATTTAACTGTACTCCACAGAAATATTATGTTTTTTTTTTTTTTTTTTTTTTTTTGGTTTAAATGATAACTATGACCCGCGTGAGTGTGTATTTGTATTCACATGTTCTATCTATACATATAACGGGAAAGTCAGTCTTTTTTTTTATTCTATTTTTTTCGTTATTTTTCATTATGTGGTTCGAACATTAGAATATAAGATTCGTTGGCATTATACACTTAACTGTACAGAAAATCACAAATTTTTACTTACATTATTCGTATAATGCCCAGACGAAGTAATGAATTCTGTATGCTTTCATTATTTTAATTTATTTCGTCTCATTTTTATTTTATTTATTTATTTATTTTTATATATAAATACTTAGATAGATAATTTTTCTTTTCCAAGCACTAATATGGAAATTTAATAATGTTTTCCCACAACATTTAGTAAAATTCAATGTAAAAGTAAACAAGTTTGTGAGGTCGAGACTATAGACCGTCACCAAAAGTTGGGACGGTTAAATCACTTCGTCGCCAGTGACTCGGCGAAAGTCTTGGTCGAGTTAGTTTTATGTCGGCAGGGTGCAGCAGCGAAATATTTAGGATCTCAGTGTTAGATGATGTAGAAGTAATTTTATAAGGTTTTGATTGAAATGAAATGAAAGGGAGTTGTTGAATGGAGTATAAAATGAAATGGAATGGAATGGAATGGAAGGGTGATGAATTGGTAGCTGATAAGCGTGGAGTATAGAGTTATAGGGAGTTGGAGTTGGTGGTGATAAGGAGTGGCACCGGATTATGGTGTGTGTGAGTGATGGTCGAAAGGTGTAATATTGTGGCGTAAGTTAAGAAAAGAGCTGTCGTGTATCGGGAATCCGCTCGACACTCTGAAGTGAGGATAGTTAGTAGTAGTAGAGGCAGTCGCGAAAAAAGATCAGCATTGGTGAGATGTGGCAGCATTGGTGAGATTGGTGAGATCAGCATTGGTGAGATTGGTGAGATCAGCATTGGTGGTTTTGTCTTGTTAAAGCTATTTCCTGAAGCCATTCACTTAAATCGAGTTAGCTCAACGCCCTCCTTGAAATTAAGAATTAATAAACTGTGTTATTTTGAATTTAAAACTTTGTCCCGAGCTCTTCTTAATTCTATCACATTACTAAGTAATTAAGTATTCAAATTTATATTTAAGATCTAGTAAGATCTAAGATCTAGGATCTAAGATCTACAATTGACATCATGGCGTACACTTATTCTCTACAAGTTTCTTTCTTTTTTTTTTTTTTTTTCTTTTTTTTACTTTAACAAAGAAAAAAAAAATAAAATGTTAAAAATAAAAGGTTAAAAATAAAAGTGTTTTTTTTTTATTTTTGTGTGTGTGTGTTAGAGAGAGAGAGAAACTGCGTTTGTTACGTAATTATAATTTAAAATTTTACTCCGCATAGTATTTAGAATTAAAGTATTGTCTTTCTTTTTAAATGTTTTAAACTTACTGTTCTGTCATAAAGATTGCATAAAAATCTCGAGATTATACATATAAAGCTTTTGTTCTATAAACAAACAAGTTAAACTATTATTATTATTTTTTTCAATTCTGATTCATTACATATATGCGCCTTAAATATCGAAAAATAAATGTCCATACTAAATTCAAACACATTTATTATTTAAATTTAGATAACGTTTTCTAAAAAAATATGAATTCTAAATCTAAAATTTTTTGTACATTATTGTTATAGTACAGTAGTAAAATACGATATTGTTCTCTCTTTAAAATTTTAACTAATTCTACTAGCTTTCGACAACCTCTTCAGATAAATTATTAAGTCAAGCATTTTCATTACAAAAAAAATATAACTAAGATTTCTGTTTAACCCTACAAGGCTCAATTTTATTTTAGTGCGCGACAAAAATATATAGGTTGTAATTAGTGATCAGAAGATAGGGAAAACTTATAAATAAAAAACAAACCATTTTTTACGGAAAAATCAACTTTTTAGCTCAACGTACCGTATGTGGAACATACATAAAAATATGATTTGCTAATGTAATATAACTATTGTAATATAAAAACGTTTACTATTGTAATATAAAAAAACAACTTACCTCTGCAAACTATACACTTCGTTATAACACACAGTATTTTTTCTTTTCAGTCAAAACTATTCTTTTCATTTCAGTCAATAACTATTCTTTTTTTTATTTTTGAATTCAGACAAACGACTAACGTATCACTTTCATTCAAATTTCACACTGAGCGCACTAGAACAAAAACACGAATGACATCTTTAGGTAAAGATTCGTATTACTACATTGCTAAATGTCAGTAGCTTCTATAGAGATGTCAAGAGATGTCGCTACTATCTACAATCGGTATATTTGTTCTCGGATAAACATAAAACAGTTTAATCTAAATATGTAGTTCCCAGACAAAATATTTGAGCAAATGGTGAATACCTGAGGGATATTATTAAGTCTCTAAACTTTAACTGTTTTCATATTTATTAAGATATTCTTGCTATTTTGTTATATAAAAGCATCTTTATATAAACTTAGTCAATTGGTTTAATACTTTTCAAGAAAGTTGAAAAGTGTTTAAGACTTAGGTTTGTCTGTCTGTCCGCGCTGTAACTGCCGTAAATATTAACGGAATTTCTTGAAACTCATATGTGTTATTCACGTTCACGATCGAATGTTCCCTATTAAAAATGAAGTATATAGTATGACTGGTTTGCGAACAGAAACACCTAAAAGTATTCCGAAGTGTTGCATTCGATTAGAGGAATTTCTATAAACCATATTTTAATAACTTTAATTTGCACAAACCTTAATGAAATTGAAACATTTTATTCATATACTGAAAAAAAATGATTACTATAGTACATAGTACAAATAGCATTATTTTCTTAAAGAATGGAGTAGAAGGCTCAGAGCATCCGCGCGTTAAGCGGAAGGCCCGAGGTTCGATACCCGGCTCTGGTATTTTTCGCATAGTTGGTAAAAATCAGCCTTCTACTCCATTCTATAAGAAATTAATTTCTAGGTTGATGAATTAAATTTCTGAATTAAAATTCGTGGCCGTTTGGAGTTATGCCATGTTCGAATTTGTCACTTGATATAGCTGCTTTAATGCAGACTCGGTGACCTTGCCGACGTAAATTATGTGAGAAGTGCCGAGCTGGTTATTAGCCAGGGTAGCTCAGTGGTTAGAGCATCCGCGCGTTAAGCGGAAGGCCCGGGGTTCGATTCCCGGCTCTGGTAATTTTCACATAGTTGGTAAAAATCAGCCTTCTACTCCATTCTATAAGAAATTAATTTCTAGGTTGATGATATAAATTTCTGAAATAGCATTATTATTTACAAGTTCACATAAAAACATTCTTATATATTAGGGGCAAAATAAGGAAATAGCTGGAGTTGCCTTTTCAGTTTTATTATGCATTTTAACACTTTCTAACAATGTTTAAATGTAAGTATTATTTGATTTAATTCATCTGTCTGTGCGAATGCCCGTCTGTCTATCTGTCCGTCATCCTGTCTCCAGTGTCCGTAAATATTTTCAAAATTTCTTAAAAATTATACATGTTATTTGAGTCTACTATGGAATGTTATCTACTTAAAATGGCATTAATAGGAACAATTAACTGTAAAATTAAGCCAAAAAAGTGCCAATGCATTGCGTTTTAAGGGAAAAAAATTTTGTAAGTCACATTTAAGCAACTTTCTAGTTTAAAAATCCTATTTTAACAATTAATGTTATGCTAAAATATTTTTTGTACAGAATATGTTATGCTTAGCATTCACATTTACTGTGCTACACCAAAAAAATTCGATACATTAAGGGCTACAATTACAAATTGCTGACATTTCCGTTTGTGTTAAGCTTTCTTTAACACTGTTGCACAATAATTAAAAGTAATTATGAATTCCATTAGTTCTTCTCTCAGCTTTTCTGTCCTTCTGTCTGTTCGTTGTATGATATAACGTAGGCAAGGAACATTGAATGTTAAACGATGCAATGAGAATGTATAGTTGGAAAGTGCTTATAATCACTGTGAATTGCATGATTTTTCGTTCTTGTTTACTGCAATTCACATTTTTAACTTGATATAAAATAAATTTTATGCACTTTAGTTACAACCATGAATTTATCCTTCTCATTTATCTTCCACGTTTTTTTAAATTAAAAACTAGAAACTGTGTCCAAGAACTCTAATTAAGTTAATTAAGTAAAACACTTCAGCCTTAATAAACAATATGTATAACAAGAAGGCTATTTTGCAAAATCTGTTTCTTACAGAAATGTGCATTTGCGTACAAAGTGGAAGACATTGTTTTTCATAATAACTACAATGAAATTTTAAAAATAGTAATGATATTTTTGTACTTTTCTTGTAAAAGAGTACTGTTTGATATATTTTCATTCTAAAAAGCTCTTATCCCCAAGCTTTCATCAAAATAGTTACAGCCGTTTTGAAGATAAATTAATTTCTGCCATATTTAAACAGCCTGTAAAGGATTAACGGCTAACCTCAATTTTCAGAAGCATGTGAATAAGTTTAATCGATTTCTTACTCCAACAGACAATTAATCTCAAAAGTTCATCAAAATTGCTGTACCCATTTTCAAACAAATCCAATTTCTGACATATTCTGCAGCAGGAGGATAAAAAATTAACAACTGATGCGAATTTTTCTGGATATAAGGAAAATTCCAGTTGATTGTGTATCCCCGAAAACACTTAGCCCCAAAATTTTATCAAATGTTTATTTGATAAAATTTTGGGGTTCGTTTTAAAGGTATTGACGAGACCTTTCGAAAGATACCCATCTTGAAAATTTACTCACCTCGAGGGGGGACTTCCCCCCCCAGTGGGGGTGGCGAGGCTCCTACGCATACAAAATGTTTTTCCCAGCTGACTATCTCTATTATAAATAATTCTTGTAAATTTCATAATGATTACTAAAAAATAATTCTCTTTATGCACATTTATACAAAATTTTGTCCTATATCACCATGTTAAAAATTTAGAAAAAGCAGGATGGCAACGCAACCTGTAAGACAATTTTTACCAAAAGTTGATAGGCACTAATTTATGTCAAGGTGCAACTACATACCAATTTGTTTGAAATTCTGTGCAGTAGTTCCTGAGATACAGTTGCCACAAAATTTTGTCACACACACACTCACACACACACAGACAGACAGACATTTTCTAAAAATGGTCAAATCGTGTTCTACAGCTCTCAAAACGTGTAAATTCATCAAAAACCAGAGGTCGAAAATTTTTACGAATCCAATACTTTCTCTATATTACATATAGAAGAAAGTAATAATGGAAAACGAAAAAAAAAAAAAAAAAAAAGAAATTTTTTTCGACCCCTGATACCATTTTTGCTGATTCTTATGTAAAATGACCTCTTGAATCCGAATATGACTACCATTTTGCGCACTAACCTACCGTTTTCTCGGAACACCTCCAAATTTTTATCACTGTTCGGTAATTTTATGGCTAAGAAATTGATTTGGAGAATGGAAAATAATTAATTTAACACCTAAAAATAATATATATATATATACATACATATATATAATGTTTAAGAAATAACTTCATCAACACAGGCCTACAAAAATGAATTTGACAAAATTTGATTTGATGATTTCAGCCGATCTTTATGTTTCTTGATATGCTGAAATCGAAAATGCAGCCCATTTTTCTCTATCACGTATCAATACAGGGTGTTTACCGACACAATTTCTTACATATACCATCATAACAATAGGTTGGTTGATATGGTTTTAAGTCGCACTAGTGCTTCAAAATTACAATAAGTATCCGTTATTAATTAATCATGGAAACATACTATAAAACTTACCATATAATTGTATTGGTGGAAGTGTAATGGAATAAATTGTATAGGCAGGCACCCTGTATTGACAAAAATCTATACGTGATAGAGAAAAACTGACTTCATTTTCGGTTTCAGCACACCAAAAAACATAAATATCAGCTAAAATTATAAAATCAAAATTTTACATATCGGCCTTTGAAATAGTTATATATGTATGAGAAATTTAATACATAATTTCAGTCGCCAACCTCCTCCCCCCTAACTTTTCCCTTTGCAACAAATTTGATGTTTTAGAATTTTTCAGCTCTGTAACCACTCAGAAGATATTTAACAGTTAAAGTAATCCCCTCCCCCATAAAAACCAAATTTATAGCCATAAAATTACCGAAAAGTGATAAAATTAGGGGGCCATCCCTAAAACACGGTGGGTGATAGAGCAAACTGAATTTCATATTCGGATTTAGGAGGTCATTTTTCTTAAGAATTTGTCAAAATGGTGTTAGAGGCGATTTTCATGCCGAGCAGTGTTATTTCACTTTAATACCTTTATTTATAGATAAAGAGTTTTGGCGACTAAATAACATCGCAAATTTTATTTTCTACGAATCTTCTGACATATAGTTCAATAAAAAATTATAATTTAAGTTTAATTAAAAATAAAGGTGTAAATTTAAAGGAAATATATATTTATTTCACTGTAAGGGTTTCTCATGGCATGCATAACATATATTGTCACATGCAGCACACGTGCATACTAAAATATACCGAATAACAGAAAAAAATTAAGATTTGAAATTATTATTAGTTTCTTCTATATGTAATATAGAGAAAGTATTGGATTCGTAAAAATTTTCGACCTCGGGTTTTTGATGAATTTACACGTTTTGAGAGCTGTAGAACACGATTTGACCATTTTTAGAAAATGTCTGTCTGTCTGTCTGTCTGTCTGTCTGTGTGTGTGTGTGTGTGTGTGTGTGTGTGTGTGTGTGTGTGACAAAATTTTGTGGCAACTGTATCTCAAGACCTACTGCAGAGAATTTCATACAAATTGGTATGTAGCTGTACCTCGACATAAATTAGTGCCTATCAACTTTTGGTAAAAATTGTCTTACAGGTTGCGTTGCCATCCCGCTTTTTCTAAATTTTTAACATGGTGATATAGGACAAAATTTTGTATAAATGTGCATAAAGAGAATTATTTTTTAGTAATCATTATGAAATTTACAAGAATTATTTAAAATAGAGATAGTCAACTGGGAAAAAAATTTTGTATGCGTAGGAGCCTCGCCACACCCCGTGGGGGTGAAGTCCCCCCTCGAGGGGAGTAAATTTTCAAGATGGGTATCTTTCGAAAGGTCTCGTCAATACCTTTAAAACGAATGGTTGAACTATAAATCTGTGATAATTTAAAACAAAGTTATCGATTTTTTTTTACTTTTAACAAAAAAAAAAACTTAGAAAAAAATCGTTTTTTTTTTTTTTTTTTTTAACGAAATTTAACCAGACTTGGTATTTAGTTGGCCCCTGACATAAACTGAGGCTGATTAGATTTGGGGATCAATCGCTCAACAGGTGGCGCTGTGATCGTATTTTTTCTAAATTTTTAACATGGCAGTATAGGAAAAAATTTCGTATAAATGTACATAATGAGAGTTATTCTTAACTTGTGATTGTGAAATTAATATGAATTATTGAAAATAGTAGTAGTTAATTAGGGAAAAAATTTGGGGCATCGCTTCTCCCCCCCCTAGGGGGAAGTACCCCCCCCCGGGGGGTGTAAATTTTCAAGATCGGTATCTTTCGAAAGGTCTCGTCAATACCTTTAAAACGAATGGTTGAACTATAAATATGTGGTAATTTAAAACAAAGTTATCAATTTTTTTTACTTTTAACAAAAAAAAAAAAAAAAAAAAAAAAAAATCCTTTTTTTTTTTTTTTTTTTTTTTTTTTTTAAAATATTGTTATTGCGTGAATTTGTATAGGAAAATATAGAAGAAAGTCTTGTGGTGGCCACAACATACTAGTTTTTTTATTTTAATTAGTATTTTGTGGTAGCCTAAAAAAATCCTTTTCAAAATTTATAACCAAAAAAAAAAAAAAAAAAAAAAAAAAAAACTATTTTTTTTTCCCTTTTAACCCTTTTATTCCCAATGTTTTCCCTCCATAAAACAATAAATCTTATATTTAGTCATAAATTTATTTCAAAGGTAATATATATAAATATTTTTTTAAAACAGGAGTAATAGCAGAGTACGAATTAATATAGCTAACAAAGCAACTGAGAGTTTATTTATGTTTAATATAACCACTGATGCCATTAAAAATCGTAACTTTTCAGTAAATAAAAATATGAAAATTTTGGAAGAAATACGTATTGTAATTAATTAAAATACAAATTATAAACATTAAAAAATAAAATATATTTCAAACAGTTAATTTACTTAACCCTTTATATCCGAAATTAATTTATTTTGGAAAAATAGTTTGAAATTTTTTATTATATTTCTTTGCTGCATGAGAAACATTTCATATTAAATTTAGCTTAAACTATAACTTAACTATAGGGAAAGTTTAAACTATAGGGACTTTGAAGTTCCAATGAAATCCTGTAGTAAATTTAGGCTATATTGAGGAATTTTTTTGATTAGACTTTAAAGTCCCGGTGGGATACAAAAGGTTAAGTGGGTTTCACTGCAGCGAATAAATTTCATAACGTAAAAAAAAAGATAAATGGATGAAATTTCAGAAAATATTTTCTGACAATTCTCCATTCTAGAAACTTTTGCATATTAATTAATCCTGGATACCATTAACCTAGTTAAAATGCTAATTGTAAAATTAAGAGCCAATAGGTATAGGAGGGAGCTCTCTAGCAGTTAGCGTCAATGTAAAAGCGGCACTCTTTTATGAGTAGCTGTTCCTTAACCAAATTGTTTTTATTTCCATCTCAGTCCGATAATAATACCCATTTCAATTAACTGAAATTGGCTACTTATTTTTTAAAAAAGTGTCTTTATTGGTAGCTTTTGTGGGTAGAAGAAGCAAGTAGAAGACACATAAAAACTTTTGATTTCCGGTTTTCGATGAATTTACACGTTTTGAGATTTCCTTGCATTTTAATAAAGTGAAATTGACTACTGATTTTTATTTTTTAAAAAGTGGATTTATTATTCTTTCCTCTGCATATATAAATAGAAAATATAAGATTCAGAAAAGTTTTAGATTTTCGGTTTTCGATAAAGTTACACGTTTTGAAATTTCCCGAACTCAATTCGACCATTTTTGAAAAATATCTTTTTTTTTTTTTTTTTTTTTTTTTTTTTTTTCAAACACTGTATTTTATGAACCAATCGAATTAATTTAACAGAATTTGATACTTGGTTGGGCCTTGGTTTGACATAGTACCTATTAGCTTCTGGGTTGTATTACACAACAAGGGGCGTTTTCACGTTGCGATTTTCTCTCATTTCAGGAAAGGCTAACATCTACAGAGAGAAATAGTTATAATAAGTAAAACTCTGCTGATTCAGTTAGAGTGAATATCGGCAAACAATTGCCGCAGCTGTGTTGCAATTGCATTCCGTTTAGGACAAGGCAATAACTTTTCTTTGCCTCGCTTTGCAAAAAAAATGGTCGAGTTTCGACCACTGGGCGATACTAGTATCTATTATTATGCATAAAAAATATAATAACGAAAGAAAACATATCATTTACAAAATAAAGATTTTGAGAAAAAACATCATACATGATTTTTATCATATATGATGTCGAATATGCTAAGCGATATTAAAACTTATTTAAACTATTATACAATGAAGCTAGATGTAAAAAAATATATTAATTAACAATACCGTTAAAAAGACTAAGTTGCTACTTCAGTTTTTATGTAATACCAGCTGTCGAGTAAAACGAAAAGTTATTAAATCATTATTTTACGGAAAATGTTTACAGTGTAGAAAACAACTTCAGGGAGAAGAAAAATAACTAAATTCATTGAAAAATGAATCATAAAAAAAAAAAAGAGAGAGAGATTTTAAATAATTAAAAAGTGCACTGTGTAAAATTATTATACACAAATACTTAAATTAATATATTATAATGTTTTAAAATTTCATGTAGGTTCTACCAATTCATATTAAAAGGATTATTATAAACAATAAGATATTATATGGTACTTTAATTTACACTTGAATTCTTCAAATTTATGTAAAACTTAAATGTTTATGTTATATTAAACCAATAACACAAATCAAATATTACAAGCTTATTCATGATTTATCTATAAAATCTCTATGTTGATTAATACTTTACTATCCTTGTATAATGAAGAATTTGGAGAAATCAAATAGTAATATATATATATACTAGCAGGCTTTGCCCGCTTCGCTGGCCACTAAATTTAAAGGAAACTCTTTTCTATATAGCTTTATAAAAATAAAATAAAATTACTGAAATTGTTCAAAAGTTCGCTCCAGGTCCCTGCTGCATTCGGCAGCGATTTGGTCATCCACTGCAACTCGGTCGCTTGTCCCTATTACCTGCGACAATAGTTTGCCAATGAGCTTCCATTTAGGTGCTTATTATATAACAGTTTCGAAATAGATAGTATCGAAAAAATTGGAGTTTCCCTTTTATATTTCAATCCGAGTTACATGTGAACAACACTATACGTGTTGTTCACATGTAACTCGAACTGGACTCAAATATAACTGGGTTTAGACAACATAATATTTGCTTTTACGTTATTTCATATGTTTATTTTGTTTATCCAATCAATCATTAAATGACAGCAATTTCACGCCAAATATTACAATATGCTGTGACCGGCTACGTCAGTCGCATGAGACAATTAATTTTTTGTGTTTATATATAATTCATGGGTTGTAAACCTGATAGTACAGCCTTAATATAGTTCTCTTTGGCGGCTTTTGAATTTTTGTCACCATTTTAGACTTAATCCATTGTAACAATAAGACTTAATCCCTTGTAACAATATGCTATGAGCGCTATTTCTGTCATATTTTAGACAACTAATCTTTTTATGGTTTTATATATTTTCTATTAAACATATTTTTATTTATTTATTAAAATATTAATTTGAATTATTCAAATAGTTCTGTTCGACAGCGTGCAAGTGCAGTAACACACAGAGGCTCATTTATTTGTATGATAAATTAGCATAATGATTATTATATAAAAAAATAAATAAATAGGTAAACATTATCGTGTTGCACAACTTTATTATGTTGCTCCACTGGCGGCTTTTGAATTTTTGTCGCCATATTAGCGATGGATTTTTTTTTTTTTTTTTTTTTTTTTTTTTGTATGAAAAGGGGAAGACTATTTTGCTAATAATTTTACCAGACTCTTTTTTGTTTATACATAAGAATCCTTTATATTCTGCTTATATTTTTAATGGTTTTTAGGTTTAAAATAGTGCTTGTTGAAATAAATATCCTATCTTTAAAACTGCATTTGTTCTGTAAATTTTGTGTAAAAATAAATCATTTATATTTTTATATATTCGATGCGCTACTTAGATTAAAATGGCTGTTGCTATATTAAATTTCTTGTCTAAAAACGTTCGGTATACTTCAACACCAAAATTTAAAAAATCGCCCAGCAGGATCTGTTAATGAAGCTGATAAAATAAAAATATGGTTCATAGAATTTAAATAATCTTTTAAACAAATAAACTTTAAATAAACTTTTAAAACCCAAATTATTAATGTATCATATCACATACATAGATATAGTAATAATATATAGATTGATCATTGGGGAGAAAAAAGTGATTCCTTTTCACTCGGGAAAAGACGGCGATTCTACCAAAATATGGCAGTCTTTCCCCGAGTGAATACACACGGGAATACACACGAATGTTTTAGTAAATAAAATTCACGAATAATTTATTTACTAAAGGTGAATGAAAAGCTCCAGATATAGTTTCAAATTCATTCTTCTTTTTTTCCATTTTTCCTTCAATACCACTTAATGGCTGATTCCAAAGCTTTTTTTTCGGCATCAAAAATCTTTGCACGATAATATGGGGATGATAGATCTATATATATTATTATATCTATGATCACATAATTCTTTTCGAAGATAGAATAAAACTTAATTTGAAAAATAATAATAATAATAACTTTTGTTTATTAACCAAAATAATTGATGAAATTTGAAATGCAAGTTGGTCTTGTGGGGTACAGGCTGTATATTATATTTTTGTGTTCGTGAGAGAAAATTTAAAAGAATTTGAAAACTGCAATTTTTAATCCCACTTAAAAATCATGTGACTTAATGTAAAGCAGATTTTTCATTTTTTTTCTCCTAACGGTTTCCATACAATCTTCTGCTGTTGCCACCTAAAATTCATACTTTAGTTAATTTTAAAAAATCTAATTGTCCGATTGATAAGCTGTTAAATGCGTCGGATTTAAAAAAAAAATTCCCTTTCATTTGCTATCTTATTTGTAACGATGCGACTGATATTTCTAATTTATTTTCTTATCTTTCTGATTTATTTTCCTCATTTTAAATAAATGTACGTTATTTTTATTTATTTATTTATTTTATTTTTTTTTTTAATTATTATTATTTTGTCGAAAAAAAAATTGGCAACAATTAAATTATGGATAAAATTTTAAAATTTAAATGACTTATTATTTTCACATTTTAATTAATTAAGAAAAAACTAATCATCCGATTGATAAGCTGTTTAATGCATCGGATTTACAAAAATTTTCCCTTTCATTTGCTATTTTATTTGTAACGATGCGACTAATATTTCTAATTTATTTTCTAATCTTTCTTATTTATTTTCCTCATTTTAAATAAATGTACGTTTTTTTTTTTATTATTATTATTATTTTGTCGAAAAAAAATATTGGCAACAATTAAATTATGGATAAAATGTTAATATCTAAATGGCTTTTTTATCAGAAATTAGAAGGTTATTATTTTTACATTTTAATTAATTAAGAAAAAACTAATCAAAAATTCGAAAATCTGACTTCGATGTGCACAATGACCCTTCAGGGAGCACCTTTGTGTTAAATCTCGTGACTGTCCGAGCTACCGTTTTCGAGATCAGTGAAATATACACATATTGCTCACTTAATAGTATAAGATATATGGTTGTAGAATTCATGCTGCGAAACGTACATAAATTCTGTATAAACAAAATGAATATTGAAATTTTATTAGGTTATTTATTTATTTTAAGAAATATTCAAATGAAGATTTTTTTGAACAGATTTTCCTTTAAATTTCTACAAGCTGAGTTTCCAATCTAAAAATCTGTAACGCTTCAAAACCTCTTTTAGAATAAATAACCTCTTTCTTTGTTTTGAAAGAGAAATTTTAGAATCTTCTGGTGGTTGTTTTATTTTTCATTTCTTTTTCTTACTTTTTACTGAAACTATTGAATAATTCACGCGTCAAAAAGCGATAAAGCGTCTAAAATCTCAACTAGCAATTTACGCTGGCTGATTTTTGAGCCTTCTATTATCTGCAATTTAAAAACAAATATAAATTATAGGTTACTGTTACAGAAAGTTTTAAAATACCAATGAGGGTGAAAAAAGTTAGAATTCAAGTGTGTTCTTAGAATAAAAGTTATATATATATATATGTATATATATATATATATATAACTTTTATCAATCAAGCATATTATATATATATATATATATATATATACAACGGTAACGTAAATGAGGTTCGTTCACACAAGAAAAAGCTTGAAATGAGGAAACTGGGAAACACAGCGGAAGGTACATGTAAAAGAAACATTTTATAAATTTTTCATAATTTAAATACAACACAGTAATAGCATTTGTGTTACTTTGCAGCGAAACAAATAGTTACAATAAGAGATGCAAGCATGTCCTATTGCACAACAAAAGCAAAAAAATGTTCATTCGACTTCATTACCAAAAGGTGACGTCAACTTTACGTTGGATAACTGCAGTGGGATGATTAGGTATGGACGACACAAAACGGCTTAATGTGACTGTAGGAATTTTTTCCCATTCCTGCCGCAGATAATCCTTGAGTTGTTGTATATTGCGTGGACGATGCTGGACAACATTCCTCTTAAGAATTTTCCAAATATTCTCTATAGGCGACAGATCTGGACTTGCTGCTGGCCACTCTAAAATAGGGACACGTTTCGATATATGTTATGTTTGTGTTAACTTCACTGTATGTGGTCTAGCATTATTTTGTTGAAAAAATATCGTTTTCTACTAAATAGTCGCTGCACTGATGGCCGTAAATTCATGTCAAGAATTCGTATATAGTCCTGAGCCTTTATCGTATCCGCGCAAAAATGCAAATTGCCAACCCCATTTGCTGCTATGCAACCACACACCATCACAGAGCTTGGTTTAGAAACCACGCGATGGATCGTTCGCTTCATCCTTCTTTCTAATAACTTTTCGACCAACATTTCCATATGAAACATGAAAAATATATTCATCTGTCCACAATGTTTTTCCCCACTGTGATGGAGTCCAGCTGAGGTGAGATTTGGCAACACGCTGACGTTTATTCGCTGTAGTGAGGATTGGCTTACGCCTCGTTTTGTGGAATGCGTAGCCGCATCCTTTGATGTAGTATAGACGAATAAATGGTTTGGAAATAGTTTTTTTAAAGTTTTGTCTTGTCCATCTAACTAGGTCTGCGAATGTCAAGTGCCTATTTCTAGAAATATTTCGACGAAATAGGCGCACTTCCCTATCCGTCAACTTTAGATTCCAACCGGAAGCTTTTCCAGGACAGCTTTTTCAAGTTGTAATGA
Source organism: Salticus scenicus (assembly GCA_963930645.1). Classification (NCBI taxonomy): domain Eukaryota; kingdom Metazoa; phylum Arthropoda; class Arachnida; order Araneae; family Salticidae; genus Salticus; species Salticus scenicus. Next base: position 150,692,420 of record OZ005662.1, read on the forward strand.
AACGTTTTATAATACTGTAGACTGTAAGACTTGTAGACTGTGCCAAATGGAATGTTCGGCTAATTTGGCGCTGTAAAATACCATTTTGATGATGTTGTATAACTTGATTGCATACCACAAGATCCGTAGCTTGTCCCCTTGCCATGCTTCTGCTTAGCATAGATAACGACCCTGCATTACTCGACCATATATGTTGTTTGCTCCCTGTGACGTCACTGACTCAGAATTGTGCTCGAAACGGCTGGAATGTTCTCGTCATTTCTACTGAATGAACTTTATTGAAAAGCGTTAGGATTCAGAAAGCAGCTGCAAACCCTCTTTAATATATATTTTTTTAACTTTTATTTTGTTTTCTTTAGTTTTAATAGTTGAACACAGTCTACACCTTCATATAACTTCGTTTTTTAAAACAGTTTGACTATCCCATATATTTTTATTTACAAAACCTTTAGTGAACGAACTTCATTGAAGTTGACGTTGTATATAACATGCTTGATTTACGTTTTAAATTAACGTATAATTAAAATAGATACAAGCTAACTACAATAAAATTTTTAAACAATGACTTCATTAATGACAATTTAGGATTTATATATAAAAACTATTCCATATTTATATTAAAGATTTTACAATTTATGTTTTATTGCTATGCAATATTTCTGTTTTATACTCATTTTAATATTTAAAACTTTCAGTTAAAAAGATCGCGGTGTAATATACTCAATTCCAATCGCTTCATATAAACACGAAATAAAAATACTGCATTATCTCTGCAAAAAATGATAACAAATATTTAATCGATTTTTATATTGTAAGTATAAAAATTATTTTTAAGTATTGTAAGTATAAAATACATTATTTTTAAGTATGTTAGTGTTCTGGTAAATGATTTATATATTTATTTGTAATAAAGGCTTTTAATTTAGATTTTGTGATTTAGGTTAGTTTTTATATGTGGTATTTTTCGCAAAAAATAAAATGAATAAATAATAATTAAAAAAAAAACTATATTGTTGAATGATAATCCTTAAGACCATTGATGTTAACTACAAAATTACATACGAATTATTTCGAGTAATTTTACGTCACTTCCTTGCTTATGTTAATGTATGTCCAATGAAGAATGGTGCTCAATTTTATAAACCCGAAATAATCATTGCAAGCTTTTGACAATTATAATGTTTGATAAGAAATGTTTTGTTCTTCTTCATAGTAAAGTTAATAAAAAAGGCTAAAACATTGAAACTTTTATGTTTCTTGGGTGTCCAGGTAAACAACATACCTAATTTTATCAAAGCGGCAACGCAGTTGGTAGGTGCCCGCTTTGTTTGAAGCACTCCTGTCTACTTTGTTTGCCTGACGAAGGATCGTGTGTTCTTTCGACTGGAAACAACTGTTGTGGGTTCTTGCATTTTATGGTGTTTATTCAAAGTTTTGTAATTAAATTTAAACGTCAACTCTGTGGTGCATTTTTATAATAAATTTACAGCAATTCAATGATAAAGTTGGGTCACTGAAATTATTGGGTTGGCCAAAACGTCAATGCGTCCCCCCCCCCACTAATAAATAGCGATACATGTCTTGAAATGCAACTGACGTCCCTTATAACTGCAATGTCATTATGTAACTTCAAAGAAGATTCTTCAAACTTGATTTAGGGGGAAAAAAAGTGCACAATTTCTTTAGCAATTGATTGTTTAGCATCGATTTCAAATTGGAAAATCAAAATGAAAATTTTCGCCACATTTTATTGCATTTTTTCTGAAAAGAGAAGAACACTGTTTAAGCTGACAAAAAGTTAATGGGGTATATGGGGAAGATGCCTCAAAAGTTCGGCAGTGACAGAATTGGTTTGCTAAATTTCGGTCTGGCGATTTTGCTGTTAAACATGCACCACGCTCAGGAAAGCCAATCAAAGTAGATGACGACGAAATAAAGGCATTGGTTGAATCCATCGGCATTTAACGACGCGGAAGATTGCTGAGAATCTTAAAATATCAAAATAGAGTGTTAAAAACCATTTAAAACAACTTTGATATGTTACGAAGCTCGATATTTGGGTACCACATGAGCTCAAAGAAAACTATCTCACTAAGCGTGTTGACATCTGTGATTCACTCTTGAAACGTGAAGAAAATGATCCTTTTTTTAAACGTTGGATGACAGGAGATTAAATATGGATTGTCTATAACAATGTCGAAAGAAAGGGATCGTGGTGCAAGCGTGATAAACCTGCTCAAAGCTCTTCAAAAGCAGATATTCATCAAAGTAAAGTTATTCTGTTAGTTTGGTGGGATTTCAATGGTATTGTGTATGTTGAATTGCTTCCAGGGAACCAAACCATTACTTCTGACGTATACTGTCATCAATTGAGTAAATTAAATAATGCAATCAAGCAAAAGCGTCCAGAATTGGTGAATTGCAAAGGTGTTGTGTTTTACAATGATAACACTACACCACATGCATGTATGGTCACTCGTCAAAAATTGTTGCAGCATGGATGGGATGTGTTACCACATCCACCATATTAACCACACTTGGCACCATTAGACTATCATTTTTTTCGTTCTTTCCAAAACGCTTTCAATGGTAGAACCTTCACTTCTGATGAGGATATCAAATTGTTCTTGGAACAGTTTTTTGCCGTAAAAGATAACTTTTTTGAGTCCGGAATCTTGAAGTTGCCTGAAAGGTAACAAAAGATGATCGAACAAAATGGACAATATCCCAAGCAGCACGTAAACGTTCTCTGAACGTTTAAAAATAGTTCTACTAACACGTTCTATGAACGTTCAGCTTGAACGTTTTATAGACGTCTATTTGTCCATCTTGAAGACGTCGAATAGTACGGTACAAAACACGTTCTGCACACGTGTAAACATCACCATTGTTTCTACAGACACGTTCTCAGAACGTTCTTCATATACGTTTTTGCAACGTCCTGAACGTTGTTTGAACGTTTTAAAATCGTTCTTTGAACGTTTTAAAACGTTCCTTGAATCGTTCTTCGAACGTTCTTTGTACGTTTTAAGGGGACATACGACCCTTAGAACATCGATTTAATTATAGTCTTTTTAAAAGTAAATCATTGTTAACTAAGCTTCATTGAACATGTCTAATTGTTATCTAAAAGTTTATTATGTATTTTGGAATATAATTTAAATTCTATGGTGAATTATTTAATAATTTATGTGTTAATAATAAATGTGTTTTTTTTTTCACCTTACGCGCAAGATATCTCTGAAACTATTTAATATTTTTTCTTGAAATTTTCATAGATTATGTAAAATATCAGATCCTTTAAACTGAATTTGTATTCCCCCCCCCCTCCATATTTTTTTATACAGGTGATACTTAGATTTTATTAAAAAATAAATCATCTTTGAACTTTTTTTTTTTTTTAACCTAAACTGCAACAAATTTAGGTTCAGTTTCAAGGATCTGATATGTTACATAATCTGTGAAAATTTCAAGAAAAAATATTAAATAGTTTTAGAGGTATCCTGCGTGCAAGGTGAAAAAAAAACACATTTATTATTAACACATAAATTATTAAATAATTCACCACAGAATTTAAATTATATTCCAAAATACATAATAATCTTATAGGTAACAATTAGACATGCCCAATAAAGCTTAGTTAACAATGATTTACTTTAAAAAAGACTATAATTAAATCGATGTTTTTTGAAGTTCTAAGGGTCGTATGTTCCCTCAAAATTGTGTGACGTGTGTACTTTATTTATTTATTCTCTTTTTCTTTACTTTCTTTCTTTCTTTCTTTCTTTCTTCTTCTTCTTCTTCTTTTTTTTTTTTTTTTTTTTTTTTTTTGTGTGTGTGTGTGAATGTGTGTGTGTTTGTTTGTTTTTGTAAACTGTCATAGTATTATGCAAATTTACATAAATGTATTGAAGTATAATATTATTACATACAAAGCAATTTCTCGAAATCTATTTAAATTGACAATGACAATAATTTTTTTAATTTCAAAGTTTTTTTAATACTTTAAATGTAGATTTTAACAAAAACATTGTTAAAACACACTGTTAACATTTAAAGACACTGTTAACATTTTAAGATTCCTCTTAACAAAGTTTTATTTTATTTTTCCATCGATTGTGCATTATTAACGTTTAGTTACAGAATTTAGACATTTCTGATTATTAATTAATCATTCATAGATAAAATTTAAGAAATATTTTTTTTAATGCTGAAATTTATTCCCAAGTTTCAGCATTTAAATATAAAAATATTTTTAAAACATTAACTTATGAATAAATTTACCTAAACGTGTATAGATTCTATTTCAAAATTATTATAATGCGCAACAGATGGAAAACTAAAACAAACATTTGTCAAGAGGTACATCTAAAATATTTTCAAAAGACTAAAATTAAAAAAAATTTTGCTATTGTAAATTTAAATAGATTTCGAGAAATTTTAATGTACTTAACAATATTATATTTTAATGCATATGTATGAAAATTTTATTTAAGTTATTGACTTACGAAATTATAAATTTTCCATCTATATGCGCTGAAATAAAACAATATAAAATATAAAATTCCAGAAACGTACTCTTTTTTTTTAAGAACTTCCTGCCAACTAATTTTTAATATTATCCCTTGATTTTACTATAATGTAATAACATCTAAACATATCTGATTTTATTTATTTATTATTATTATTTTTTTTTTTTGTGGTATATTTATTTTTATTTTTTTTGTTATATATTTATTTTTAATAAGTTAATGTTTTAAAAATATTTTTATTCTCAAATGCTAAAAATTAAATTTCATTTCTCAAACACAAAAATATTTTTAAGAAGTAAACTTATCACTCTACTACAAATTAATACTCAAATATATTTATCGTTAAACTATAATAATATAAAATTAACGGAAAAAAGAAAAAACCAAAATGGAACATTTTAAAAATTTGAAAAAAAAAAATATTAGATTAATTTGGCTTTAAATTTAAACAGTTTTCGAGAATTTTTTACATGCTTAATAGAATTGTTAGATTTTGATGTATATATATAATGTAAAATGAGACTTATCTGTGTTCTGTAGCTGTCTTTTTTCAACGTGTCGGGTAATGTTATGTTAAACACTCATTGCCAATTGCCATATGCCATTGACTTTGACTTTGCACTTTGGCTCGCAACATAGGCTGGCAACCTAGAGGAAGTTCAGCGGCAGCGATTTGGCGTTTGGCGAGATTTAACAAAACACACTATTATTATTTAAATTTTATTATTAAAAATGAATTAATTTATTTTTAGTCTATGTATTTTTTTTTTTTTTTTTTTTTTTTTTTTCAAAAATTTTTAATAATTTTTTTTTAAATTGATCGTAGTTAAAATACCAAATGCCTGTTTAATTGGTTTGCTTAAATGAATTACACGCACTGTTATTTTTATGAAAGAAAACTATTAATGAAAATCAATAAAAATTGCATAGAAAAACTATAATCATAAAGAAAGAAACATAATAAAATTGTTAGCTTTTTTATTTGTTCCAGACTGAATATTTTAAATTCATATGGAATATTTAGAAATTTATATTTATTCTTGTTGTTGTGTTTTGTTTTTATTACTTTAACTCATTATTTTTTATTGTCCCTTTTTTGGGACGTAACTTTTTTTTTTTTTTTTTTTTTTTTTTTAAATAGTTTTAGACAATATGATAATGGAAATATTGTTTTAGATAATGCATTCTGCCACTGTCCCAAAAATAAGACGATCTGCGGTAGTATGCTTAATTTCTTGAAATTTGTTATAATTCTTAAATAGTTTTTACTAAAACTTATAAAACTCACTAATTAAGAAAAAATTTGAAAATTAGTTTAGCAAATAATGGGTTAATAGAAAAAACTGTTTAAACGGTATGAAACATAACTATTGCATTATGTAATTTGAAAAAAAAAATAATAATTTTATTCAATTATTGCAGCAATCACACATGTTTTACTAATTTATTAATTAATAAAAGAGAAAAGTTTTGCAGTTCGTATAAATTAGAAAATTCTTTCCAAGTACACTTTATCCGTTATATCGTTCAATCTGAAGTGAAATTTACCTCAATGATGATGCCTTAAACTGTATAGTGTTTTTAATTACGGAGAAAGAAATCTCATAAAAGCTTGCTTTATACCTTTATTATTATTATTATTATTATTATTATTATTACGAAAGGGAAAGCATGAAGTAGATCATTATTTTTTTTTATAAGCTTGTATATCGTTTAAAGTTTCCATACGTTCTACATACAATACCAACGAAAAAAGAAAGGGCGAAAAAACCTTTACAACACAGAAAATTTACATGCGCAATTTCGACTTATATCTTATAATGTATCTGAAAACGATTGTAAAGCCCTATAAACTTATTAATTTTGCTAATTATATTCTACAGGAAACACTGCATTTTACAGCAGAATAATGTATGATAATTCTGTTATTTTGTGCAAAATATACAATTTTTAAAATATGCTTTAAGGAAAGACCTCCCATAGACCCTAAATGTGTCGGAATTGTTTTCTGAGTTTCTGTGCATAAAACAGTACTATTTTTATTATTCTCAATAATGATAGAGCCAAAGTAAACCTGAACAACATATCAAAAATATAATATTCTAAAATTATTTACTGAATAAATGAGCAAAAATACAGATAGACAAACAAACCAAAATCACAAACGCTTTTTGATTTTGTTAGAATGTTGAAAAGCGTAAAAGAACTAAATATGAACTCAGAAATACTCACATATATCCCCAATGCACCTTAATATATATATATACATATATATATATATATATATATATATATATATATATATATATATATATATATTTTTTTTTTTTTTTTTTTTTTTTTTTTTTGTCGCGAAGTGAATATTATGCTAATCATGCCACATTTTATACAAAGCATGCATTTAGGCATATGAATTACATTAATTATGTAATATAAGTGAACGTATGTATGTAATACATACGTTCACTTATATGTTTCTTATGTTTTACGCTGTATAAAAATATAATAAAATAAGTTTTACTTAAATATCTCTGGTAGACCATAATATATCAGAGTTCTTTTCAGGCATCACCGCATCTAAAGCACTATTGCTATTTATACCATTTTCAGTCAAGAGCAAGTAATAGTAAAATTGAAATATATACATATATATATAGGTTTTGGAGCATGTTAAAAATGTTTATAAAATTAATGTGCGAAGAAGCAGATCAAGAGATAAAAAAACCGGTATCATATAAGCTTGTCAACTTTGCTGGGAAATGTTAAAAAATAAAAATAATAATGGCTTGTGTATTGCTAAATAAACACACACAAACACATATCTGGGATCGTACAGCGCAAGTATTATTTAACACAATTAACGCTGTATCTTTTTTAACACCTTCCAAGGAAACTGAACAGTATTTAATATTTCGGTTCATCTGTCTGTCTACACTTTCCTTTCCTTGATTATTTTTAAAATAAGTTTAATCTGATATACTGATATATTATTATTCAGCTGATTATGTCATGTTCTTTATTGAAAATAGTATAAAAATACGACTAGATTTTATACAAGGATTTACGAAAGAATTAGGATATATTGCGTTCTATGACGAATATTTTCTAAAACATCCTGAAAATTTCGCTGTAATATCCTGAATATGAATGGAATTTGATCGAAGTGCATTTCTGTTGAGTTATCAGTTATACGTTTTTAAAATTTTCAAATAAAGTTGAAAAGAATTAATAAATTTTGTTTGTCTGTAGAATGGTGTATCAATCTGCCTGCGTTCACATTTTCATAAATAGTTTTAGAATTCATTGAAATTAATATGTGTCGATCAGGTGTTTAGTTTTATTAGAAAATTCCTTATTAATTATCTTGCATGTGGTACGAGTAATTTATGTAAAAGTATAAAAAATAATTCGAATAAAAATGGTCTGAAAGAGATATTTTTACTAGTTAAATTTTAAAATAGTAAGCTGCAATAATCATAAAAAAAAAAAAAAAAACCATACATATTTCTGATTAAATAAATTAAACTGAGGTTGATTAACTGTAATTAATGTAAAGGGCCTTAAAAATATTCGATATGATTGAAAATTTGTTGATGCGCATTTTCATAGTCTTATGCGTTTTAAATGACCAGTTAAATAACCAGTTATTATTAAAAGAAAAAAAAATCCTTCTTAATCCATTAACCGTTTAAAAAAATGAATAGCAGCACATGGAATCGTAAAAAGTGTACGATTAGCTGTTTATGAAGTTGTTATTTTTAAGTTGATGTTTGATTTCAAATCAAATTAATAGCAAGAAGATTAAAATTCTACAGATTGTTTTGAAAATCTATTTATTTTTTTATTTTTTTTCCAAGTGCAAAACAAACATTTTTACAGAAATGCATTAAATTTGCTTAATAGCTGCGAGTGAAGGTATACAAAGTAATGAAAGTGGGAATACCTTGTATCAAGTTTTATTCATTGCTGAAGTTATACATTTTAAGTAATTCTTCAAAAGATATTAATCTATATTCTAATAATCTATATTATTTTTCTTAAGAATGATGTAGAAAAAAGAATTATAAAATTTTATTTCTTTATAAAGAAAAAAAAAATCTAAAATATGTAATATATGAAACTTATATATAAAAAAAAAACTTCATTATTTAATTAATTAGAAATAACTAAATGAAAATACCTTTTTGCACTGAGAATTACGTTGCATATTTTTATATATTTTTTGTTATTAATAAGTGAAAACTAATGTCAGATTAATAAAAATAAAAATTTATAATTTAAACATTATTAGAGATTCCAGTTTTATATTTACTGCCCTATCTCTAGTAAAAACTGTTCTTTAATAGTAAACTTTAAGCTTTTAAAATTGACCATTTGCTATTTAAAAGCAAAAGGGGAAAATAACAAGTGAGAAAATCGCCAAGAAGCGAAATACGCTCCTAAATTACGGAATGGGACGTTTTGGCGCGGCCGTTTTGAAGCGGCCGTTCCGGCGCGAAACCCATTTCGGCGCGGCTGTTTTGGCGCGGCCGTTTTGGCGCGAGATCCATTTCGGAGAGGCCGTTTCCGCGCAGCCTGTCCTTCACGAAATGGCCGCAGATTTCGTCTCAGCCTTTTCAGTTAAAATTTATTTAATGATAGATATGATTTTTTATTTATTTATTTATTTATTATGCGTGAAGAAAAAACTATTTTAAATTATTTATTAAATATATTAATGATGAATAGAATTTTGCTTAATTTAAAGGAGCCAATGATAAGATTAAAAACTTGTTTTTTATTAAACTTAGTCATCAGATGGCAACACATACGCAGCAATTCTAAAGATTTTAACCAATTTGGTGATGGAGGTTCTTTGGGGAATAAAATAAACAATGTAATTTCTGATTTTTTTTTTTTTTTTTTTTTTTTTTTAATGCTTGAACCAAAAAATACTTTTAATTTTTTATTAATGACATTAATGATGAATAGGATTTTTCGTAATTTAAAGAAGTCGGTGGTAATCTGAGAAAAGAACTCGATTTTTGTAGTTAAAACTTATTAAACCTATTGCCGTGCGGTTCTTTGGGTAATAAAATAAACTATGTAATTTCTGACTTAATATATATATATATATATATATATATATATATTATATATAATATATTATTATATATATTATATATATATATATATATATATATATTATATAATATAATATATATCAATATATAATATATAATATATATATATATATATATATAATGCGTAAACAAAAAATTATTTTAAATTATTTGCTAAAGATATTAATGATGAATAGAATTTTGCGTGATTTAAAAGAGCCAATGATAAGGTGAGAAACTAGATTTTTACAATTAAAAAGTATTAAAATTAGTCATTTGTGTATGTAGGAGCCTCGCCTCCCCCCCTCAAGTCCCCCTCGAGTGGAGTAAATTTTCATGATGGGTATCTTTCAAAAGAGCTCGCCAATACCTTTAAAACGAATGGTTGAACCATCGATCTGCGATAATTTAAAACGAAGTTATCGATTTTTTTTACTTTTAACGAAAAAAAAAGAACTTAGAAAATATATATATATATACATATATATATCTATATATTTAAAAAAAAAAAAAATATATATATATATATATATATATATATATATATATATATAGAGAGAGAGAGAGAGAGAGAGAGAATGAAGTGGTCTTTTTTTTGGATATTTGGTGTTATACTACTTGTGTATTATGGAAATCGTCTTCATTTTCATAAAAAATAATTTTTTAAAATAATAATTTTAATAAATTATTTTTTAAAAACAGAAATATTTTTTAATAACCGAATTAAATTCTATATAAATGTAGGTGCATTAATGAAACGGGGGGTTGAGGGGGCGGTAGCCCCCCCTCACACAGAACTAATTATCATATGAAAGTCTCCCTTTGAATTGTTTAACATAGGTTTACATAACATCGTTTTCTTACCTCTTAATATCCAACCTGTATTTATAGTATTAAATTTTAGGGTAAGAGAAAGTCGAGTGAGTGACACACCAGATTATTATTATTTTTTTTAATGCTTAAATCAAGAAATATTTTTAATATTGTTGAAAAAAAATCTCAATTTAACAGTTAATTTATTTCTTGGTGAGAAAAATATTTATCTAATTTTATCAACGAAAGAAAAGTTGACCTTGTTTTTAGTGAGGTTGCTTAAATATGATTCCTGAAGAAGAAAGCACCTATATTTTCTTTTGAAAAAGCTGTCGAGGTTTTCTTAATTTATTTATTACCAAACTAAATACTTTTTATTGAAGCCATATTTTTGGGTTTCATTACTTAGTATGGAACAATATCTATTGCAAGTATTTTAAAAACATTAGTTCATTAATCCTTTAGCTGTGTAGTATTTTATCTGTTTAATAACTGATAAAAACAATAGTAGGTGAAGGTAGGAATTAAAAAATGATTAAATTTAATAAAATAATAATAATAAAATTATATAAACTAAGTAATATAATAATAAATTAAATATATATATATATATATATGTATATATTTTAACTCTATGGTTATTCAGTAATCTTATTTTCCATTTTTTTTTTTTAAGATTGTCACATTAGCCTTTTATTTCAACTATTGAGTGACAGAAAAAAATGTTTGTAACTGATAAAGGGTTAAACTGATCATGTAATTTAAAACAGATTTCATGTCGTCAACATTGCTTTATTTATTTATTTATTTTTATTTTTAAAATATTGTTGTTAGAAATGGATGAAAGAATGGAAATTTCATAGTAAATAATATTGGGAAAATGAGAACTAAAAATTTTAAAATATGTCCCGAAGGTTTTTGGGGTAAATTAAAAAACAAAAATATAGGAATTCTATTTTTTCTGGAGGTGGTAAAAACCATGGGAAAAACATGTTTTGTCCAAGATAGTAAAAACCGGCAAAAACCATTACACGGTAAATACACACCTGTTTTAATTATTATTATTTTTTTTTTTATAACTTACTTAAAGCTCGCATTGCTCTAAATTTTTGAAACTTATTACACATAGTAGAATAGTTCCATATAACTTATTAATTTTTAATACCATTCCCCCCCCCCCTCAGCTTACTATTTACTTTATTTATTGTAACTTAGTACTCCCCACAGTTAAAATGTAGACTTAGGTTCATTAATCACTAAATCAGTAAAAATCAACTGTACAAAAAGAAAAATGAGCAATTTACGTTTAGAAGTGCCAGATGAAAATATCCTGTACTTTTAAATCTCCACCAGTTATTACAAAAAAAAAAAAATAAATAAATAAAAATTGATAAAAATAAAAAATAACTTTCTATAAAGTTATCACTGCTATTCTTCTTCTTCTTCTTCTTTTTTTTTTTTTTTTTTTTTTTTTTTTTTTGTTGTTGTTGTTGTTACACAAAATTTAACTATTAAAGACTTCTGTTTATTTTTATTTACAGTTTGCGTATTAAAATTTCCTATATAATAAAGCTTGCTGAGATAAAATAAAAGTTAACTTTAGCAAGAAACAGGATAAAGTAAAGGTATGCATTCTTAACCAATTCTTAAACTGCCTTCATTTAAACAAAGTCAATAATGATTAACTCGCGGGTTTATTTTAATCCATATAATAATAAACAGTTATAAAATTCTTGAATATTCCCGACTATTTATTATGTTTTCAGAAAAAAAAAAAAAATCTTACACTCAAAAAGTTTGGAATGTAAACATCTGGCGCCGAAACGGCCGGCGCCAAAACGGCCGGCGCCAAAACGGCTGGCGCCGAAACGGCCGCGCCAAAAAGTAACAAACCGCCTAAATTACAACCATTTCTCTACCAGCAGATGTTTTTGCGGTTTGCGATAATGTAAATAATTATGAGTTTCCTGTTTCAGCCAACGTTTCTAATAGCTAGAATTTTACATTCAAAAATTAATCCTTTAATATATTTCATATATATATATAATTCAAATTTATTTTATTATTTCAAATTATATTAATTTTTAAAATATTTTGTAAAAGATAGATTGTTATAAAAATAATGAATTGGTAGATTCAAGTAATATTATAACATTTAGTATGTAAGTAGTTCAATATTTGAATAACTTCTAAATCAAAGAATTTTTCATCATCAAATGTATAATATGTGTATATAATTATATTAAAATATTTTTGACGATTTTTTTTTAACAAAATAATGAAGTGAAATTTGAAAAAAAAAAATCATGAATAGTGTAAAATTTTTAAAAAATTTTTTTTTTGTTTTATTTGTAACAATATGACTTCCATAATTCACTACTACTCTTATTATATGCTCTTTTACATATAGTGCGATCAGAATACATAAATTGGATTTCGCATATTAGACATATAACAATTTTCCTGTAAAAAAACCTAATGCATGCGTCGTGAAAAACACATAAAAAGGATTTTACATAGCAAGTTAAAAAAAATAAATAAATAAATAAAAAAAAAGATAAAACCTTTTTTTGAAACACCAATTTCCGAGCTACTTAATCAGGATGCCTGTCAATTTTCTTTTCTTGTAGTAATTAAGTAATACACGTAAAAAGACATCTAAAAAGGGTTTATGTAGCAAATTTGAAGAAAATCGTTCGAGCCCTTTTTGATAGAATTAAATATATTCTCACTTACGATTTTCTACAAAATAACCTTTTCACCGTAAACCTTAAATTACATACGAATGTACATCTAGATGAAAGGTAAAGTGGCGAGTTTGAAGAAAATCCGTGGAACCATTTTTGCGCACTTGCGAGGTTTAAAATTTCCATATTCATATAAAAGGCTTATATATATATATATATATATATATTTTTTTTAACTAACCAACTAATACATACGAAAGGGCATTTAAATCGCGTGTATACACATATACACTGACGAATTGCAAAAACCATTTCTTTGTACTCTAAAAACATATAAATTAAGCAAAAGTGTAATATCGAAATACTTGATCGAATTAAATATTTCCATTTTATTCCAAATTATTTTCTAATACAGCAAACTAATATAACAATCAAATAATAATTTTATATAGAGTATGTCAACAAAATTACATGATTATGCGTTCATTTTAATTAGAGTTTTCGCGAAGAGAAATTCAATTGCAAATATCAGATAATTATAATTTAAAATTATGTTAAAAAACTAAACCACCTCTTCATTTTTATTTCCCAATGAATATTATTATAAATTGTATCAACAAAATCAAGTTCTGTCTTGTTGTCAAAAATTTTATACATTATAACGGAAAATAGAGCACTTTGTCATATTCGTTATAATTGTACTGAAACAGAACGTGTTACGACGGTGTTTCCCTTAACGTTTTTTATAAAACTGAAATTGTACGTTTTATGAATGGTACAAAACACACCTTTTTAGAACGTTCTGAATAATACTGCTTTTGAACGTCGAGTAGAACGTTCTTTTGACACGAAACACGGTGTTTGAACCAGTGTAACCGTTATTAGACGTTCAGAGAACGTTCATGTGCTACTTGGGATATTGTTTAATAAAGATTTTATTTGCCTTGAAAAATTTTTTTACATAAAAAAAAAAAAAAAAAAAAAAAAAAAAAAAAACGCAATTACTTTTTGGCCAACCCAATATATCTGTTTTTTTATCAAATTTATCACGCTTCATTTATACTATATTAAGTATAAACGTAGTTTAAAATAAAAAAATTGTATTATTTTTTAGCGATATATACACATGCATCTGCACTCCAGGTTTCACTAAAATAATAATATTTAGTACTTAAAACTGGACAAGAAAGCTGTCTGACGTCTAGCTCCTCGTATATAAAATTAACCAATTATTATTATTTTACTAAGGAAATTATTTTATTTTGTCATATTATATGATTAAATTTATGCTGGATTGAAAATTTAACAAAAGGTTGTGTCTATAAATTTAATTGATTAAGTAGATTTAAAACGAAATAATTATAAGATAAAAATATTTTTATGTACCATGTTTTTAAATTTTCTGTTGAATTATAGCTATAGAACTACATTAGCACTTTATAAATGTGTATAAAATTTTTAAAATGATAATGACGTCAATATTTCTCAGATGCATAATTTAACTATTAACTTTTTTTTCTTTTTTAAGTTCACGTTTAATGAAGTCTATTTATTTTTATGTCGAATAAAAATTAATTCGATTTTTTTTTTTTTGGCAACAATTAAATTATAGCTAATATTTTAATGGCTACCTTTAAAGCTATTAGAAGGTTACTATTTTCATATTTTAATTAATTAAAAGAAAACTAATCGAAAATTCGAAAATCGGGCTTCGAAATACTGTGTGTTGTCACCGGGTTCTGAGCTATTCTGAATGTTTCAAATATCTAGCTAGTAGGGAAGTTAGTTAAAAATCGATTGCAAAATTTGTACCGGACAAACAAACAAGCAAGAATCGAAGTTAATAAAAATATGTTAAAATGTACTAAAAAATAGTTCTGTTAAAATTTAAAAAAGTGTAATATAAAACATGAAATGTTTCCTTTTTATCGCTGCAGACGCTGAAAAACATTCTCTTTTCTCTCTCTCTCTCTTTTTTTTTTTTTTTTTTTTTTTTTTTTATTAATTAATTATTTTTTTTTTTTTTTTTTTTTTACATGTCTACTATGTACATTTTAAATATAAAATTAATAATATTATACAGTCAGTTTTAAAATTTTTATAATTTTCTCTTATGCTTTCAAGAAAGCACCACACAGCTGGCGTTTAAAAGTAATTAATACAAAACTTTGAATAAACAACAAAAAAATCAAGAAGTCGCCATAATAGTTTCGTTTCGAAAGAAAATATGACCCTTCGTTCGGCAAACAAAGTAGGCAGGAGTGCTTCAAACAAAGTAGCAACACGTAAAACCGAGTTTAGTTGTGAACAAAAAGAAATAAATTCCAATGTAAATATAAATAATGGTTTGAGGAAAATTGTAAAATTACAGATAAACATAAATAAATAAATGAAATATTAATAAATAAAACAAATTCTAAAATTTAAAAAAATAAATAAAATAAATAAATAACAAAAATAAATGAGAATCGAAGTTATGTGATTAATTTCAAAGCAACGGAAAAGAACGAAGTGCAAAAAATATCATTAACAAGATTTTTTGAAGTTTTAAATATGTAAAAAGCTTCATGGATGTCCAAATGGGAAAAGTACATAGTAAAAGAAATAATGTCAGTTTTAGAAAAGTCAAAACAATGCCCATGATCCCAGCAGTGGGAAGCAGTAGAAGATTTTGAAACCTCTTCATTACGAACATTCAGACAGTGCTATTTTCTATATTTCAAACGCCTCCCAGTTTGATCCATATAACCTAAATTACGCGATGTAAAGGGTATTAAATAAACGTGAGAACCTATTTCAGTAGATGGGATCGTTAAAAGAACATAATTTGATTTTGTTGATGTTTTTGTGAATGACTTCAAAACCGAACGATGAAAGAATTTTAGAGTTTTTAAAAGATAGCAATGAATAAAATTTTATTTATTTAATTGTTATCTTCCTTAATTAAATAATTTTTCTCACACCAGTATTTGTACTTAAATTCAACTTTTTTTTATTTTTGCTCTTCATTAAACACAGTTTTGTGCGTTGCTACTTTGTTTGCAGAACTCGTGTCTGCTTTTTTCACCTGACAAAGGGTCGTGTTTTCTTTCTACCCGAAACAGTTTTTGCAAGCTCTTGTATTCCATGGTGTTCATTGAAAGTTTTGTATGAATTTCTCATATGCTTTACTACGTTTAACTTAAAATGATTGATATAGCTAAATCTTAAACTCTGCGGAACTTCAAATGTGTAATTCATGCAAAAAAAAAAAAAAAAAAGGCTTTAATATTTTTCAGCTATCATGAAAAAAACTCATTTAATATTTAAAGTTTAAGAGATCTGTTATAAAATATCTATTTTTACCTCGGATTTTATATCGATTTTCGTATTGGATAAGTATTAAAAATAATTAATAAATAAATAAATAAATAAATAAAAGGAAATTAAAGGGGACTAATGTGCAAGTTGTACCTGACGGGACTAAAGTGAAAGTTGTACCTCAAGGGACTAATGTGAAAGTTGTACCTCACGGGACTAATGTGCAAGTTGCACCGAACGAACAAACTATTTCTTTCAACTAAAATGCCTACTAACCCTGGACGATAGGTCTAATATATCGTATCATATTATATATCGTATTTATCGTAACGTAACTCAATACTTATTTCGCTTCCTTCTTCGACTCGTTTTAATACGCATTTTTTATATGCATGAGCAGCCCCCGAAAAACAAAACCATTAAACCATTAAATTCATTTTTTTACTTATTTTTATTTCATATTATTTCACGCGCACTTTTTATTTCCTAGTTCAAAATTATTTAACCGTTTAAACGCCGAATTAAGAAAGAATAGTCCCAATGACTTGAAATTTGGTTATTATATTAATTAAGAGTATATAAATACAATAAAGTTTTAAAATTAGGTGAAAAAAATTTTTGAGTGTGTTTTTAGCCATGTTCCATTATTGGAACATTGGCGTGTTACATGATTATTTTTTGCATATTTTTAAAAGTTCATGAAAATAGTTAATTTAAAGTCTAATAATTATAATATCTTCTTAATATTAACTGTTTTGTTTGTTTATCTTTAAATAATGAACAATTAATAAATATTATGACACTATAGATACATTAAAAGATAATTATAAATGATACTCACATAATTTCAGCGACTGTGATACGACAGAAAACATTTTTCATGCAGTCGCTTTTCACAATGAAAACATTTTTTTTGTAGTGTTCTTTTTGCAAACAACACAACGACCTTGAGACGTAGATATTATATAATGACCATCAGATTGTCTTAATTCAACTTTTAAATGACTGCGAGGTCCAGGATGTTTGGTAAGACGCTCTTTTTTCCGCAAAAGATTCATCGTCAACTGTCTTCTAAATTCCAAATGTGATAGTTTTTTAGAGTTTGCATGCACTTCGCAGTGCAAATTCCAACTAGCTACAACTGCCATGTTTAATGCGTTACTAAATAGATTCCACCACCATTTCTTACTTCGCAACTGAGGCCTGTAACTAGATAAAAGCTTATCTAAAACATCTACTCCGCCCATTCCTTCGTTGTATTTTTTTATTAGATTTGGCCGAGGTACTTCAATATTACCTTTTTTTGCACATGAATAGCGTTTCACACTACCTATAGGCTCATGTGTGTAGCAGTCTGATGCTACAGTCACTACCGCGTTATCGTTCCAGCTGCAGATATAAACAGATCCGTCAGATCGGAAATCAAAACTTCCTCTGTCTTCTTTGGTAAGTTCTTTTTTAGATTTCAACGGGCATTTTTGTGTACGATTTTCACGAATTGTTCCCGTTGCTCGCATTCCTTTATGGGATAATTCCAACAATAAATTATAAGACGTAAAAAAGTTATCAAAATATACTTCATGATGTGAGTTATCTCCAACAACAGATAAAAGCTCATTAACAACTCTCGGTCCGAGCTGTCCAGAAATACTATTATCTGATTCTGATTTTTTCCCAGAATATATATCCATTGCATATGGATAACCTGTTGAAGAACATAACATCCATACTTTAAAACCAAATCTGATCGGTTTTCCTCTTATGAACATTTTGCATGAGTGACGACCGTAGTAAGGAACCATTGATTCATCGATACTTAACTTCTCATGCCATATTCCAAATTGTTGGAAATTTTTGGACAACTCTTTATAAATCGGGGCTATTTTACCTAATTTATCACCATTTTCCAACTTATTGTTATCCATTACATGAAAAAATTTCTTGATATTTCTGAAACGAGTGCGGGGCATAACAGTTGGAACTATTGGAACACATGTATCTTCCGCAGAATTCCAATACATATCTTAAGTAGGAACTGAATGGTATCCACTTAGAAGAAGAAGACCAAAAAATTGTAAGATATCATTCTTGCAAACATCAATTGTTTCACCTTTTTGCAAAGCATAAAGTGACGTCATATCCGCAAGATATTCGACATATTCTTCAGGAAAAAATTTATGAAATATATCAAGAGGAGTGCAGTCCATGAGTTCTGGAAATTTATGCAATATTGGTACCGGTTTTTCAAATTCTGTTGGATTATCGAATTTCACTTTTTTTTTCCATTTTACTACAGGGTTTTCAGTTTTTCGTTTCTTCTTGGCACTTGGACCCGGTTTCTGAAATTCCTCTTCATTTGGAGTACTTACATCTTTTTTTAAAGTGACGTCGACCATTCCACACACATCAAATGGCGTAACAGCGTCTAAATTATTGTCATCAATATCTTCTTCATCGGTTATATCACCACGTTCATCCGGCTCTAACTGGCAAATATCTACATCTTCCAAATCAGAATCCGAAAGAGTTTCTAGAAAGGCCACAGCTTCTTGTACCGTGAGGCATCTTTTGGACATGATGTTAAATTTATGAAAACTTTATAAATGAAACACATAGAAAGCACACATGCACCTTTTTCACTGTCATCGAACAAAACTAATAAGAAAAACGCTATCTGAAAGGAAACTGATAACTATTTCAGCAAACATATGGAATAAGACACCTTTTATGTGAAACTGCACTTGTCTCCAAAGGCACAGGTGAAATCCCCCCTCCCCCCCAACACACACACATATTCAGCCACCTTATCAAAAATAATTTCTTTCTATTGTTATGACTTTACTAAACTGAACATCAATGTCAAGGGCCAATACTATAATCCTTTCGAAGTTTTGCAGCTTCCATTTGAAAACAGTATTATCTTGTACCTGCTTATTTTTCGAATTTTAGAGGACAAAAGAAGTCTAAATAATCCCTCACTTTCCCCCTATTATCTCTTTTATCTGTTTACTTTCTTTAGAAAAGTTACTATTCTTATCAGAATGCAAAAGAAAATAATGTTTGCAATATCATACAATGCTTTGCACATAAATGAAAAATGAACTCTCGAAACGCCAATGTTCCAATAATGGAACAGAGACATAAAAACGTAAATTTTACCATTAAAATTTAAAAATAAAATTTTGCTTTTGTTGTATTCCCGTAGGATATGTTTTCTAATGAAATATTTTAAAGTATTGCGTTTTTTCAATTTAAACTGGAATTTTGGTAAATTTAATTGTAAGAGAGAGTAAAATTGACAAAATATAGTAAAATTCAAAAAATCGTAAAAAAAAATAAATAATTATCTAAACAGAATAAAACTTATTGTAAAAAATACTTTATAATGTCATATTCAATTGTATGTAAAAGTGATATTAATAAGAGTTTTTTTACATGTAAATTTTTTATTTTAAAAATCATGTTCCATTATTGGAATATTGGCGGGTAAACGGTTAAAAAAACTTTTTCGATATCGCTTGTAACGATACTGATTATTATTAATTTTCTTTTCTTTTTCTTTCAATAATAATAATAATAATAATAAAGATTTTCATGAAATTCTGGCAAAAGCAGAATTTAGTTTAGGACGGAGGACTATTAGTTTTTTTTTCTTTTTTTTCTTTTTTCAAATTATAACATCGCTTTCAAATTATTCAATTATATTACAAACACAAAAAGGTATAAATCAATTTTTCTGCAGTGCGGCTTTTTTTTCTCCCTTAGTGTATGCTTTCATGACTAATTACAATTAATTATGAAAACATACTATAAAATTTGCAATATAATTAATTATGTTTCTGAAAGACTCATGTCGGAAAATGTGTCGGTAGATAACCGGCTTTGCCAAAAAAACTATACGTGATTGAGAAACACTCAGTTTCGATTTCAGCGCACCAAAAAACTTTAAGATCAAACTATATTGTCAAATCAATATTCTAAATGGTGTTCTGTGTAAATATACAATACAATATTGTTCCACTCGCCTTCTATATATAATATACTTAATAGAATAATTTGAATTTTACTAACAAAAAAACCGGAATCTAAGCAAATTTTGTTCATAATAGTTACACCTAATTTTGACAATTTCATTTTCTGCTTTTACGCTAAATTTACACCTCAGTAACTTTACAGCTTTTCATAAAACACGCCAAGTTTCACGTAATTGAATAGAAAATGTGCATTCTGTTTGATGAGCGCAAAGTCGACTGTTTCATGAGGTTTAATAAATTTCCATGATGTGTCTTTTCCCGCAAATTTATTCAAATGGATTTCATCACCATTATTAAAAAGATTTAAAGTCTAGACAGGTTGTCTTATACGTTAAAGATACTCTTTTTGTGTTAATTTTTAGGTCTCAGATATTATAAAAAAGGCTTTATTATTTGCTTTCATCCAAGAAATAATAAAAAACGGTGTATTTTAAATTTAATTCGTGAAAAAAAAAATGCAATTTTGCTAGACATTTAAAAATATACTTTTATTTTTTGGTATATTGTAACAGTTATATATAAAGTTTAATGTTAATCGAATTATAGTAAAATAAAAAAAGAATCAAAGTTTTCTACATGAACTAAAATAGTTTTAAAAAAAAATAAAATCATTATTATTATAATTTTTATTGTTATTAATTTGTTAAGGATATTATTTTACATTTGCCATATTATAGGATTAAATGTAAATATAGGATTAAATGTGATTCTAAAATGTACCAAAAGATTATATCCATAATTTAAATCAGTTAATAAACTTAAATCAAAGAAGAAACTAAATATTAGTTTTATTAAAAAAAGAGAAAAAGAAAAAAGAAATATTTTCTTTTAAATACTGTCATCACTGAAAAATATTTTGTTTTATTTTAGATGTTTACTTTTTGAGCGTACATTTTAAAATATAAGGTCATTTCTTAAATGCATGTGACTTCGAAAAGCCAATCATATGCTATACTGTGCTTACCTTAAAATTTTTTTGCTAGCTTAATCTTAACATCTGAGGATCTTCGAATGCATAATTTATCGAGAAAACGGATTAAATATCTTACGTCGATAACGGAAAAAAACTGTTTTATATTTAAAATTTATGCAATCTATTTAAGTACAGAAATTTTATCTCCCGATCTTTTTTGTGCGAATTTTGAATTTATTAATTTTTCAAGAAAAAGGGGGGGGGGGGAATTGCAGAGTAAAAACGCGACTTACACGTATCATGAAACTTGGTCTAAAAATAAAATACATAGAAAACTTAATGAAAAGAATTATTTGCTATTAATCATATGCTATAATAACAAATAATTACACATCTTTGTTTCTTTTGAATGTTGTATTCAATGTATTTTCTATATGCAATATACGCAAGAAATTATTTTCTATTCTACAAACAGGAAAACCGGAAACTAAGCAAATTTGTTCATGATCGTTTAACCTACTGTGCCAATTCTCATTTTCTGTTTTTGCGTTTAAACTTTATATATCAGTAACTTTGCAGTTTTCCATAAAACTCTACCTGTTTAATGTAATTGAATAGTAAAGTTACATTCGATTCGATAAATGCAATGAGGGCTGTTTTATGAGGTTTACCTTATGTCCATGATGTCTCACTTCCCGCAAATTGATTCAGATGGATTTCGTCTTCATTGTTAAAAATATTTAAAGTCTAGACAATCTGTCTTATATGTTAAACATATTTTTTAAGGTCGTTCTCAGATATTATAAAAAGGGTTTATTATTTTCATTCGAGAATTAGTAAAGAACGGCGTATTTCAAATTTAATTCGCGAAAAGATACAATTTTGATAGGTCACATCATTTTTTTTATATTATTATAAGAATTAATATTTTACAGCGTACCGAATCGAAATTATTCAGACTATAAAGAAATTGTACTTAATATGTAATAGTTTAAAATACGAAGAGGAAAAGAAAAAGGGAAAAAAAAAAGTCATTAATATTTCTATTATAGTTTTTTTTTTTTTTTTTTACTATGGAAATTATTTTTCATTTGCTGTATTATATGAATAAAATAAGTTGCATTTAAAATATAACAAAAGATCGGTTCCATAAATTAAATGAAATAGCAAATTCAAGGCAAACGCGTATAAAAATTTATTAAACATGAGAAAAGAAAAAGACGAAATACTTTTTTTTTTTTTTTCGATCACTGCAATTGCTAAAAATTTTACTAATTTTATTTTGTTTCTTTTAGACGTCTGGTCTTTGAGCATTTGTCTTATCTTTATGTTTTTGATGTGCTGAAACTGAAACGGAAGCCATTTTTTTCTCCATGACCTATAGATTTTTTTCACTACAGGGTGTCTAACGACACAGTTTTGTTCATGACTCTTTCACCAATATAATTATATGGTAACTTGTACAGTACGTTTCCATGATTAATTATAATTAATATTATTCCGTTATTATAATTAATTATGGAAACATGCTAGAAACTACCAAAGATGAAGAAATTGTGTCGAAACACACTGAACATTGGTATAAATCTATAGGTCATAGAGAAAAAATGGCTTGTTTCGGTTTCAGCAAAATACATATGTATCACCAAAATACTTATGTATCAGCTAAAACTATGAAATCAAATTATACCAACATTATTTTTGTAGACGTGTAAATAAATCTTTCCCTAACAGCACATCTTCTCCACATAACATCCTTAGGATAGCCTATGGATGAAAAGGCACCCTAGGGTCATCCATAGGATATACTATGAATAAGTGCGTAACTTTTACATATATTTCCCAGATATAATTTCCCTTCCCCATGTTATAAATTCGTGATTTTTAAATATACCTCCGCTTCGTAAAATTCGTTACAGTAGATCTCTTATTATAATCATGTCGATGTTTTTATATATACGTATGTGCATTTTGATGCATCACTTAGTTTTCGTACGAAAAGATTGTGTTTAAGAGTTATAGCTACGCAGTGGGGGGGGAGGGGAGGGACAAAAGTGTGTTATGGGGATCTAGTTCATTAGAAGAATAGTCTTATTCATACAGTCGGCAGTAAATTTTATTGAAGCACACATCCACATCTTTTATATCTTTTACTTTATTATTATTTTTTTTTTCTTTTTTTGACCGCTAATTTTTATCATGAACTTGCTTTTTTTATAAACAGCATCAGACTAAGATCATGATTCGACAAATATTTCTCTACATATTAAAAAAAAAAAAAAAGTTACTGTCGCTGGCGTTAAAATTTTTTGGCTGCGACCGCATCTTCTTGCGGAGGACAGAGTCCTTCGCGTCATAATAGGTATCAACGTGTTCCGAATACACCAAAGAAGACATTTTAGCCGCTTAGAAATTTCTATCATTTTAATTAACGAAGTTAATAACTAAAAACGATGGGTTTACAAAAGTACTCAATTTTTCAATTTGAAAAAGGTCTCTCTTATGACGTTGTTCTTCTGTCATGAAGTCATTTTAGACGGGAAAAATTAAAGTATGATGCATGGTTGTAGGTATGTAGGTAGGTTGGGTATCAAGTCGCACCAATACTGTGCTATGACTAATTGACGACGACCTGGGAAGCAGTCCTAGGGATGTGCCGGGGACACGCAATCTCAATTTTGATCCTCAGCGGAGAGAATGGCTCCTCCGCTTCGGTGATCCCCAGAGATATAATTTTGATGGGAACATGGGGGATTTTGCGGCCACGACGGATTTACGTGCACTAACCATCATTAGTGTACAGGACGGTCTAGCCGACTCGCGTATCGAACCCACAATCTTTCAATCGCGAGCTCGGAGCTCTACCGATTGGGGTACCGCAGCCAGGATCCATGCTTGTAAAAAACAAATTAAAAGGGGTCATATACTAAAGCTGTAACTTAAAATGGTCTAGATATTACGAATTTCTTTCCATTCCAAAACTAACAACTGATTTTGAACATAATTTTTATAAAAATAAATAATGTGGTATTAAATATTATGTATTTCAATTTGACATTGAATATGGGGATTTTTATAATAATTTTCTACTTTTGTCTTATGTTTTGCACTATTAATATTCCTATTCAGTGAAAGGCAAAACAGCGAATACATGGGCAGAGCTCTGCTTAGGTAAGGTGAGTCGGGGGTAGGCGAAGCCTCTCTCGTGAGTTGGTGAGCGGAGCGAGCAAGGGGCAAAGTATCAGTATTACAAAACAGTAGTGCAAAACAGTAGTACAAAACAGTATTAGTAGTTCAAAACAGTATTAGGTGCACATCTTTCAAATAGGAATTATTGCTAACGCTTCAATAGTTGTGCTGCTGACTTTAAATATATTTCAAGAGTTTTCTTTGAGTATTTCGTAGTAGGCAAAGTCTTGCGAAGTTGTTTTATTTTAGCGGGTATTGTGAAGATTATGGTAAAAGGATATTCAATACTAATTTTCCAGTCATAATGTTTAAACAGAGGCAAATTTCAAATCATGGTCTGTTGAAGAAAAGTTATTTTTTTTCTTAGAGCTAAGTGAGAGCTTGGCTAAAGAGTGAGCCAAAATATCACCTTTTCACAGCATTTCACAATCGCATGCGCCAATTTAAAATGTAAACTGCTGTTCATTAAAATTGCAACACCAAGAAGGAATGCGAATATACGAATGATATTTATTGGGCACATACATTATAGTAGGAAGAACAATTGATTAAAATTTTAGGAAATTTGGAGTAATAGATCCTGTGAAAACAGTATATAAAGCAGCGATTTCTGGGAGCAATAACAGCACTTACCTGCCGAGGCATTGAATCAGACAGCGATTGGATGACATGTACGGGTAGAGAAAAATGCATGAAGCTTCAACACGATGCCACAATTCATCGATCGTAGTTACTGGTGAGTGGTGGGGGGCCAGTCGCTTTTCAACGATTGAATAGTCATTTTCATTGGTGCGAGATCAGGATAACGCGACGGCCGGAGCAACGGTTAAACAAATTCTGTACCAAGGAAGGTCCGGACAATACAGGCAACTTTCGGTCGTGCATTGTACTGTTTAAATGTTGCGCTACGGACACCTCGAATACAGGGCAGAGGGGCGGGTTTTCACTCGCCAGAAATTTAATTGCCGCTATTCACAGTGTCGGGAATGCGAACAAGAAGTAATGGAAATGTGAATCCAATGGGACCCCATATCATTACTGCAGATGATGGACAGTATGTCGATGTCGAATACCAGCTGGCAATGTGCATTATTCACAGTACCATCAAATAAGGATAAGGCAATCTTGATGCTGTAAACATGATTGTGAATTGTCTGAAAGGCGACTTCACGCCATTTCTATTCCAGGTTCGTCGTTGATCACACATTAAAGGCCCCCATATCAGGGATGCAATTTTGAGGGTAATCAAAATTTTGGTAGCTGCATACTGGGTCACCACCTGGAGTGATAGCATGCATACCATTGGATACACTTCTCGATCACCTCTTTCATTCCCGCCATTCTGAATACCGACCATTACATTTCTGACGAGTTAAGGCCATCACTCTGCCCTATATTCGAGGCCTCTGTAGCGCAACATTTAAGCAGGACAATGCACGACCGTAAGTTGTCCGTATTGCCCTAACTTTATTTGATGCAGGATGTGTTCGACTGCTGCTCTGGCCAGCTCGCTCTCCTTATCTCGCACCAATGAAAATCACTATTTAATCGTTAAAAAGCGACTTCCAGTATCTACACTCACCAGTAACTGCGACCGATGCACTGTGGCATCGTGTTGAAGCTTCATGAAGTGCTCTACTCGTACATGTCATCCAATCGCTGTCTGATTCAATGCCTAGGCAGGTAAGTGCTGTTATTGCTCCTAGAGGTCGCTGCTTTATGTACTGTTTTCTCAGGGTATATTACTCAAAACTTCCTGAAAATTTAATCAATTGTTTTCCTACTATAATGTATGTGCCCAATAAATATCATTCTTATATTCGCATTCCTTCTTGGTGTTGCAGTTTTAATGAACAGCAGTATATAAAATAGCCCTTTTTCACCAATTTTAAGTAAAAAAAATCTACATTTAGATTGAGTATGAGTATCGTCTTTACTTAATGAGTCTAAATTTACTATGTTTATGACATTGATTCAGATGAATATATATATATATATATATTCTTTTTGACTAACGGGACAGGATGATAGAAGAAAAAGGTATTGAATTCGAAAGTTTTTCGATCTCGTGTTTTCGAATTTACAACTTTTGTGGCATTTTTAACACGATTTAATAGTTTTTAGAAAAATTCTGTTTGTTGGTGTACGCGTGCATATTTTGGATCTTGATTAAAATTACTGCTGGTTAGATTTTGGTATATATTGCTTTACATGTGTCGCTTCTATGTTGTTTTCCCTGTTTACGGAAAGCTATATTTCGACTTCTACAGCATGTATGTAAACCAAACTTCATGTGTGAGATACCTTCCATGAAAAATCATGCTGAATGTATTTCTGTACATATCAACCGATAGGTTATGCTGAAATTCTTCAATGTTCCCTTATAGCCAGAAAGATGTATCTTAGTTTCTTTAATGTATACGTGCACAAACTTGATGCATGAGTTGGATTCTATAAAAAATTACACTGAAAGGATATCGTTGCATATCAGCTAAAAGATGACTCTTCGAATTTGCAATTTTAATCATTTAAGAAAAGGCTGTTTTTCTGCTTCTATTGTGCATAAGCACACCAACCGTCATATGGCACATGAAAGATATCAGTATATATATTGATTATACACATATTATGTACACAAAAACATATTTTACATAGAATATGTTGTGAAAAATAAATTATTCATTTAAAAAACATTCCGATTCAAAAGAATTCCCATGACAGTATGTATTCATCTAAAGGATGTCAAATTTGGTTCAAATATTAATGAGTACAATAAATTAGTTCTAAATATTTTATTGGTGTATATAATAAGTCTGGCTAGTGTACAAAGCCACACAAAATAATTTCGTGCAATTACGATCTAAAGACGGTATTCATTACAAGTGCATGTTAAAATGGTTACATTATATTAAACATAATGAAATCAACATATGCCGTTTGAATGTTTTTTTTTTTTTTTATCGAAAATGGTAGGCATAGAATTGGTAATTAGATTACAAAACTGACACAAACTAATTCCAATATGTTTTACAATAATTTTTCATGACCTTTGGTACAAGTATTTGCGGTTTACATGGAGTGCACACAGGTGTGTGTGTTGAAAGGGAACATATATATACATATATACGGATACATATAGGCAGGTATGCGGGTTGAGTGAGGTGGTAGCCCACTTCAGAATAATATCAATTTATATTGCGATTAATCATATATGTGTATGTTTATATATACTAGCAGGCCTCTCCGTCTTCACTGGGCACAATATTTAAAGGTTTTTTTTTTTTAATTGAATAATTGAAACATTTAAATAAATATATTTCGATTGGCGATTTTCTTCTTCACAGTTTTAGTATGGGTTCTCGTTGACAATATGAAACATTTTTTGAACTCGAATCTAGTAGCTCTAGCTCAACGTAAAGAACTCTCAAATCAATGAAAATCAAATAAACCAATCAAATCTCTCGTAATTCCCCATAAAGTAGCTCTAGTTCAACGTAAAATACACTCAAATCAATGAAAACCAAATAAACCAATCAAATCTCTCGTAATTTCTCATAACGTAGCTCTAGTTCATCGCAAAATACACTCAAATCAATGAAAATTAAATAAACTAATCAAATATTTCGTAATTCCTCATAACGTAGCTCTAGTTCAACGTAAAATACACTCAAATCAATGAAAATTAAATAAACCAATCAAATCTCTTGTAATTCCTCATAACGTAACTGTAGTTCAATGTAAAATACACTCAAATCAATGAAAATCAAATAAACCAATCAAATCTCTCCTAAGATTCTCCATTCTGCGTCATTATAGAAAAGGGGAGTTTTATTTTCATATTTTTATTAATTAAAAGAAACTGATCAAAAATTCAAAAATCTGACTTCGATGTGCACAATGACCTTCGGAGGGCACCTTTGTGTTAAATCACGTGACTGTCCGAGCTACCGTATATACATAGACCTAGAATAATGAAATATACATATATATATATATATATATATATATATATATATATATATATATATATACAAATATTGCTCACTTAATAGTATAAGATAAATATATAATTATTTGAAAGAAAAACGATCTACTGAGTAATTTATGATGCAAATAGAACGTTGAGGCTCCTCATCTGCAGATCAACTAGTCAATCAGATAATTTAAATAAAAAAGAAAAAAAATGCGTACGAACGTTCATCCATTTCGATTCATGTGGGAGATTAGATGATGGCGTGGATTCATCTTTGATTTCGTCAAACCTCTTATCGCAGCCGAATTCCAGATAAGAGAAAAAATCGCTTTAATTATGTTACTTATAAACACATACTTTTTTTTTTTTTTAATGAAATGATTCTTAGTGAAAGTCAACTTACGCCAGAATGATTTTTCGGGAACACGGACGTTTTTAGAAAATACTGTACAATATAGTAAAATTAACAATTCAACACAAGGGCGCCGAACTACAATTTTTTTGTAAGGTGGAGGAAAACCCTATTATCAATCAGATCTAATATGCTGTTGCAAATTTGCAATACTTGAAATAAAGAATAATATATAATGAAGGCGTAAGCAAAAGAGAATTAGCAAAAGATACTTATGTGGGAAGATGAAGATTGTAAGAATTTAAAGAACATATTGTAATTGAATTTCAGTTATAATTATAAGGTTATAAAAAGGTTTCGTTACATTAAAAGGTTTTAAAGGTTTCGTTACATCCTTTTTATAGGATAACATAATTTTTTAGAATAACTGATAATACAGAAAATACGTTTACCATTTCAGTTACAAGACGAATAGATCGTCAGGAAATCTGTTGCATCCTTACCAATCAGACATTTTTAAAAATTAAAATCTCAGAAAAACGTTTTATTTACGTCCAGAGCATAAATACGCTTCTAATTAGACTTCACTGAATAAAGAAATTTTGTGAAATTTCATTTTAATATAGAGAATTTTGTAAAGGATTTTGTTTTCAGATTATAAATGTCGAAGAAAATTTGTTTTTAAAAAAGACAAAAATATTAATTTATATTGACATTTAAATGCAAAGTGTCGATTTTCGGCAACATAACCAGTTTGTCATCTAAAGTACAGCGTCTAGAATAAACAGTGTGGAAAGCATCGAATAAAATTGTACTAAAAAAATTAAGCCTGTCACCAGATGTCATTGTAATCGAAGCTAGTGTCACGACAACAAAACCGAGACTCCCTGTTGGTTAATTATATGCTTAGATCACGTGATTAATCTGACACTAGGAAAAGCCAATCAGGTCTTCGATTTGAGCAATAGCTTCGATGACAGCGACATCTGGGTAAGCTTGATTTTTGTAGCATCATTTTAATATCACGGTTATCGGCGATTGCCACACTGTTTATTCTAGATGCTGTATCTAAAGTATTATTAAAATAATATTGAAGATCTATTACCTGGCGGTTGCAATTGGCAACAAATTGATTTTTAGCTGTAAACCACAGTTAAAATAAAGTATGTTTTTTTAAAAGTGTTTTTCCCGTGATTTATTCAAAAGAGGAAAGAAATAAAGCATTTTTAAATTGATTTTTAAACAATCAGAGATTTAACGGTTAACCCATTTATGCCTACTGTCCTTTTTTGGAACAGCCCGTATATTTGGTACGTATATTATTTGTGGTTTCATGGAATGATTTCTGCTTTTTAGTGACAGTTTATGGCGTCACTCTAAATGATCCCTGAAAGTTTCATGTGCCTACTACTAATTATCATTCCATAATTTGGATAGTCATTTTATGATTTTTCATTCGTCGCACATATATTTGCTTTTTGTGCAAGTATACTAACTTAAATAAAGTTGAATAATAAAATATATTATAACAGTTTACTTTCGTGATCTTTGTCAACATATAATAGGAAATTAATCTGTTATCTGAAGGTTTTCTATCTCGAAGTTTTCTAAATGTCAATAAATGAGGATAGGCATTAAATTTAAAACTACCATAAAAATTGCTTAAGTTAATATATTTTACTATCAGTTATCTATATTAATATAAAAGGGAAAAAATCAGCTAATAATATTTTGCAAAATAAATTCGCGCGTTAACGGGTTAAAGGAATCAAATTGTTTGAGTTAATATATTTTACTGTCAGTTATCTATATTAATTTAAAAGTGAAAAAATCAGCTAATAATATTTTGCAAAATTAATTCGGATATTAACGGGTTAAACGAATAAAATTATTCTTAAATTAATAATCATTTTACTTTAGTGTTTAAATTCATTTTTAAATAGAAATCCGATATTGAAAGAGAAATAATGTAACTGTAAGTAGAGTTTTCTAATTATTATTATTATTATTCGATGCTAACTGCAAGATCGTTTTACCTTAAAAAGCTGTTTCAAACTGTAAACTCTAACAAACTCTCTTTTGGGAAAAATTAATGTACTATAATGAATAGAAATTTATTTTTGAGAATGTATTTAGCAAATACAAAAAAAAAAAAAAAAAAAAAAAAACTTAACCTTCCTCGTTTTTATGAAGTTTTCGGACAGTATTAGTGTTTTATAGCATAAAATTGTTGCTTGCCTGGGGGGACTCATGTCAAAGTTGGGACTGGGGGAGGGACTCATGTCAAAGTTGTGCCTGGGGGGACTCATGTCAAAGTTGTGCTTTGGGGGTGACTCATGTCAAAGTTGTGCCTTGGGAGGGGGACTCATGTCAAAGTTGTGCCTTTAGGGGACTCATGTCAAAGTTGTGCCTTGGGGGGGACTCATGTCAAAGTTGGGCCTTGGGGGGACTCATGTCAAAGTTGTACCTTGGGGGGACTCATGTCAAAGTTGGGCCTTGGGGGGAATCATGTCAAAGTTGGGCCTGGGGGGACTCATGTCAAAGTTGTGCCTTGGGGGGGACTCATGTCAAAGTTATGCCTTGGGGGGGACTCATGTCAAAGTTGTGCCTTGGGGGGATTCATGTCAAATTTGTGTCTTGGGGAGGGGACTCATGTCAAAGTTGTGCCTTGGGGGACTCATGCCACAGTTGGCCCTGGGGGGGACTCATGTCAAAGTTATGCCTTGGGGGGGACTCATGTCAAAGTTGTGCCTTGGGGGACTCATGTCAAATTGTGTCTTGGGGAGGGGACTCATGTCAAAATTATGCCTTGGGGGGGACTCATGTCAAAGTTGTGCCTTGGGGGGGGACTCATGTCAAAGTTGTGCCTTGGGGGGACTCATGTCAAAGTTGGGCCTGGGGGGGGACTGATGTCATAGTTGTGCCTTGGGGGCACTCATGTCAATGTCATTTTGAAAAGATTTTGATGAAATTCTGGCAAAAGCAGAATTTAGTTTAGGACGGAGGACTATTAGTTTTTTTTTTTCTTCCCAATTATAACATCGCTTTCAAATTATTCAATTATATTTTAGATAAATTTTAGATTTAAAAAAAAAAAAAAAATCAACAAGAAATGTAAAGTTTATTAACTAATCAATTTAAGAAATATTAATTAATGTAATTTTCTCTAATTAAGATATAGAAAAAATAATAAACAAAAAAATAAATAAACGAATAATAAGACAAGTGATATGATTTTTAAACATCAGCATTTTAAAAATAATAATAATAGTAATAATAATATATATTTTATAATATATTAAAGATTTCCATTAAGTTGAAATTTTCATGTATTTTAAGTGCCTGTTTACAGTCATCAATACTGTAACTCAGGGTTACTTAAACCGAAAATTTATAAAAAGATTAATGTCCCTACTGGTATTTGTTTAGTGAAGTTATAAACGTAATTAAAATGTTGTGGACAAATTATACGAACTACGACAATATTTTCACAAACAAGGAGCATCATTCACCATCATTCACCAAGTTATCCCCCCCCCCCAAAGTCCTATAAAAACTGACATAGAGTAAATTTTAAAAAAAATTCAAAATTAAAGTAAATTTTGTCCAATAAAGATATTCATATTTCATTTTTAAATTTCCCCAATAGTCAGCTTCAAAAATTAGTTAGTAATTTGTAATTTTTTTTTCAATGTACTATTAATTAAGGATTCGCATTACAAGAATTTATTCATTAAAATATCATTTAAGCAAAACGCATTGAAACACCAATGCGACACATTCATCGTAAATTTCATACGCTAAATTTAAACAGAGCAGTTTTATTCATGCAATTATAGGGGGGAAAATCGATTTTTTTTTTTTTTTTTAGATACAATCCTTTTTTACAATTTTTAAATTTGTAAATTATGTACTACAGTAATACACTAAAAATTGTACATAAAATGTCTAAAATTTATCACGAACTGATTAAAATTATTTTCTGCCAATCCTTTGTGCTCAACATTAGCTGTAACAATCCATTATACATTAATGTTATGAGACGCTTTACCGTTATTTAGTTTTATGAATAATTTCACTGCGTCGTTGTATATCAGACTATTTTTATGGTAATTTATCTGTTATTATATATTTATGAGCAGTAATACGTATGTTAAAATAGAACCCATAGCATTCAGATAAAGACCTTTTGTAAAACTGAAGAATCCCCATGCACTGAGTCTAAAGGGCTTAGTGTTATTTATCCTCCAGAGTTTCAGTATTTCATTCAACTGAACAAACGTCTCTCGCTGTATCATTGTCTCCAAACATCTTATATTAGCTTCTTTAGCGACTTTATCAGCTTCATGAACTTTTGCTGCTGTTAACATTATTAAAGTTATCTCTACAACATTAATAACAGCCAAAATGACACTCAGAATATTATCAATATGTTCAATGAAGTTAAGGATACTTACAATCAAACTCAGCACATTGCTTGAAAACGCTATAAAAATAGGTAATGAAAATGTAGATTCGTATGATTGAAATACATTTTGAATATGGCTGTAAAATTTCAACCATTTAAATGAATTTGCTGTACCAATCTTTCTTTTTTCCGTGTGTAGAGTAAGTATGACATGCACATCGTAGCAGTTAATTGCATACAATACAGCAATGAAATTTGGCAATATGCTAAAATATGTTGCATGAATAACTGAAAATGCTATGGCTAAAACTATGACAATTCGTTTATTCTCCAGTTTGAAAAAGTGTAATTGCAGAAGTATTTCTTTGTATCTATCATCTGTATAAGGATGTAAATCTAGAGAAATGACTGTAATGAAATTCATAATTGCAAAAGCGAAACAACTGGTGACAAAAATATACGATTTTAGAGTTTTGGATTTTTGATGTAAATCTGAAACATTTCGTAATGTTTTTGAAATATTATTTTTTGATAATTGCAATGCGCACCACAGCCATGTTGTATGAGCACATAAAATAAATTTTGAAATTGCAAATTTAGACGTATGGTTTTCTTTAAAATTAATAAATTTCCACGTAAGAATAAAGGCACGTGACATTAAGTAAAATATCACAAATTTATTATAAAAATACATAACTTTATACCTAAAACTGTTTTTCATGTTCCTGCACGTATCCAAACCTTAAAACTAAAAATATCCAATATGTAATTGATGTTATGTTGCAATTTTTATAAAGATTTTTCGTTTTCAGAATGCGTATTTTTGAAGTTTTAGACATGACTAGTTTATCCTGAATATATATACTTATTTTTCATGAAAAATTTAACTGAATTTCCTTTAGAAAATGTTAGTAATTGAAGTGTTTTAATTAATTTAATAAAAACCTTTTTCTTAACAACAGTAATATTTATATTTTACACATTTTTATTACTTAAATGATTAGCACTGTTAGATCTGAACAGCAGTTGTTACTCTTTATACAGTAGTTTTTAATCGTTATTATGAAATATATTTATAAAAAAAAAAAAAAAAAAAAAAAAAAAAAAAAAAATATTGCTTTAACAAATTTACTAAGTACTTCATTGTTAGCTAATAGTTCACAAATATATGTTTTTACAACAACGAATTTTTGGTAATTGTGAGGTTTTTAGAAAAATTCCTAGATGCAGTTTCACTGAAGATTCCCTTGACTGATCTCTATTCCACTAGCTTCTTTCCCACGAAGAATGCAAAATATAAGATTCTGACGAATAAAATTGATAAGGTCAGATATTCAAAAAAAAAAAAGAAAAGAAATGCACATCTCACACAATCAATATTACAAAAAATATTCTCAAGCGAAAATCAAATAGTATTACTTTAAAAAAAAAGTAAAAAGAAAGAATACATTAAAACTGAAATAAATAAAATGAATACATTTATTGTTACACGTATATATCATTATGATACAATTTTGGAATTGTACGATTGGGAAAAATCGATAACTGCAAAATATATATCAAAGAAATTGTTAATTTACTGACAGATACTTTTAAAAAATAATAATAATACTTTTAGAAAAGCTTTTGATAGACATAATGCATATTTTGTTAAAGAAACTTAATAAATAATAAATTAGTGAAAGATTCGAACGTTCCTAAGTACTAATTTGTAAGTAAAACTGTTATTTGTATAATGTTAGTTTATCTTTTAGTTTTACAAATTCCTGATTTATATACAAAAAATTAAAATAAAAACTTTTAATATGTTAGGAAAATATAGATTAACATTAAATAAATTGTTTTTTGGAAAGATAAATTTCTCTCATTGCAAATATGATCGATTTTACAAAAGCTGTCATTATGTTAAAAGTCACTTATATCTTCATACATTTAGTCTTTTTACCTAATCAATACTAGAGCTTTTTATTATTTCACCTTCCAAATAAATTGTAACATGTGTATTATATTAATAAAAATTAGAAATTCAAAGAATAAAAGATATTCAGTAAAAAGAAGAATAAATCTTTTTTTTAAGAAGAAATTTGAATTGAATTTACTGTAGTGAAAAACACAAAAAATATATATATTATATGGTTTGTTCTTTGTAAAAGAGTGGTGTAACCCCATATTTTTAAAATATGTTTTTTTTTTTTTTTTTTTTTTTTTTTTTTTTTTTTTTTTTGCTTAATTGTAACACATGTAGTCACATCTTTCATTATAAATGAGGAGAAACTCAAATAATTGCATTAAAATCCTATAAATGACATTACGTGTTTGTTTATTTTATTTTATTAGTATATATATATATATATTTTCTGATAACTAAAACTTCTAAATATTTATTATAAAAATAAAGTTTCTAACTTATTTTTCTTATGAATCTATAAATTCTTATAACTGATTAAAAAAATAAAAAATAAATAAAAATAAAAATAAAATAAATGACTAAACACTTACTGAATCTTGAATTTTTCCTACCCAAAAATTTGCAAAAAGTGAGTTATTTCAAAATCCATTTCCAAGGACATTCACTTTTACAATGGATAACCCATATATGGATACAAAAATGATTATTTTATCTTTAATAAAAAAAAGTTAATTACAGTAAGAAGCAGGGTCATTTGATTGTAACTTTTTAAAAAAGATTTTTTTTTTAAACTAATTAAATAATTAATTGTGTATAACAACAAATTTACATCTATTCCTTTTAAATGAATATAAAAGTTATATAATTTTATTATTATTATTATTATTATTATTATATGTGTGTGTGTGTTTATAACCTCCCATTATGAGATTTTCTCGAACGAAATATATAATTAATGTGTTACGATTTAAGTACGGATGAGTGTATCTCAATCATTTCAAAATAATACATTTAAAATTTTGATGTATCAACAGTATGCTTAACATCTTAGAATAATATCTCACTTGGATTATTTCTATCTGCAATAACACAACTATCAACATAACTATCAACATAACCATCAAAATAACACATATAGCTACACATATCATTGTTCCATTAAGTGCTCTATTTAACAGGTTCACACCGGCGGATTTTGTTTACATAGTCTTCTCAAAAATATCCGAGCACTAGCAAATAATTCCAATGTCAAAAAAATACACTTAAAACTGTTTATTTCAATAAATCCTTGTCGAATCCTGTTCTTACAAAGACTAAGAACATGACTCGGTGTTAATGTCCTCAAAATAAGAAAATACGATTCACTTCATTTTACCGAACTACTTCTTTAAAGGCTATCCCCGTTCAGTTTCTAAGCAGCTTTCAAAATCTACGTAGATCCTGCTTTCAAATTATCAACTAACTATCAAATAACTAGACACTCCATGCTAACCCAAATGCACACCCGCTCGACACCTTCAACTAGCTATCTCCACACACAACATCGCCAAAATATGCTGGTTCCAGCTAGATACTTTCCCACTTTAAACCAAACATCCTACCTTCACTCGACATGACCACCTTAGACTACATTCAATACTAAGTTCAACTGGTGACCTTAACTCCAAACATTGTATCCCAACTCTAAGCTATCACTTTACACTATTTTGAATACTGAATTCCCTTGGCGACCTTTACTTCCTTAACTCGACGCCACTCCTATCCTTATAACTCCCTCCAATGAAGCAAAAGTTTACGTGGAGGTTCAAAAGAGCCCCAATTAAAACTTTATCATTTTAAACAATACTTTAAGTGAATTTAACCTAAAGTTGGATAATTAACCTCAACCAATGCTGAAAAGAATCGTATTAGATTTTCCTCAAATGAAATTTTTAAAGTTTCAATCTTTTTAAAAGAGAAAAAAAATTGTCGAGAAGATAATATAATTAAGTTTAACTTAGTTCTAAGCTCGCTGAGCAAAAAACACTTGATTCCGTTAGTGAAAAAGAAAAAAAAAGTTAAATTGATAAAACGGGCGTTTTTTTCAGGAAAAACTTCGCAAACTGAAAATACTTAGTTCTTTCAGAAGTATAATTACAAAGGAATACAAACTTTCTTGACAGCCAGGAGAACCAGGTATATTAAAAAAAACCTAATTTACATATTCGTGTTTAAGAACAATCTTCATTTTTCACTTCATCTATCTAATCCTTTCCTTTGACTAGAGCTTAGAAGATCAGGAAAAACTCTTCACATTAGATTGACCTCAGGTTTAGCTGGGCTTCGGAACAATACGTTACATTAGATTGAAAGGGCTTTCTATAGGCGTTACTCTTCCAGAGAATTAAAGAGAGTTCCTTAAACGGGATAAGCTTTACAGTATACATATTCAAAAAAGAAGTTACACTCGTAATCTGCATCTGGAAAGAACTGAGACATTCTTGTCTCCATTACATATTATATGTTTTAGACAAAAGAATTTTCCCTCCTGAGCTAGAGCATATGCGGAAAAAACTCAAGTGTTAGTCATTTTAATGTTATAAAGTGAAACGCAGCTATATACTTGTAGCTCAAAAAAAAAAAGTCCTCCCACCCCACTATTAATGCATACATAAAATTTTAGATTACAATTTTACCAATACAGATATACAATTACAGCACTGGATTTATACAAAGGGCCATTTACTTCAACTTACAAGAATGAAAATAAGTATGTATTCACCCGCTCTGCTCGTGATAGCTGAAATAAAATGATTTCTATTACAGAGATACATCAAATATTAGTACAATAGAATGACACAAAAATGCATGACATATGCATGATTTGAATTTATTTCAGAGTTCTTTCTACTGAAAGTTCTTCTTCGTCTTTTTTTTTTTTCTTATATATAAAATTGAAAGTGTTCAAAAAATATTCCAAAGATATGTCAGTCATACTTCCCTCAGCTCTGAGACAAATAATTCTCTTGGTTAAAAAAAGAAGAAACTGGAATCTCGTCACCTTGTAAGATCTGAGCCCCGGCAACAGCGCTAGACCTCATTCTAAACTAGTACTTAATTTAGATAATAACAGAACGAGATACTTTAGATTAAAATAACTAATAGTTTATTTCAACTTGAAATAAGGAAAGTTCAATGGAAAGAGAAACTCGGTAATCAAATTAAATAAATGAATTTAAGTAATATAAAACATAAATCTCACCACTTGTGATTGACGTACTCTGGCTACAGATTGACTTTTTAACTCTCAAGAAATAATTTAGATTGTATGCTCCGTCAAATGAAGAGACAATTCTACCTTTAAACGACTTATTACACATTCCAAGTATACCATTTCAAAGATCATTGAATCCGCTCTAGAATAACACTCTCGCCGTCTAGCTACACCACCAACACCGCAACACACACTCATCTTCCGCTATTTAAACACCTTGAAACGGCAAACCTTCACTCTTTCAAGTCTCTACCAAATAACTAATCATATCCATCCTACTCAACCTGCGTAAATTTACTTTCCTTTTATTACTCCACGCCAATGTAAAATCATCCCAACTTCAATCTATTGCATCATCGACTGTGCTGGGACCAGACTCATATTTTAAAGCATCTATTTACTTTCACTCTTCATTACTGCACACATTTTTTTACCCTAACTCGACGCTACATCTTTCTTTCCCTACCGCTTTCATCTCACGACATCTTTCGACATCCTTTCATCTCAACTTTTGATTGTATAACTTTGATTGTACAACCTTTGATTGTACTACTTTACAACCTGATTAATACGACTTGACTTTAGACATCAGGTGAAGACTAACGTTGAATAATAAGAATTACTGGTATCTGTGGACTCATCCTCCAAGGTGTTAGAAATAAAACAAGGCTGACGGGAGCTTTCCTCTTTTTCAAGGTATGTAGACGAAGGTACTTTCCCTAACAGCACATGTTCTCCAAATTTCATCCTCAGGATGTCCTATGGATGAAAAGGACGTCTATGGATATCCTGCGAATATCTTCAGGATTTTTTGTGGACAAGCGTGTTGTTAGGGTTCTGTGCTGGAGGCATAAGAAGGGATGGCTGGACCTGTGCGTCGTTGGGCTGGAAATGTCTGTTTGGACCTCTTCCTTGGTCGGTAGCCAGACACGTCACTACTTCCAGTTCACTAAGAGGGACTCTTTTTGTTTTCCGTGTTTGTCTCTAATGTCATGCTAGGCAAAATACAAAATGCATTAAGGACAGTACAAGTTTTTTTGTAACGTTTAAATGATGCACAACGGTACTGTTTCCGATTGAATTTTCCCGTAATAAGTTTTTTCTACTGTAGCAATGTTTTAAACAATCAGTGGATTTATCAAAAAGATTCATTTTAGTTTTATTACGTTTCGGCGCCTTTAAACATTCACTCAAATGTAATTTTTTTCCGGGCAGCTCTCTACTTTATTTATAACAAAGTTAATAAACTTCCTATCAATATTTTTGTCATAAAATTTGTTATGCACTATATTCTCAGAAAATATTTTTTGTGAAGCAATTTTCTTTGGGATTAGTATCTTATTTAAAAAGTTAGGTATTGAACCTTTCCACGCTAACGTTATTTTGTGCCGCTTGATTTTTAAATCATTAAACATTTCAAAACAGTTAAATTTAATGCAACCTCACACTATTAATGCGTGTCGTAAATCATTGAGACCAAGTGCGTCTATAGGTATTCCGCTTAAATAGAAGTCATTCAAGTTAAATGTTATAGCTTTTTTACAAATATCGCTCTTAACTTCTGCAAAATTTGAACACACTTTGACAATTTCACCATTCATACATTGAAACTGTTTAATATTAGGCAAACATTTCAATTTAACATAGGTAATTTCAGAAATTTTATCATGACTTTTAAACTCCTTGAAATTATCAGAATTTTCTTTAAAAATATCAAGTGCATCTCCCAAATGACTGTCACTTTTCTAATTATATTTAGAAATTTCAGAACTTTCATCAATTTTACACTCTTTTTTACTGGAATTTTCCACCAAAATATCACCAAAATCATCAACATAATATTCAATATTGAAATCACCATTACAAATTGCCTTCATTTTTACCCAACTGTCAATTTTATCAACAGGGTATGCATTACAAGAAAATTTTAAATAATTTCCTTTTCTTTGATAACGAGTTTCTTTGACGAGGGTAATTTAACATCTTTAGACTTTCTAAAATGAACGGTCCCCACTGATGAAGATGGCCAATTCATAGCATTAACCGAAATACTGCCAAACATAACAGCTTCATTTCCAGATTGTTCTGGCTATTTGTTCACTTGTAATGGATAGGGATTGTAAATAAAGGCAAAAGTATATCCAAAACTGCGAAAGACAGATTAAGTTGCAGTTATTCAATTAAATCTAATTTTCTAAGTCGAAAAGATGTGGGTTTATCATAGAAAGTCATTTTTCGACTGTATAGCTCTTGTAATTTGGCCTTGTCTGTCACATTGGTAAAATTATCTTTAAGTTTACGTTTTAATGTATCATAAGTTGAGTTTTCACCAAGAGAAATAGATGCAACATTTTCATACCACAACTTAGCGTCCCCTTTAAGTGAAAATTTCATTGTATTAAATTTGTTGTCACC
The DNA here is from genome assembly GCA_963930645.1 of Salticus scenicus. Lineage (NCBI taxonomy): Eukaryota > Metazoa > Arthropoda > Arachnida > Araneae > Salticidae > Salticus > Salticus scenicus. The sequence goes on from OZ005662.1 coordinate 150,733,300, forward strand.
TGGTATTTTAGTTAACTCAAAATATTTTTCAATTTCAGTAAAAAATTCGGCAATATTGCATAACACGGTGAAGTAAACTCATGCGGGGGAGAGGCGAGGTAACTAACAAAGAAGGGCGCCACTGTGAAGTCTCCGTTCTGACTTCGACTTGTTCTTAAGTTAGTGTAGAATACAATCAGGAGACTTAGATTAAGTATATTTCAAGTAAGGAGAGGCGCAGTAATATAAAATAACTCACTAATGAACTTAAACTAAGAAATTTAAACTTTTATAAAAATAGCTCAACACTTGCAGCTTGTAAATATTAGTCGAAATGGCCAAGGACTTTTTCAGAGAGCGAAGTGAAACACTTTATATCACCAGCAATAACAGGTCAAAACATTAGTCGCTAACAGCACATCCATCAACTACACTATCAACACACAATACATCTATATCAAACAACACAACACATATCAGAGATCCATTAAGTGCTCTATTTAAAGTCTTCAAAATAAGAAAATAAGATTCACTTCCTTTTACCGAACTACTTCTTTAAAGAGTATCCACATACAATTTCTAAACACCTTTCTCACAATCTACGTAGATCCTGTTTTCAAATTATCCAACTAACTATCCAATAACTAGACACTCCATGCTAATGCAAATTCACGTCTGCTCGACACCTTCAACTAGTTGTCTCGCACACAACATCGCAAAAATAGGCTGGATCAAGCTAGAAACTTTCCCACTCTCAACAACCATCCTAGCTTCACTCGACATTACTGCCTTAGACTAATTTTGATACGGATTAATTTAACATATTTTCGAACGGCTAGCTACTCTACGACTCAGAACACTGCTGAACCGCTCAATAAACAAAAAAGTCAATCATTGTGCATTTTTTTTTGTGGCGAATCACGTGACGTCGTTTGATGGGAAGGGGGAGTTCACTAAAAGTCTTATGCAACAGTCAGAATTGTTTTAACAAAGAATAAATTCGCTATATCAGTTTTTTCTTCTTTACAGTATTTCCCTCAAGCTGCTTACTTCGTCCTCAGTACACAGCTTGCTCTCCTGGGATGTTGCTTCCTGGTGGTCACAGTAGGTTGTTTGGACAAGTTTCGTGCATATATTAACGGTCAAGAAATCACAGTACCAACCGACCATCAGCCTCTTAGATGGTTAATGAACTTGATGTCTCCAACAGGTCGTCTTGCGCGATAGGCACTACAGATACAATCCTTCAACCTGAAGATAGAAAACGTGCTTGGAAAGGCTGATATGTTCTCCAGACCTTTCTATCCACACAAAGAAGAAAAATGTGAATTTTTTTCAATTTCAATTTATGTCCCTGTGCGAAGTCCAAGAGAAATCCGATAAGAACAATTAAAAGGTGAAGATATTAAGAAAATTATCGAGTGTTTGGAAAGTGTCGATAAGAATGAAGCTTTCACAAATTGGAGCGGTTGTAGTTTCCTGATGAATCAAGGCGTTTCACATAGATATTCATCTGAAGCAGAAGCAGAAGAAGCGCAATAGTATTAAAAGAGCATCATTATGCACCCTCAGCTGGACATTACGGAATTGAAGGAACTTCCGATATAATCGCAAAACGGTACTACCGGACGGGTATGCGAAGATATATTACAGAATATATCAAGAATTGCCCTGATTACTGTCGTTATACACCTAGTAACAAGAAGCCATCTGGACTACTACAAACTCCAACCTATAATCAACGATTCGAATCCCTTTCAATTGATTTATTCTGTCCTTTACCTAGGAGTAAAGAAAAGGAATGAATCTTCATCATAGAAGATTGTGCCACCAAATGGGTGGAACTATTTGCATTAACCTCTGTAACTGCTAAAGAGTGTGCGATCACTCTAATAGAGGAAGTAATCCTCAGGTATGGTTTACCTAGACGGGTAATAAGCGACAACGGGCCTCAATATGTAAGTGCTGTTTGCACTAAGAGTTAACAGCACTTACTAAGCAAATTTCTTTATAATCGTTTTACCTAATGCGCCAATTTTCATTTTCTGTTTTTGCGTTTAAACTTTACACATCAGTAACTTAACAGTTTTGGATAAAACTCTCCCTATTTAATGTAGTTGACTAGAAAAGTGCATTCAATTTGTCAAACTGAATGAGGAATTTTTTTTATGAAGTTTACCTTACTTCCATGATGTCTCGTTTCCCGCAAATTTATTCAGATGGATTTCGTCACCATTGTTAAAAAGATTTAAAGTCTGGACAAGCTGTCTTATATGTTAAACATGTTTTTTTTTTTTTTTTTTTTTTTTTTTTTTTTTAAGGTCTCAGATATTATAAAAGGGTTTATAACTTACTTTCGTTTGAGAAATAATAAAGAACGGCGTATTTCAAATTTAATTCGCGAAAGGATACAATTTTAATAGGTCACATCATTTTTTTATATTATTGTAAGAATTAATATTTTACAGCGTACCGAATCGAAATTATTCAAACTATGAAGCAATTGTACTTAATATAAAATAATTTAAAATATGAAAAGAAGAAAAAAAAAACATTATTATTTTTACTATAGATTTTTTTGTTTTACTATGGAAATTATTATTTTACATTTGCTATATTATATGAATGAAATAAATTTGATTTAAACTATGACAAATCGCTGTTACATAAAGTAAATATCAAATAAGAATTTCAAATTGAAAAACGTAAAAAAATTTAATTTTATTAAACATAAGAAAAGTAAAAGACGAAATACTTTGTTTTCGATCACTGTAATTTCTAAAAAAATATATTCATTTTTTATTTGTTTGTTTCTTTTAGACAATTTATTTTTGAGCATACATAATCAACTGATAAAATGAATAATATCAACCATTGAGTTTTCTATTATTATAACTTCAAGAAATAAGCCATATGCTGTACTGCTCTTACCATAACATGATTATAAACACAGGTCTATTCCGATATTATAATTTTGACTGATATTTATAATTTTTATGTGCTGAAACTGAAACTGAAGCCAGTTTTTCTCTATCACGTATAGATTTTTGTTACTGCAAAGTGTCTGCCGACAGAGTTTATTCAGTTACTCTTCCACCAATATAATTATATGGTAACTTGTACAATATTTTTCCATGATTACTTATAGTTAATATTATTCCTTTATTATAATTCATTATGTAAACATGCTAGAAACTACTAAAAACGAAGAAATTGTGTCGAAAGATACTGAACATTGGCAAATATTTATATGTCATAGAGACAAAAAATGGCTTCAGTTTTCGTTTCAACACGTTAAAAGATATATGTATCAGTTAAAACTATCAAATGAAATTTTACCAAAAACTATTTTTGTACATGTGTGTAATTAAATCTTCGCTATAACTCTTCGAAAGCGTAACTTTCATATTTCCTAGAAATACTTCCCTATCTTGCAAATTCATGATTTTTAAATACCATCCTTTCCGGAAACTTCGTTATAGTAGATCTGTTATTATAATCACGTTGACTCTTATATATATATATATATATATATATATATATATATATATGCACATATATATGTATATATATACATATTGATGTATCACTTAGTTTTCGTACGAAAAGCTCTATAGCTACGCAGTGGGTGTGGGGGGGGGGGGACGATTGTAATGGGGATCTAATTCATTGGTAATATTGTCTTATTCTTAAATATATTTTACGATATTTGTTTGAGTATTTCTCTGTAAGCAAAGTCTTACGGATTTTTTTTATTGTAGCGGGTATTATAAATATTACGGTAAAAGGATATTCAATACGTTTTTTTCCCCATTGATAATCTTTAAGCAGAGGCATATTTCAAATCATGCTCAGTTGAAGATATTAAATGTTGTAGAAAATTGACTTCTTTCTTTGAAGAGCTTGACTAAAGGGTGGGCGAAGGTAGGGGCACCTGTAGTACCTTTTCTCAGCATTACACAATTGCTAAGTAAAGTTAACACACATTATTTATGCATGAATTTTCATACACCAATTTAAATAATATCAATCAAACAGCCCTTTCGCACCAACTCTAATTTTAAAAATATATACATTTAGTTTGAGATTGAGTATCGACATCGCTTAATGATTCTAAATTTACAACCTTAATCTATGTTTAAAATATTTATTCAGATGAAACTTTTTTTCTTCTCTTTGAATAACGGGAAATGATGACTCCAGAGAAAGGTATTTGTTTCGAAAGTTTTTCAATGTCAGGTTTTCAAATTTACAACTTTGTGACATTTTTAACACAATTTAATCTTTTTTAGAAAAATTCTGTTTGTTGGTGGCGGTATGATTATTTTAGATCTTTTTTTTTTTTTTTTTTTTTTTTTTTAATAGTGCTGGTTAGATTTTTGAATATATTGCTTTACAGTTGCGGCGCTTCCATGTTGTTTTCCCTCTTTACGAAAAACTATATTTCGACTTCTACAACATGTTCGTAAACCAAACTTCATATAAAATTATGTTGAATGAATTTCTATGCATATCGACCGAATTACGCTGAAATGCTGCAATATACCCCATTAGTGCGAAAGATATATCTTCGATTCTTTAGTGTATACGTGCACAAACTTTATGTATGAGATGGATTCTATAAAAAATCACACTGAAAGAATTTCGTTGCATATTAGCCGAAAGTAGGCTCTTCTAATCAGCAATTTTAATCATTTAAGAAAAGGCTGCATTTCAGCTCCTATTTTGCATAAGCACACCAACCGTCATATGGGAGATGAAAGATATCAGCATATATATTGATTATATAGATATTATGTACACAAAAACATGTTATACAAAGAATATGATGTGAAAAATACACTATTTATTTAAAAACATACACTATTTATTTAAACTATTTATTTAAACTATTTATTTAAACTATTAATACACTATTTATTTAAAATATTAAAGAGCACATTAAATTAGTCGTATAGTTTTTACTGCGTCACTCAAAAAACTGCCGTTTTTTATGATTAGTGTATATAATAACTCAGGTTCATGTACAGAGACACAAAAAAAGAATTTCTTAAAATTACGATCTATAGACGGTATTAATTACAAGTGCATTTTAAAATGGTAACATTCTGTTAAACATTATGAGATAAACGTATGTCATTTGAATGTTTCTATCAAAAATGGTAGGCATGGAATTGATAATTAAATTAAAAAGTGACACAAACTAATTCCAATATGTTATGCAATGATTTTGCAGGAAGTTTGGTACAAGTATTTATGGCTTGCATGGGGTGAACACATGGGTGTGTGTTGTGTGTACACAGGGTGATTATAAAAAAACTACCCCGATATATGAGACCATAGCTACCATACCGTTCCAAGAAACCGAATAAAAATTTGGTGGAAGGTATTTTGATGTATGTGCTCAAGAAACATATAAAAAATAACAGTTAAACTCTAACAGTTACGGTTACAGTAACAAAATTTCGAAAATTTCAAATGGTAGCACCTGCTTTTTTTTATTGGGATGGGATCTCCATACCAAAAAACAATAAATAGCGTTGAAACAGACCTGTAGCACGATAATCACTAGCGCTAGTAGTTTAAGAAAAAAAGAAAAAGAAACAACCGTTATGTGCCGACCAGAGCCCAACTTTCATTTTTTTAATGACGTCACATTTCACACTGAGTTTTTTGTTCAGATTAAAGTCTACTGATTCTGCTTCGAAACGAAAAGAAGAGATCACGGTATCCTTAATTTCGTGTAAGGATACTGAATAAGGCTTTAATTTCGTTGTTAGTCGTAAGAAGCCGTCATGACCGACGTCATCGCACTACGTAAAAAATAAGACATTGTGAAATTGCAATCAAAATAGATTTTGATGATGATGATGATGTTTCCTAGTAAGCGGCATATTGTTCACAGAGGAAGAAAGCAATATACTCATCACGCTTTTCAAAATGACTTATTTTTCACCTAGTGCGATGACGTCAGTCATGACGGTGTCTTACGACTAATAACCAAATTAAAACCCTTATTTAGTAGCCTTAGGTTGAGTGGTGTGGTAAGCCCTTCAGAAAAGTATAAATTTTTCTCGCGAATAAATCATACATATGTATGTATATATATATATATATATATATATATATATATATATATATATAATTGAAAGAAAAACGATCTACTGAGTAATATGATGCAAATAGGATGTTAAGACTCCTCTTGCAGATCAACTAGTTAATAAGATGATTTAAATAAATAAAAAAAATTTCGTACGAACGTACATCAATATCTCTTCATGTTGGATATTAAGTGATGCTGCCTCTTCAACTTTGAATTCACCAAACCTCTTGTCGCAGCCAAATTCCAGATTAGAGAAATAAATGGTCGTAATTATGTTACGTATAAACACATACAATTGTTTAATTAAAAGTTTCTTCGTGAAAGTCAACTATCGCCAAAATGATTTGGCAGGTGCATGGAAGTGTTTAGAAAATTATTGGCCATATAGTAAAACTAACAATGCATAACAAGGGCGTCGAACTGTAATTATTTGCAAAATGATGGAAAACCCAATTATCAAAAGGATCTAATATTCTATTCTTGATCTGCATTACTTGAAAGAAAGAATAATACATGGTGGAAGAGAGTTGCAATTCGAAAAAGATACTTATGTGGGAAGTGGGTGGATATAAAAATTTAAAGAACACATTGTAAGTGAATTTCACTTATAATTTAGAGGTTATAAAAAGTTTTCGTTATATTAAAATGCTTTTTATAGAATAATATATTTTTTTAGAATAAGTGATCATTGATATCATACAGAAAGTGCGTTTTTCATTTTAGTTACAAGTTGAATAGATCTTCATAAAACGTGATGCATCTATACCAATCAGATTTTTTTCTTTTTCATAATTAAAATCTGAGAAAAACAGTTTTATTTAGATCCAGAATATAAATATGCATGTATTTTGACTTTACTGAAGAAAAAAATCTTGTGAAAGCTTATATTAATATTGAGAATTTTGTAAAGGCTTTTATTTTATTTTCAGATTATAAGTGTCGATTAGAATTTTGTAAATATATATATATATATATATATATATATATGATTTGTTTTTAAATTTAAATGACAAGTGTTGCCTTTGATCAACATACCTAATTTTGTCATCTAAAGCAGGGGTGACAATCCGCGGCCTGACGTGTAAGGTCACAAGGTAAGGTTCTGCGGTCCACGAGAGAATTCAGTAAATTTCTAGTTTGACATCTTCTGTTGAAACGTCTTAAATTTATAAATTTTTTCTGGCTTTTTTAATGAGAATATCGATTAAGGTAGCTTAAGAAATAAATATCGCAATCAATCATATACATTATTAAATCAATAACTGATTCTTACGGTTACACTTATAACGTATATTGTGAGGTTTTGACTGTTTTATAGTTATTTTATGAATAAATATATATTTAATATACATATTTCCTGTTTTAAATCCTCACGAGCCCAACGGTAAAAGAATTACTATATATTGGTATAGTTCACGTATTTATGCCATGCTGCCCACCAGTGTAAAATAGATTTCCAATGCGGCCTGCCGAGAGTTTTGGGTTGGGCAGGCCTGATCTAAAGTATTATTACAATAATATTAAAGCTATAATTTATTCATTTATTCAAAGTTATTCATGGTTGCCTATTGGCAACAAATTGATTTTTTAGCTGTATACTAAAATAAAGAAAAAAAAAACTCTGATTTTTTGAAGTAATTTCCCGTGATTTATTTAATATAGGAAAGAAGTAAAGCATTTTTAAATTGATTTAAAAGTAATCAGTTATTTAAGAATTAAAGAAATTAAATTAATTGCAAATTAATAATTATTTTACATTAGACAATAAATTCATTTCTAAATAGAAATTAGATAATGAAAGAATAGATTTTATTTATTTATAAAAATGGATAAAAATTTATTTTTGAGAATGTATTTAACAAATACAAAAAATTCAACAAAGAATGGAAAGATTATTAGCTGATCAGTGTAAGAAATATTAATTCAAGTAATTTTTCTCTGCTTAAGATATAGAAAAAATAATTAACAAAACAAATAAATAAACGAATAATGTGACAAGTGATCTGATTTTAAAACATCAGTATTTTAATAATAATAATAGTAATAACAATACATATTTTGTAATATATTAAAGGTTTCCATCACGTTGAAATTTTTATGCCTTTTATGTGAATATTTACGATCACCAATACCGTAACTCAGGTTTACTTAAACCGAAATCGATAAAAATATTGATGTCCCACATGGCATTTTAGGTAGATTCCTTATAGGAGATCTAACTATTGTACTGGTTCTCATGACCCAACGTTTGGAAAATTTCTTCATATCTTCACCGATCATGACCCCTAGAACCCATAGCCACCTTCCGTTCAAAAGTTTATATATATATATTTATTTATATGACAGTAAAAATCTCGGTCGAGTTCGTAGATGGGGGTATACAGCTCAAAGGGGGTGGAATTGGTGGGGGGGGTGGAAATTGTCATTTGCCCATAGTGTCTTTAATATTGAAAATAGGAAAATACTTTAAATCGGGCGAATTGCCGCCTTACCCTAAAGAACAATTTTTGTATTTAAACTTTTTCGATAACTTTAATTGCTTAAAAGTTACAAGTTAAAAAGTGATTTTTCGTCAATTGTAATGAAGCCGACTTTTTCTTTAGCTTTAATTACTTAAATTTATAATCTGATGCTTACGTCACGTGCAAACAATAATAAAAAAAGATAGCAGAAAAAAAAAAAAAAAACATTTTAACAGTTTTAATTAATCATTTGAATATATAAAATTTAAATAATACGTTAGTCTTGGTAAAAAAATTCGTTTGTGGTGAATAATTTAGAACACCGGTTTACGCAAGAATTTAAATTTACGATTGAAATTGAGAGTAATACGTTACAGCTTCCTTTGACTTTTTATCTTGTGGAAACAAGATATTGGTCTGTGGAGACATATGAAGTTTTTGCTTGGAATGAAAATATAACAATGCCAAAGCTGCCATTTTTCATTGCCAAGTCTGCAAAATTTTGTCATCAAATAACTATTTTCGTCGCCAAGTGAAAACTTTCATCGTCAACTATCAAATTTTGCCGCCAAATTACAAATTTCATTGCTAAGTCTCAAGTTTTGTCACACAATTGTATATGTTCATGGCTTCTATTTGTTGAATGATTATGAGGTTTGATTTTATAAAATTGAAACGTTTACTGACCAATAAATCTAGCTTAAAATTTTAAGTAGAATGAATAATAGAAGTTAATAATTAAATTTCTTAAAAATAGAATAGCGACGTAAATAATGCAATGTGTGGGAAGAAAACCATTGGCTAAGTATGTGTTAATGCATATATGTAATATTTCTTTACTTTTGTAACATTAACGTAAAGGAATCTACTTTTACCTTTAAGCTTGCCAAAAATGGATTTTTTTTTTTTTGAAATAATAAACGTAAATAAAATCTTTGTGGACAAATTATACGAACTACGACAGTAACTTCACAAACTAGTTCCAGGAGCGTCTTTCACCATTTTATTATTATGGGTGGAAGTAATTCCCCCCCCCCCCCAAGTCTTATTAAACCTGACATACAGTAAAATTATTATTATTATTTTTTTTTTTTTTTGCAAAATTAATTTTAAAATTAAAGTAGATTTTGTACAATAAAAGTATACATATTTCTTTTTTAATTTCCCAGAATAGTCAGTTTCAGAAAATAAGTTAGTAATTTCTAATACTTTTTTCAATTAACTATTTATTAAGGATTCGAATTACAATTTACAAATCTTTAAAGCAAAACACACTGAAATACAAAATTTTCACACCCATCGTAAATTTCATACGTTAACTTAGACAGAGGCATCTTATTTATATAATCATCGAAGCAAAACATTTTCGAATTTTTTAGATACAGTTCTTTTTTAAGACATTGTAATTTTTTAATTATGAACAACTTTAATACACTAAAAATTGTACATTAAAAACTCTATAATTTATGATAAGCTGTTTAAAACTTTTTTCTGTCAATCCTTTGTGCTCAACATTAACTGTAACAATCCATTTTACCTTAATGCCATGAGACGCTTTAACATTATTTAGTTTTATGAATAATTTCATTTTGTCGTTGTATATAAGCCTATTTTTAGAGTAATTTATTTGTTATTATATATTTATGAGCAGTAATACGTATGTTAGAATAGAACCCATAGCATTCAGATAAAGACCTTTTGTAAAATTGAAGAATCCCCATGCACTGAGTCTAAAAGGTTTAGTGTTATTTATCCTCCAGAGTTTCAGTATTTCATTCCATTGAACAAACGTCTCTCGCTGTATCATTGTCTCCAAACATCTCAGATTAGCTTCTTTAGCGACTTTATCAGCTTCATGAACTTTTGCTGCAGATAACACTGTGAAAGTTATCTGTACAACATTAATAACAGCTACGAAAACGCTCAAAATATTATCAAAATGATCGATGAATGTAAAGATACTTAAAACCAAATTCAGTACATTGTTTGAAAATGCTATAAAAATAGGTTGTGAAAATGTAACTTCATAGGATTGAAATACATTTTGAATATGGCTGTAAAATTTCAACCATTTAAATGAATTTGCTGTACCAATCTTCCTTTTGGCCGTGTGTAGAGTAAGTAGAATATGCATATCGTAGCAGTTAACTGCATACAATACAGCAATTAAATTTGGCAATAAAATAAAATAGGTTACATGAATAACTGAAAATGCGATGACTAAAACTCGGACAATTGCTTTATTCTCCAGTTTGACTAAGTATATCCGCATAAGTGTTTGGTTGTACTTATCATCTGTAAAAGGATACATTTGCAGAACAACGGTTGTAATGATATTCATAATTGTAAAAGTGAAACAACTGGTAAAAAAAATATACGATTTGATAGTATTGGATTTTCCTCCTTTTAAATCCGAAATATTTTGTAATGTGTTTGAAATTTTCTTCTTTGATAACTGCAATGTGCACCAGAGCCACGTTGAAAGTACACATAAAACAAAATTTGAAATAGCAAATTTAGAGGTAAGCTTGTTGTTTTCCTCAATATTTATAAATTTCCACGTATGAAAAAGGACACGTGAAACTAAGTACAATATCACAAATTTATTATAAAAATACATAATTTTATACCTAAAACTGTTTTTCTTGTTCCTGAACATATCTAAACCGAAAATTAAAAACATGCAATATGTAATTGATGTTATGTTGCAGAAACAATTTTTATAAGGACTTTTTGTTTTGAGAATGTGTATTTTTGAAGCTTTAGACATAACTGGTTTATTCTTTATACTTATTTTTGATAACTTTAACTGAATTTTCTTTAGAAAGTGTTATTCTATTTGAAGTTTTTTAATTACTTTAATAAAACCTTTTTCTTAACAACAGTAATATTTATATTTTACACATTATTATTACTTAAGGTTATGATTAACATTCTTAATTCTGAACATCATTTCTTACCCTTTATACGGTAGTTTTTAATCGTTATTATGAAATATATTTTTAAGCAAAAACTCTATTGCTATAAGGAATTTTCTAAGTACCTCATTGTTAGATAATAGTTGACAAATATATGTTTTTAGAACGACGAATGTTTCGTAATTGTGAGCTTTTCAAAAAATTTCTAGATGTAGTTCCACTGAAGATTCTCTTAATACATTTTCATTTCACTAGCTTCTTTCACAAGAGATAAGATTCTGACTGACAAAATAAATGTAATATTCTGACTAATAAAATTGATTTGTTCAGATATTCCAGCAATGAAATAATATTGCACATCTCAAGGAATCAATATTATAAAAAGTATTCACAAACGAAAATCGAATAATATTACTTAAAAAAAAAAGTAAAGAAAGTAAAAAGAAAGAATACATTAAAACCGAAATAAATAGAATGAATAAATTTATTGTTATACATGATATATATGTTAATGATAGATCTTTGAAACTGCACGATCACAAAAAATCGAAAACTGAAAAAAATACATAAAACAAATTGTTAATATACGGACACATACTTTGAAAAAAAAATTACTTTTTAAAATGCTTTTCATTAAACATAATGCACATTTTATTAAAAAATAAATAAATAAATAAATAAAACTTGATAAATAATAGTAAGTAAAATTGTGATATGAATAGGGGTATTTTATACAGATTTAGCATTAAATAATTTATTTTTTTGAAAGAGAAATAGAAATTTCTCTCATTACAATCATGATCGATTTTACAAAAGCTGTCATTATATTAAAAATTTCATTTATATCATGACACATTTATTCTTTGTACCGAATCAATACAAGAGCGTTTTATTATTCTTCCTCCCTAATAAACTGTAACATTCGTATTTTTAATAAAAAATAAAAATTCAAAAATAAAAGATATTCAGTAAAAAGGAGAATGAATCTTTTTTTTTTTTTTTTTAAGGAGAACTTTGAATTACAAACATTGTGTTGAAAGATACACACAGAAAAAAAAATGTATATTTATGAATCAAAAGGACTTATTTTATTTTCGATACAAAAAGTGGTTTACAGTAAGAAGGGCCCATTCGATTGTAACTTTTTTTTAAAATGAGATTTGTTTTTTGAAAAATCATTTTATACTAATTAAATAATTAATGGTGTGTAATGATAATTTTACTTTTTTTCATTTTACATGCATAAGTTATGTAATTTTATTATGTGTGTGTATGTTGATAACCTCACGTTACACTGTTAAAGAACACGTAAATTTACGGGACACCGCCAGTTTAATTTTCACGGTCAAGACCGTTTCTTACCTATAGCATGAGCTAACTGATATTTCCTAATACAACTTAGTATTTTTTATTATATCACAAAGTTCTCAGCAGTCATTATATCGAATACCACTTTTTTTTTCATTAATCGTTAGAAGAACATATCTTCGAAATACTAATACAAAAATTATTTATAAAATGGTATTCCAGATCGAGAATTTACGATCAAATTATAATTTAATGGCTATTTGGCTGAAACTTTTGCTGACGGACAAAAACCTGTAAAATTGAAGCCTTTTCGTTTTACAGTAATGTGATTTTCTCTAACGAAATGAATAAATAATATGTTACGAATTATGTACTGATGAGTGCATATGAATGAATTCAAAAGAATTATTTAAAAATTTTGATGTACTAACAATATGATTAATGTCTCAGTATAATATCTGATTTAGATATTAATATATTATTTTTCAGCAGACTAGTTCTTTTGTAAAATCCATGCAAAAAATAAATTTTTGCTGATTATTTTATGAAACCTGAATAATTTAGGTAAGATAAACGTATTAAAATTTAGTTTAAGAAAAATGTATTGATTCCACCATGATTTCAATAATATTATAAATAAATATGTATATATTTTTAATCAATATTCCATATTTTTTTCATCTAGCAAAATTTCAATATTTTTTTATTTTTTTAATTCAATTAAAATTATGCAACATGAATAGAGCAGATTGCTAATTAAATATAGACGACTTCATGTATCCAGATAAAATATCCATCTGATTGCATAAATTGTATGTTCCAACTATTAAATCATATGATACAAAATCGAGAGACGCATGGATCCCGTGCTTCTCATAAACCGATCACTGTTTGTTATTTCTTTTGAGTGCATTTTTTTTCAACAAATAATCTAAACATTCTCATTAAATCTACATTTTCAAAGGGTCTTCTTAGGAAAATAAAAATTTTCTAATAGGATAAAATTGGTTAAACTGAGAGTAGAACTATGAAAAAATGTTAATATTTCAAAATTAAACATGAGTATTTTTCCTAAAATATTCTTTTTTTCCTTCCTTACTTTGGGCATTTATTTAAATTTACATTGTCGACTTATCTCTAATAGATAAACAATTAAAATGTCTTTCAACCGTTTTGGAACTTTCTCTATATATACTTAAAGTGTGTAGAAAACTTATTCAAGCACTAGCGATAATTACTATTTAAAAGATGGGCACATAATACTGTTTTGTTAAGCAAATATTTATCGAGTCATGATCTTAGTCTTATACTGTTTATAAAAAGGAAGTTGATGATAAAAATTAGCGATCAAACAAAAAATAAAATATATGAAAAGTGTGGATGTGTTCTTCAATGATTTTGCTGCCGACTGTATATATACAGAGTCGCCAGTTTATTTTATTCATTGATCTTTGATCTAAACGTAACTTTTTTATAGGATGGTAAACAGAGGGAAATTTTAAAATTTCATAAGATGACGACACCAGTGCTCGTCACCCCTAAAATCTGCACCAGTAGTCGTCCCTCTCTTAAAAGAAGTGTTGAAATAAGCGTTTTATAACCTGTATGAATTTGAATCCACCCGACAAGATTCTCCAAAGCCTTTTGCTTCTTATAACACAAAAAGTTCGATTTCAAGTGTTGGAGAAGAATGGGGAGAAGTAAGATTATGCTTTAAATGACAACTGGATTGAGTAAACGTAAAGCAAACGGCTAAAGAAAACAGTATATATTTCTTGATATATTTTGTTATTTGCTGTATTTGTCATTGCTCATAAAGTAATATGTAATGTTTATGAAATGTAGAATACGATTAATGTGCGACTTTTTATAATTTAACATAATATAAAGATTTTTAAGATATGACGGCTACTGGTGCAGATTTTGCAGATTTTGCCAGTGTTCATCATACATGACGAACACTCGTGTCTTAACATTTTTTATAACTGGGAAACTTTTATGATTAAAAAAAAATTCCTTTTCGGCAAGCTTAAAGGCAAAGGTAGATTCATTTACGTTAATGTTACAAAAGTAAAGGAATATTACATATGCATTAACACATACTTTGACAATGGCTTTGTTTCCACACATTGCATTATTTACGTCACTATTCTGCTTTTAAGAAATTTAATTATCAAATACTAAACTACTACTGTTCATTCAACTTCAAATTTTAGGCTAGATTTATTGGTCAGTAAATGATTCATTTTTTTTAAATCCAATTTTATAATCATTCAACAAAAGAAGTCATAAAGATATACAATTTGGTGAGAAAACTTGATAGATGACGACGAAAGTTTTGACTTGGCGACGAAATTCGTTCTTTGATGACAAAATTTGGCGAGCTTGGTGATGAAAAATGGCAGCTTTGACGTCATTTTATTTTCTTCCCACGCAAAAACCTCATATCTCTTCACAGACCAATATCTTGTTTCCACAAGATAAAAAATCAATGGAAGCTGTAACGTATTACTCTCAATTTCAATCCTAAATTTTATAAACCGGCGTTATAAACTATTCACAACAAACGATATTTTTACCAAGACTAACGCATTACTTTAATTTTATATTTTTAAATGATTAATTGAATCTGTTACCATGTTTTTTTTATATTTTCAGTGATCTTTTTTATTATCGTTTGCACGTGACGTAAGCATCAGGTTATAAATTTAAGCAACTAAAGCTATCGAAAAAGTCGGCTTCATCACTTTTTACCTTGTAACTTCTAAGCAATTGAAGCTATAGAAAAAGTTTAAGTACAAAAATTAATCTTTAGGGTAAGGCGGTAATTCGAATGATTTGAAATTTTTACCTATTTTAATATTAAAGAAATTATGGGCAAATGAAAATTTCCACCCTCTACCATATCCACCCCCTTTGAGCTGGATACCCCATATACGAACTTGACCTAGATTTTTACTGTCCTAGCAACATATCCTGAGCTGGTTAAATTTAAATAAAAATTACTCTAGTTATCGTGTTCACAACTTAACATGGGAAAAAGCGTTATACATACACACACACACACACACACACATATATATATATACTTTAAAACGGAGGGTGGTTTTGGGTTCTAGGTGTTATGATCGGTGAAGATATGAAGAAATTTTCCAGAAGTCGTGTCATGAGAATCATTGCAATAGGTAGATCTCCTATAAGGAATCTACCTAAAAAGGGCGTCCCCATTTGTCCCCAGAAAATGGGGACGATTGTTCATTATATCCATAGTTCAACATCGTCAAAATATTAAATATGTATAGGGTGTGCTGGAGTTTGCACATGAGGCAAAACTCCTCTCGTTTTCGTATGTTCTGAAGAAAAATTTATAAATATGCGTACCAAAATATGATTATTGAGGATGTAATTTTTATCTGCGCTTAACAAAGCTTTAGAAATGGGATTCGGACAGTTGAACAAAATTCCTCATCCAGCGAAATCCACACACATATGATGTTAAGCCAAATTCCCGGACTTCATTTTGATTCAAGTAGGCCTGAAAAATCGTGTGGCCTCAAACCCTCGTATAACATTTTCTAGTGAATTTTAAAGGCAAGGGCTTGCAAAAAGTATCACAAAAGTTTGGAAGCTCTGAAGCTTTCAATGATTTGGGAATCATGTCGAATCATTTCTATATAACTGCATTCGATAGCTGAAAATTTCAACAAATATTTGTGTCTGTATCAAAGGAAAAATAAGACATTTTAGTTATATATCATTTCTCTAACAAACTCTTTTTATTTAATTTTTTTTTCTTTGTACAGAAGTCTTTATGTTTTTATTAAGTCAAACTAAACCATTATATAATAACTGGAAAAAATGTTAATATTTTAATATTTTTTTAGTAAATATTACTTAATATCACTCGATTATACACTTTGCATATCCCAACGTCATTAGGACATAAGTTTCTGCTTTTGTATGGTCCTTCTGAATTATATAAAAATATAAAAACTGATGAAAGGAGTTTTATGAAAGGAAATTTACTCATGTGTTCATTAACAACTGGATGAAGCAACTATACTATATAAAAAGTGTTCTCTCCTCTAGAGAGGAAAGATCAGAATCAGACAATTATGTTGTGCAATTTGGAAATAGCATGAGTTATAAACTTAATATTTGGTATAAAAAAAAAATTCATCCAAGTTCTTATTCCAAAACTTTATACTATTAAAAAGTTGCCACCCAGTTTTAAGAAGTTAAAATGGGGTAAAAAGTGTATGCTGATAAATTTGAAAACCGTTTAAGTTTGAAACTTGATATATTTTTGAAAATCCGTTATTCAACTTCATATTCGCTATGCCATTAAAAAGATGCTCAACCCCCCTTAAGGTGGTGAAATGGGGTTATTTAAAAATTTTTATTACTTTGTTAATAATTATGTATAATTTAATAATTATGTATCGCTTTAATAAAAATGTTTCATACAAAAAATTAAAATAATATGTAATAATAACAGATAATTTCAAACTTTATACATGATGGATGATCATAAATATGATATTAAAAAAAAGTTGTTTGTCCTTTTATATGAACTAGTATCGCCCAGTGGTCGAAACTCGACCACTTTTTGCAAAGCAAAGTAAAATAATTGCCTTCGCATAAACGGAATTAAGCTGCAGCACAGCAGCGACACCTGTTGGCCTATTTGCACCCAAATTAAAACAGCATAGTTTTATATAATATCCATCTCATGCACCATGTTGTGGAGATGAAGCTGGTCGAATCGAATTGAGTTCCAGCAATCTCAAAACGTGTAACTTCATCTTAAACAGGAAATCTAAAATGTTTTCTGAATTGTATACTTTCTTCTTATATATGCGGGAGATAGAATAATAAATCTACTTATATATATATATATATATATATATATATATATAAACCAATTTCTCTTAACTGAAATGCAAGAAAATGAAAGAGGTGTTTTTTAATAAAAGTAGCATTGAAAATGATTTATTATTGAACTACTACAGCCCTACTACATTGTTCTATTACAGAAATATTTAATTGTATTGTCATTTAATATATATATATATATATATATATACAGTCAAACTCCGATATAACGCCCCCCGAAATACCGCCAAACTCGTTTAACCGCCACATGTATGGGTGAACAAATCTTCCGAATAGGAACTATAATGTAAAGTAACCGTTATTACGCCAACTCGATGTAGCGCCAACCTACATTTTCCAAAAAAAAAAAAAAATAAGTTTTTGTTGAAATTCGCATTTTTTTTTTTTTTTCAGTTAAACGTTATGCTTATTGATGTTCTTTTGACGCATTGTAACTCATTGTATCATGTACTGATAAAATAGAGAAGAAATATTTCTGCTCCGCTGTTCCTGCCGGCGATTACACCATGCAAACCTCCTCGCTGTGATAAATTCGAATGAGGAAGAATAAAATATTCATCGAGACAAGACATACTGTTACATCGGCGAAAACTCTTTTTTTTTTTTTAATTCTTTTATTTGAAAATGTCAAAACGAGTTATTTTTTCAGTTTCTGAAAAACGACAAATTTGTGAATATAAAGAGATGAATCCAAATGCATCTCAACAGAGCACATCTAGTCATTTTGATGTCTTGTGGTAAAAGCCTATTAGTAGACGTTGCATTGGCGACAGATTATGTCAACTGTAAAAATGGTTTAATGTTAACAATTCTCATTCAAATATTAAAAAACTGAAAAAGGCTAAACATGAAAAATTAGAAGATGCTCTTTACATGTGGATATTGCAGATGAGTGTGAAAAGTGCTACTATAACTGCAGACGTTATCAAGGAATATGCAAAAACTTTTGGTAAACAAATGAATATCACAGACATTAAATATAGCTATGGCTGTCATAATAGATTTAAGAAATAAAAAACGATGGGGACTCTTTCAGTATATACGATGTGGTGAAACAACTAATATCAATGAAGATCTTGTGGTAAGAGGTCGGGAAAAATTAAATGCTATTATTTCAGAATATGAACCTGCTCATGTGTATAATATAGATGAAATTTTTTTTTTTTTTTAGTCGTTTGCAATCCGGCCAAACAATATCCAATGGATATGTTAAAGAGTGTAAGAAAATTAAAGATCGTGTATCGTTTGTGTTTTGCACGAATGTTGATGGATCTAAACTACAATTAACTGTTATTGGAAAATTCGCTAAATCAAGATGCATTAAAAATTTTCAATCCTGCTTTATATGTGGATTATGTGAATAACAATAATGCATGAATGACTGCAATTTTATTTCAAGACTGGTTACTGAATTTTAATGTTGAAATGAGGAAGAAAAAGCGTCAGGTATTATTGGTATTAGATGCCTCCTGTCATAAAGCAACTCCAGTCAGCAATATCCGAATAGAAGTTTCACCTCCTGATTGCACCAATGTTTTACAACCTTTAGATTTCGGAATCATAAATTCTTTCAAAGCGTATTACAGGAAATATCATATCACACATATTATTGACCGTATAAGTAAAAAATGATTTTTCTGCTTTGTTTCTAAAAGATGCGATTCGGATGATGAAAAGAGAGTGGGAAGAAGTTTCTACGGAGCCGATATTTCATTGCTGAAGCCGTACTGGCTTAAAAAATAGTAAAAAAATCTATGAATGAACTAAAACAGCATAAGTTAAAGATTTACAGAATGTTATAAAAAAATTAACTTGCATGCAGCATCCTCTCATAGTAGATGAATATATTAATGTACACAAAAATGTTCCAGAATTTGAAGAAATGAGTCAAGAGAAAATTGCTGGACTAAGAACAAATAATGATCCGAATTCGGATTCATCTGAAGACGAAATTGAAATTGAAGAAGAGGAAATTAAATCTGATGAAGCAAAAGACAGCATTAGCAAACTGAGGATATATTTAGAAAAAAATTCAACCGATAAAAAGATGATTAATAATCTTTTAACTTTGGAAAAAGATATTAAAAACATTTTCGTAACACCCCCCCCCCCCCACACACACACAAAAAAAAAAAAAAAAAAAAAAAAAAAAGCTAGTATATATTTATTTATTTATTTATTTATTTCCTGCAAATATATAATTACTACGTAGAGGGAAATAAAATAATAGCTATCACAAATTCAGTGCCATGATCCTCAATTTTTATGATGCTTATAATATAATGAGTTAAATGAATATTTAATTTTATTTAATTTATACAGTTAGGATTATAATTCGATATAGCGCCCAATCCTTCGTAGCGCCATATTATTAAGCGAAACGATGATGGCGCTAAATCGGGGTTTGACTGTATATATTAAATGTAAATTATTAAAAATATTAATTAAATATGTAAAATTATTTTTTCTTTACATATGGATATATAGATATATAGGAATTAAAGAAGAAATTTACATTTGTTTACAAAATATAAACAAAAGATTATTTAATACCTTCCTTTTCGCTCCCGTGAAAATTGCAGGTGAGTTTTTGCTCTCAATGTCTCGTGCCCGTGATATTTCCGGGCTGGAGTGTTCAAAAGTAACGCACTGAAAAGTTTTAAAAACAAATCATTTCTGATACTAGGTAATTTTTTAATTTCTTATTTTACACTCTAGATGGAAGTAGGAGACTATTTAAATTGTAATTTGGGATAATAGTTTTATTTTAAACTGTCAGCACTATCCAATTTTAAATTCAGGGTGTGGAAAAAGTATGTAAATAATTTAAAAATTCATAAAACCCGAAAAAAAAATAACCGAAATTAAAAACGGTTTTCAGGTTTAGCATTGATAGGTCACGGGATTTCTTTTAAGATAAGGAAAAAAAATCAAAACAGCCGACAGATGGCTTTGATATGAACGACTTAGTAGGAAATATGCAAATGAGACAGGCGATTATGAAAACTTTTGGCAATGGGGACATTTTAAATCCCGGTGTATCGATTCCGTCGATCCAATCTGTCGGAAATGAAAAATGCAATTCGCCGAGAGTTGTCATGTATACTGCTGGACATGCTGCACACTGCCGTTGCTGGATTTGTGACACACCTGCAATCTGTTATCACCTGTGGTGGTGGACATGTGGAACACATATTGCTATAATAAATGTATTGGTAACATTATTTTTGTTATTCACATGTCTTTTCTTTCATTTATGTACGAAACGCCCCCTATCGTCTGATTTTGAACTTTTTTTTTTTGTTTTTTTTTTATCTTAAAAAAAAAAAAAAAAAAAAAAAAAAAAATCCCGTGACTTATCGATGCTAAACCTGCAAACCATATTTATTTTCGTTATTTTTTCAGATTTTATGAATTTCTAAAGCATTTACGGACTTTTTCGCCACCCTAAATTTCTAATACTTATTAGTAATCTTAACTCAGTTAGGCTTTTGAATGCACGCGGTTTTTGTAATCTATGGTATTTTTTTTTTTTTAATTGTGCGCATTTTGTAGTCAGAATCACAAAGTGACTCGGATTCTAATTTTAGTATAAATGCAGCCGAGATTGAATCGTAAATAAGTCATATTTATTAAAGTTCGGATAGTGAATCTGAGAACAATGTATTCTGCATATAGGGTAAGTGCACCAGTGATTGACACCTTTAGAGCAATCTCTGATGCTTTTAATGATCTAGTCATCAGAAAATATGTTTAGAAATCTTAAGTTAGTACATATGGCATGAAAGATATTCAGAACCACATATATGTTAAAATATATACATTTGATAACAATTCTTTTTTTTAGGAATTTTTATTTGACACCCACTCTATGTTCCAGTAATTGACACTGCCATTTTTTCATTTTATCAGTAATTGACACCCTATGTTCCAGTGTTTGACACTGCTAGTTATTCATTTTACCAGTTATTAGCACCCTATGCTCCCTTGTTTCGCATAAAATGTTAAAATTTCTGCATGTAAAATATATGATTTTATAATTTTTCTTATTTAATAATTATTTCGAGATGATGTTGTGGAGTTTGCGCTCCTGCAAACTCCATCTTAACTTAAATACTTAGATTACTAAGAGAACACAAGACTTTAAATAACAATAACTAAAGTTTATTTGAGCAGATTAATGGGGGGGCGGCCTGGTAAATTTATATTGCTCAGCCAGCGTTTTACTTAATCAAAATATATGAATCAACAAATTAAGTAGATAACTTTAAATATCTCACCCCAGCAGATAGTCAAAAGGTGTAGAGACGGTCACACTCGTACTCCAACTACGGCTTCACTATGGGACAGAGGATTTCCTTCTATCCCAGCTTGAACTTCCGAAAACTAGTAGGCACTCACCAACACTCAACACTACTTAACTTCACACAACTAAATCTCCTCTACTCCACTTTCGATATTCACCAAAATAAGAATCAGCACACTCGCTATAATATCCTCCAACAACCACTATACGATCCTCCAACATCCTCACTATCTACTAAAACCATCTCTATTTTTATACTTCTTCCTACACCCTCCTTTCACTACATTTCAATCCGTACTTTTAAAAATCACTTCTGATTTAACTAATATTCAAAATCTAAGTCTTTTAATGCAGCACCCTGCCGACACAAAACTATCTCGACTTCAACCGTCACCGGGCCACTGGCGACGGAGTGATTTTAACCGTCCCCACTTCCTACTTTGCTGGATCCAGCTTAATTGAAACAACTGTGGTGACGTTCTAACGTCTCAACTTCACAGTCCCCCTCCTAGAAAAAAAAATTAGTCGGGAAAATCCCCAACGGGTTTGATCGATTAAATTTAAATAGCTTCATTCCCTCTCTAACTATTTCAAATCTCTGAAGTGTGAGTGCAGCCGTCACTTAAATTTTAACTGGGTGAGAAAAACTTAAAAATTTGTTAAGTCCCTGAGCGGAAAACTCGGGAACGCAAAAAATTAATTTAAAATTTTAAATAAAAGGCGTTCGTTTACCCCGAGAAACTCCGGGACTGACTGAGCTAAAACCAGGCTTACAGTAGGATTAACAAACGTCTCCCTGTTAGGCCAGGAAGGCAATATATTAAATTCTACTTGATCTTGGCTTTACAATGTAAGTCGCTTGTAACAAAATGCGACATTTAAAGTTTGTTATAACACAAGAGTAAGTGTCTTTAAAATAAAAAGAGAAAAAAATGATAAAGTCTTTATTAATATGAGTTGACTGGTATCTGGAGCTCTACGTCTGCAAGGTAGATGAGTAAACCAAGAATAGGCTGAACTTTCTTCGCACTAGAGCAGACGTCAGAATCCACAGGCTGTCCATAAGCAGGAAAAAAGAACTTTTTGACATCAAATTAAGATCTTTCACTTTAGATAAAAAGAGTTAACATCAGATTAAGAGAATAGTCCATCAGAGTGTCTGAAATGGGAAAAACTTTTACAGTATGCATAGTAAAAAAAGTGACAATTCATCTCTAGAAGAAACTGAGACATGTTCGTCTCTATTAACATAATAGATAGGTTACATACAGAAATATTTCTCCCTCCTTAGCTAAAGCATAAGCGGAAAAAACTGAGTAGTTAGTCTTTTTAATGTTATATAGTTAAACACGACTTTTATGCTTATAGCTAAAAAAAACATTTTACACCCTCAAATGTACATACAGATAAACTTTTAGACAAATATTCAAAAAATTTTACAAATACAAATATTCAGTTTATAAATACATCATTTATAAAAATACAAGATAAAAAGGGGGGGAAATTTACAAAGGGGCCAAAAAAAAGTTTATATTACCAGCTTTCTGCAGGGGATGGCTACAAGGTAAAAGACTTAATACATACATAAAATAGATATTTAAGAGAGAACAAAAATGTTGACATTGAAGCAGAACATTAATTTTGATTTGAAAGTTCATGGCTAAGTTAAATTTTGTATTTTTAGTTTGGGAAAGTCCATAACTTTCGTAAGAGTTCTTAAAATATAAAGTCCCAAAAAGGCTTCAAGGTACGTCGAACATTTTGTACAGCTCTGACAGAAATGCACTTGTAATACAGAAAAAAAAATTAGAGAACGGTATCACCTGATGCGAATTTGCAGCTGTAACTTCAGCAAGGTCAGAGGTCTTGGTGAATGTTCTCGATGTACTCGTCAGCTAGGCCACAGGGTTGGAGGTTTTCAGACCGGGGTCTAGGGCTATCCCAAAAGGCTTGTACAAAGGCTTGCTCGGCAGGTGATTCATATGGCTGAGCCTGTTGTCGGAGTCTGGCTTGACGCCGAGTATTAAATCGATGGTGTGAAGGGAACTCGCCTTTGCCGATCGAGTCAGGAGCTGCTAGGAATTTTTCCATGTGCCGTCCGCTAGCTGATGAAGAGGGTGGAGGTCTTTTTCGAACCCTTGCTTTTCTCTTAGGTCGGAACGAGTCGGTGTGCACTGAATCTGGAACTGCTAGTACCTTCTGTGGGCGATGTGTTCCAGAGGACTTTGAGGAGGGGGCTTGAGGGCGTTTGAAACCCTTGTTCCAACCATGTTTCTTTTTACTCTGCGGTATAAAAGAGCCATTAGTAAAAGAATAGTCGCGTTTGCGACCAGTTTGCCTAGGAAATTTCACATTAGAACGGTTTGATGACCCACTACGAGCTCGTTTTTGTGCGACGGGTCTGCTAACACTAGATTGGTCAGCGGAAGTGCCCTGAACAGATTGTTCGGGTGTTGTAGGAGTAGGTAGTTCATCAGCTGTACAAGAATCAGGATCACTAGGCTGGGGAGTGAGGTTAGGCGTAAGGACGGACTGTTCGTCAGGTGGGTTTGAACCCGGCACGTTATCACTATCAAGAGTTTCAGTATATGATTGAGTGCGCTCTTTAAATATTCGGACCTGATCAACATTAATGGTCGTTGGGGTGCCGTTAAAATCAATTGTCAAATTATTATTTTCTATCTTTAAAACAGAAAAAGGCCCAATGAATTTTGGCCCAAATTTAGCTACTTTAGAATCTTTTTTAGAGCTAAGAAAATGTGATTCTAGGAGTATTTTATCTCCCACTTTTACTTCTAAAATTCTACGTTTTAAGTTATAATATAGAGCTTGCTGCTCTTGAGCTTTTCTCAAATTTCTCTGAACTTCTTGTAGCAATTCTTCAATATTTCGCGTAATAAATTGAGATGCGTTTTGCTGTACTAATACCAGTTTTTGAAAGGGGGTCAGAATCTTTCTGCCCAAAAACAATTCAGCGGGAGTTTTTCCGGTTGCATCACTTACTGCTTTACGAATTGCATAGCCAAAATGATAGAGAAACTGATCCCAATTTTCATGATTTTGACCAATGAATGTCGCAATCATGTTTATTAGAGTTCTATTAACACGTTCGGCCTGATTAGCTTGCGGCCGATATGGAACCGTGAAGACATGTTTAATTTCGAGTGTATCGCAAAGTGCCTTAAAAACATTACTTATAAATTGAGGACCATGGTCCGTTACAATTTGAAGGGGGGCGCCGTAACGAGAAATATAATTATTAAAGAAGGCAGTGGCCACTGCTTGTGCCGAAGCTTTACGTAAAGGCACAAATTCAACCCATTTACTAAAATAATCCACCATAACTAACACATAACGAAATCTGTTTGGTTTAGAGAGGGGGTAAGGACCGATTAAGTCGAGTCCAAGAATTTGATTTGGAAAATCAACTTTAATAGGAATTAATTTACCGGCCGGCTTTACATTTTTATAATTATATTGCTGGCACAAGCGACAACTCGAAACATATTCATTAACAAACTTCCTCATTTTAGGAAAGTAACAGGCATCTTTGAGCTTTTTATAAGTTTTCCTAATGCCAAAGTGCCCCGAAATTGGAGAGTCATGAAACTCAAATAGAATGGCTTGACGAAGGGATTGGGGAATTAAAACTCGTAATTCGCCATAAGATGATAATAATTTTGAATAAAAAAGCAATCCATCGATTAAAGAAAAAGATTGGGACCAGTTTAAGGCAATGGCTGATTCAATTAATGAAACTGACTCAGGATCTTCTAAATACTTATAGATTAATCCAAATTCGGGATCATTTTTTTGTTCTTGGATTAATTGATCTCTCGAATTTAACACAGATGCTGGCATAAGCGCTAAAGCTACTTTTTCCTGATCAGATACGAATTTATTGTTTAAAGTAGTGACTAGATCTGTAGAAGCACATGGGTTAACTTGTTCACTTTCAATTTCCTTTACACGAGTTTCAGTCACGTCTACTAATATTTCGGATTGAACCGGTTCAGCCTTTAAATGCGAATGATAAATATATGAGGCTTTAACAGTAGAATTTAACTGATCATTCTTTTCATTTAAAGCAAGGGATTGATTTGTAAAATTAGATTCAATCTTATTTTCTTGAGTTTGAGTAGTACGTGAAAGAACGTCAGCTACGATATTGTCAGAACCAGGTCGGTGTTCGATGTTTATATTAAAGTTAGATAACTTAAGAGTCCATCGAATCATGCGAGGAGAGAGATTCTTTCCAGTTGTTAACCGAGTTAATGCCGCATGATCTGTAACGACTGTTACTGGAAGTTGCGTAAAATATAAACGAAATTTTTGCAATCCCCAAAGCACTGCTAAATATTCACGTTCAGTTACTGGATAATTTCTTTCTGCAGTGTTAAGCGTACGGGACGCATATGCTATTGGACGGCCTTCTTGGCTTAAAACGGCACCAATGCCGTACGAAGAAGCATCAGTAGCTACTTGAAATTTAATATTATAATTAGGATGAGCTAGTACAGGAGGAGCGCTAAGTATAGTTTTTAACTTATCAAATGCTTCTTGTGCTTCATTTGACCAGTGAAATTTAACTCTTTTCCTTTTGAGTTTAAAGAGGGGCTCGCATATGTGAGCAAAATTAGGTATAAATTTCCCATACCAAGCACACATGCTTAGAAATCTCGAAACTTGTTTGGAAGTTGTAGGAGGGGGCATGTTTAAAACTGGCTGAACTTTTTCAGTGTCTACAGAAATACCAGCAGGCGTTATTTTGACGCCTAGGTACTTAATTTCCTGTCGTGCAAAATGGCACTTAGAGGAATTTAAAGTTAATCCTGCATTTTGCAGTAGAGTAAAAACAGTTTTTAAATGATCTAAATGCTCATTGTAAGATGAGGACGTGATTATTATATCATCGAGATAAACATGTACAAATTTATTCAAAACAGGTTTTAGAATAGTTTCCATGGCTTTTTGGAATGTCGCCACAGCTCCTGAACATCCGAAAGGCATTCGTTTAAAACCAAACGTGCCATTTTTAGTTATAAACGCTGTTTTTGATATATCAGCGGGTTTCATTGCAATTTGAAAATAACCCGATGTCAGATCAAGAGTAGACATAAAATTTGTCGTTGTTATATGTGCTAACAAATCATCAATTATAGGCAAGGGATACTGAGGATATTGTGTAATAGAATTTAGCCTACGATAATCGATTGCAAATCTCCATGCCTCAGGGTCAGTCATAGGTTTACCATTTTTCTTACGACATAAAACAACAGGAGATGCGTAAGGAGAAGTTACAGGCATAATAATATCATTTTGCAACATTTTCTCAATATGCCAATTTATAATATCTTGTTTGGCTTGATCATAACGATAAGACTTACTAAAGACTGGTTTATTAGTTCCAGTGTCAATTTCATGGCAAACAACATGGGTTAAGCCAGGTGTCTCAGAAAATAACTGTTTAAACTGATTAAGAAAATTAACAAAATCAATTTTTTCAATATGAGTGAGGGCACTTTCCTCTAAATTAACAATTAACTCTGTCGGCTCGACAGGTTTAGAATTTGACTTAGAATCATCAATATGTAAAGATTTATTGGCAAAATTAATTTCAACATTATTTGATTTCATAAAATCTAACCCTATAATGCAGGGATGCTGAAGATTGTCGATGACGTAAAAAGGCCAATTAACACTTAAATTATGAATTTTAACATTCAGGCTGACTTCGCCTCTATTAACACAGGACTTGCCTTGAGCCGTTGTAATATTTAAATTTGTCCGCTTTAAAGGTTTAAAGTCAAAATACTTTTTATAAGTTTCATACGCTAGAAAGGAGCGTTCAGCACCAGTGTCCCAATAAGTAGGTATGAAAATATCATGAATTATTGCATTCAAATTAGGAAGGTCTACCGGACTGATGCAAATAGTGTCTAAACATATGGAGGTGGTTGAGTTATTCAGTGGCTGTTGACCCTCCTCACAAGAGCCACTTACTCGTTTAACTGACGACTCTGGTTATTACGAGAGTTACGGAAATTTCTGTTATTTCTATCAGCTCGAGAAAAGTTTTGAGACTGATTTTGATTAGAACGATCGTTTCGAGAATTTTGAAAGTTATTACGCCTTGTCTGCGGCGATTGACGTTCTTGTTGATAGCGATTGAAATTTTGAGGGGGGGTGAAATTTTCACGCCTAGAATTTTGCATATTTCCATTACCCCGTTGTCGATTAAAGGTGTTTTCCGCCCTTGGAGGGTGTCGTTCTTGGTATTTAGCTAAGGTTTGAAACAGACTGTCGTAAGAGGTGACAGGTTTCAGATCAAGGTAATCTTGAATAGGAATTGTCAAAAGAGGGGTTATGATTTCCATTGCAGCGGCAAAAGATAAAACTAAATCCAGCTGCTTTATAATGTCGAATTTACGTAATAAAAATGTTGTAGGTTTGTCATAAAACGACATTTTTGTCGTATAAAGTTCTTGACGGAGTTTGGTTTTATCCACAATAGAAGAGAATGAATTTTTAATTTTGAGCTTCAAATCCTCATACGTAGGATTTTGGCCTAGAGCAGTAGAGGCAATGGTGTCATACCAGATTTTAGCATCTCCTTTTAAGGAGTATTTTAATAAATTAAATTTATCATCCTCGTCAATTTTACATATATCAAAATACTCTTCAAGATCTTAAAAAAATTTAAGTACATTGTCTGAACCAGTAAAATAAACCCGAGTGGGGGGGATGTCGAAGTGAGTTGGGCGCCACTGTGGAGTTTGCGCTCCTGTAAACTCCATCTTAACTTAAATACTTAGATTACTAAGAGAACACAAGACTTTAAATAACAATAACTAAAGTTTATTTGAGCAGATTAATGGGAGGGCGGCCTGGTAAATTTATATAGCTCAGCCAGCGGTTTACTTAATCAAAATATATGAATCAACAAATTAAGTAGATAACTTTAAATATCTCACCCCAGCAGATAGTCGAAAGGTGTAGAGACGGTCACACTCGTACTCTAACTACGGCTTCACTATGGGACAGAGGATTCCCTTCTATCCCAGCTTGAACTTCCGAAAACTAGTAGGCACTCACCAACACTCAACACTACTTAACTTCACACAACTAAATCTCCTCTACTCCACTTTCGATATTCACCAAAATAAGAATCAGCACACTCGCTATAATATCCTCCAACAACCACTATACGATCCTCCAACATCCTCACTATCTACTAAAACCATCTCTATTTTTATACTTCTTCCTACACCCTCCTTTCACTACATTTCAATCCGTACTTTTAAAAATCACTTCTGATTTAACTAATATTCAAAATCTAAGTCTTTTAATGCAGCACCCTGCCGACACAAAACTATCTCGACTTCAACCGTCACCGAGCCACTGGCGACGGAGTGATTTTAACCGTCCCCACTTCCTACTTTGCTGGATCCAGCTTAATTGAAACAACTGTGGTGACGTTCTAACGTCTCAACCTCACAATGTCAATTACTGGAGCATGCCAATCACTGGAGCTTCTACCCTAGTGTTGTATTATACAATATATATATATATATATATATATATATATATAATTCTCTTTTAATGTTTAAATCTTTTAATTCTTCTGCTTACTAGAAAACCGATATTCAGCCATAATAGACCTTGTTGGTTTTTCAGAAAAATTATATTTTTTTGTCAATTTGAAACTAAAAAAAAAAAAAAAAAAAATTCCAAACATTAAAAATGAATACATTTATTGTTCATACACTTTATTTTATACGATTTTCTTGAATAAAAATAATCTGCTGTGTCACTCACACGACATTCTCTTTCCCTGAAATTTAATACTATAAGTACAGATTGCAGATTAAGAGGTAAGATAACGAGTACTGTTTTGTAAACCTGGGTTAAACAATTCAAATTAGGCTTCAGAATAGTTGTGTATGATAATTAGTTCAGTGTGAGGGGGCTACCGCCCCCCCTCAAACCCCCGTTTCATTAATGCGCCTACATTTATATAGAATTTAATTCGGCTATTAAAAAATAATTTACTAAAATTATTATTAAAAAAAAATTATTTTTTATGATAATGCAGACGATTTCCATATTAGAGAAGTAGTATAACACTAAATATCCAAAAAAAGTCCATTTTATTCTCAATATTAAAAAAAAAAAAAAAAAAAAAGGATTTTTTTTCTGTTTTTTTTTCCTTTTTTTGTTAAAAGTAAAAAAAAAATCGATAACTTTGTTTTAAAATATCGTAGATCGATGGTTCAACCATTCGTTTTAAAGCTATTTGCAAGCTCTTTTGAAAGATACCCATCATGGGGGGGGGGCTCAAATATACACAATTTTTTTCCCTGTTGACTATCTTTATTACATAAAATATATATTCGTTTCATATGGTTTAGTGCAGTCTGTAGATGTTAAACTCTATTTACCTGCAATTTCCCTCATAGATGTAATGCATTTGAATACTTTTGAATGTCCCTGTACACGAACCATTTGCTTGATCTTAACGAAAAGTTTAGTGTAGCATCCTTATATGATACACATTTAGAATACCAAGTTTGAACTTTCTGCCATAAGTTGTTTTTGATATGCTGATAACAGACTGACACACACACAGACACACACACGAACACACACACAGACACACACACGAACACACATACATACACACAGACCATTTGCTAAAAACATTATTTTCGTATTCAGGGGACCTCAGAACATGTAAATATAACGAAAACTCGCGTTCGAAAATTTGACCCAAAAACAATACTTTCTCTACCTTATGGGTAAGAGAAAGTAAAAATAGGCACTTTTTTTTATCATTTTCTTGAAAATTACGAGATTGTTCAGAAATTTAAACAATTATTTTGTTAAACAGGTATGATATTTTTTTTTATCTTCAGTCATTAATTCTTCTATTAATTTGTTTATTTCTGTTAACTTCTCTTGTCAGAAGAGACACGTGATCTTTCTAAACTGCAGTACTTCTCGTCATTGGATGAGTCAAATCTTGAAACACCACGAAACGAGAAATTTCATGAAAGAGTTATGAGTTCTTTTCACGATCTTAGAAACGAGAAACAGAATGTTTTGCTTGTTTTCAGTCTTTTCCAAAGTGATACACATTTTCCATGTTTCCCAAAAACAAACTAGCTTCATTTTCAATCATTTTAGCATCGTGTTCAAATTAAGCTAATATGACATGTTGGTCAATACATTTTGCTGTTAGATAAATATCTTGAGAAATTATCAAACCACTTAAATTTATTTCAGTTGAACTCTTTCTGAAGTCATATGCTTCAAAACATTTCGAAATTTTCTGTTTTTCCGTTCAAACTTTACATATCAGTAACTTAATAGTTTTGCATAAAACTCTCCCTGTTCAATGTAGTTGACTAGAAAAGTGCATTGAATTCGATAAACTGAATGAGGACTTTTTTATGAGGTTTACCTTACTTCCATGATGTCTCGTTTCCTGTAAATTGCTTCAGATGGATTTCATCACCATTGTTAAAAAGATTTAAAAACTAGACAAGCTGTCTGTTTTATATGTTAAGCGTATTTTTTTAAGGTCTCAGATATTATAGAAACGGTTTATTACTTACTTTCGTTTGAGAAATAATAGAGAACGGCGTATTTCAAATTCAGTTCACGAAATGATATAATTTTGATAGGTCACATAATTTTTTTTTTTTATTATTATTTTAAGAATTAATATTTTACAGCGTACCGAATAGAAATTATTCAAACTATAAGGAAATTGTACTTAATATAAAATAATTTAAAATATGAAAAAAAAAGCCATTATTATTTTTACTATAAATATAAATATATTACTATGGAAATTATTCGAGATTTGCTATATTATATAAATGAAATAAGTTGTTTTTAAAATAAAACGAAACACGGTTACATAAAGTAAATATCAAATAAGAAATTCAAATTGAAAAACGTATAAAAATTTAATTTTATTAAACATGAGAAAAGAAAAAGACGAAATACTTTTTTTGTCGATCACTGTAATTTCTAAAAAAAAAAAAAAAAAAAAAAAAAAAAATTAATTTTGTTTTGTTTCTTTTAGACATCTACTTTTTGAGCATACATAATCAACTTATAAAATAAATAATATTAATCATTGAGTTTTCTATTATCATAACTTCAAGAAATTAGCCATATGTTATATTGCAGTTGCCGTAACATGATGATAACACAGTTCTATTTCGATTTGATAATTTCGTCTGATCTTTATATTTTTTTGTGTGCTGAACCAACACCTCCTGTAATAATGCCTCTGAGCTGAGCTCTATGTCATGGAAGACTGGCCGATTTTATCCAATCTACACTTCCTATGATACATGTTGAATCGTGGGGATTGGATGAAATCGGCCGAGCTTCCGTGACGAAGATCTCAGCTCGGAGGCATTATTACAGGTGGTGTTGGCTGAACCCGAAACTAAAGCCAGTTTTTCTCTATTACGTACTGATTTTTTGTTACTGCAGGGTGTCTGCCGACAAAGTTTCTTCCGTGACTCTTCCACCAGTATAATTATATGGTAACTTGTACAATACTTTTCCGTGATTACTTATAGTTAATATTATTCCTTTATTATAATTCATTATGAAAGCATGCTAGAAACTACCAAAGATGAAGAAATTGTGTTGAAAGATACTGAGCATTAACAAAAATCTATAAGTCATAGGGACAAAATGACTTCCGTTTCGGTTTCAGCACGTCAAAAAACATACGTATCAGAAAAACTGGCAAATCAAATTTTACCAACAATATTTTTGTATACACGTGTAATTAAATCCCCTATAACTTTTCGAAAGCGTAACTTTCAAATTTTCTAGAAATACTTCGCTATATTGAAAATTCATGACTTTTAAATATCCTCTTCGGAAACTTCATTATAGTAGATCTCTTATTATAATAACGTTGATGTATATATATATATATATACCCAACAAGCACAAGCCTTTCGGCATCGATTCGGGCCACAGTTGGCACTGTCAGTTTACTGTCGGCAAAGGCGCACTGCTGTCGGCGACTAATCAGTTGAATGCCGGCAACCGACAGTCGGAAACAATGTCGGTTGCTGTTACCGGACCGCTTACGGCTAAAAATCGGCAAAACATTTATATCGGCAAATACTGGGCCCTTATCTGATACCCGGTAATGGCCCAAAAAAATGTGCCAACATCGGTCTGATTTTGGGACAGTTTGCTTCGAGTTCGAACTTTTAAATTTAATATTAAAAAATAAATAAATAAATAAATAAATTATTTTATTTTTATTATTTTTTAAAATTTGTTTTGTCATAAATGTTGAAAATGTTTTGTATAGCATGCATATATTTGCCATAATAATAATATTATTATTAATAACAATAATACTATTAAATATTTAAAAAATAATTAATTAAATCAAATTAAATAAACATTTTTATGTAATTCATTTATTTGAAATGCCAAAAAAAGAATGTATACTTTTTCATTATTTTCATTAAAAATAAAATAATAATAATAATAATAATAATAATACACAAATAAATAAACAAATAAAAATGCTATAAAATGTATATTTTGAGCATAAATTAAATATTAAATAATTTTTTAATGTGTATAGAATATGTATTGTTTAATAAAAATATCTAATCCGTAGAAATTATTTAAATTGTAATATTTTCATTAAATAATGCACAGATTCAAATCATACTCTATAAATTATTTGATCTGAAGCACAACTCAAAAATTAAAACCAATTTAACTGAATATTTAAAACCTATAACTTCGAAAGTTCAAAATTTCTTCACTAGATGGCAATTCTATTTTTTTCAGAAACATTCTTTTGAAACATGCTTATGAAACATGTTTTTTATGCCTGAAAAGCACATACGTAATTATATATGCTAATTTCATTTTGTTTACTGCAGTTTAAAGATGTTAAACTGTATCTTTTAGAAAGTTTGCCTATTTATGTAATATATATTTTAACTCTCCTGGATATTCTGTACGCGAATCATTTGATTAATTTCAATGAAAATTTTAGATTAGCATCCTCATTTGATATTGATTTAGAATACCGAATTTGAACTTCCTGCTAATATTTGTAACTGTTTTTCGGGAACCACAATTGGTGTAAATCATCCCAATAATAAAAAAAAATAAATAAAGACCCTAAAATAACAATAAAAATTAAATATATATATATAAAGTATGAATTTAATAGAGAATTTTTTTTTTCTATTTATCTTTTTAGAAAATTTAAGTTTCCCTGCGTTTTTTAATTAAATCATTTTTTCTCCTTAACAAACCATGCATTTTTATCTTATTTATTTATTAATTTGTTCTTTTATTGACAATCTTAATTTGAAACAATCAAAGAATTATGTAATCTCTGTCTCAGAATTAACGATAAAATTTATGTTCTTAATAACTTAAATATATTTTTAGTTTCGCTGACAATTGTTTCTAGAAGGGAAAATACAAAATAAATTATTAAAATCTACTAAAGTATTAAACTCAAAATAAAATTTTATTAACAGATAAAAGTTCGATAATTTCACAGGACTCAAAACATTTTCCTTAAACAATATGTAATATATTTAAAATATACATTTTTATGTAACTATTTGATATTCTAATTTTATTATAAAAATTATTTGATCTAAACCACAACTTAAATCTAATTTAATTATATTTCTTTTGATTATATTGACTTTTAAAGTTTTAATTTAATTGTAACATCTCATAAAAGTATACAATATCTATCTAAAATAATAAATAGCGAAACTATCCTTTATCAAGGAACAAAGTTACAAGCGCCGATGATCGAATGGTTAAACGCATGCAAAGTACAAAGAGAAACCACTGTTTGGAAGATTTGCGGGGTTTTCCTCTTCTCGGGTATGTTAAACGGAAATTGTAAACATAAAGGTTCACGATTTCTTCACTAGATGGCAGCACGGATCTGTCGGTCAGAAAACTTAGAAATGGACTGCAAATAGAAATGGACTGGCAACGGCTCATTACCGGTATATATTTGGTTAGGAAACGGTTAGATGTCGGTGCGGTGTCGCGATGGCTGCTTTGTCGGTTTTGCTGGCAATGGATCGTTTGTGGACCAGATAATCGGGCGACTGCCGCCCGAAGGCCCACAAAATTTACGTACCCGATTCGGCAAGCGACATCGGTACGTCACCGCCTGAAACTGCAAGCCGATAATGGACCAACTGTCTACCGATAGGTCTATGTTTGTTGGGTATATATATATATATATATATATATATATATATATATATATATATATATATACATATATATACAGGGTGGCTACTAAATACTGTTACAAATATTGAGTGATTTTATTTCACAGATATAAAATAGAAAATGTAAATTCCACTAGTATGATAAAAACCATAAATGACAGATTACCTAGAAATGATTTTATCCAAATCGGCCACCATTTTCTATCGATTACTAAAGATGATTTGTTGCGCCATTGTCCGTTTGCGGCACGAATCACTTTTAGAAGTAATTTGTCCCATTCTCGAAATATGGAAGCTTTAATTGAGTCCAAACTTCTATGTTCTTTAGTATTCACTTTGGCCTCTAAAATATCCCAGATGCAATAATCTAATGGATTAAGATCCGATGAAGAAGGTAGCCAATCTTCTTGCTTCATAAATTTGGGACAGTTTAAATGAATCAAATCCCGTGTTGATTTTGCTCCGTGTGAATGCGCAGAGTCTGGTTGAAATACCCAGTTCCTTTTAGATTATAATCTGTCAGCATATGGCAATAAATGTGTTGCCAATATGTCCTGATTTTAAGTCTCAGCATTGATTTTGACCCCTTTATCAATGAATTTCAGAGGCAATTTTCCATTGTTTTAGACTGCTCCACAAATCATAACATAACTCTTGTTTTGAAAGCGTTTGACTGTTCGAAGGTATTTTAGAAATATCCTCAAATGTTCTTGAATATATGACATTATTTTTGGCACTATACAATTTAATAAAGAAGCACCACAAAACTGGCGTTGTAAAAATTATTACTTACAAACTTTGAATAAACGCAATAAAATGCAATAAACTCGCAACAATTGTTTCGGGTCGAAAAAACACACGACCCTTCATCAGGCGAATAATGTAAGCACGAGTGATTACTTTATTCGCGTGATGAAGGGTCGTGTGTTTTTTCGACCCGAATCAATTGTTGCGAGTTTATTGCATTTTATGGCGTTTATTCAAAGTTTGTAAGTAATAACTATACCATTGTTCAGTGCAAAATAGTTTCTCATCAGAAAATATTATTCTGTCAACACTATTTTTACCGTGCCATTTAAACAATTTCTTACATCTTTGTAACTTTTTTATTCTTTGTGATTTAGCCAAACCTTCAACTTTTCTTTTGCGATACGACTGAAATCCCAGGTCTTCATTTAAAATAACTTGCATAGTTCTACTACTTACATACTCTTCTGCAGCCATTTTATTTGCAAAACGCTGAAGATTTCTTTGTATCTTTTCACGAATTATTTTTATGCGCTCTTTTGTGCTAGTCGATCGTGGACGACAAGTTCGAGGTCTATCCTTATAGCTCTTAGTCTCCAATAATCGAATTATTGTCCTATATATAAATACCCTATTAAATCCAAGACATTTTAATTGCTTAAAGATTTCACCTGCAGAAAATCCACGATTAAAGAGCTGTTTAACCATTATCCTTTTATATATAAGGTAACAAATCACTTTAAAACACGTAGATACAATATTTTTATTAATAAACTACGCAAAGCTTTTCGCTATCATAATAATAGCATCATCAGGTGTAATTGCGTTACATAGAACCAGCAATATATAAATAAAGAAATTCAAATGGTTTAAAGTTACGGTTACCATAAAAAATATTTTGAAAGTTACCATAAAAATTTTTCATTTCAATATCATTTTCAGTATTTATTTTTTTGTCTCTATTAGCACAACGCGTGCCATATTTTATGAAGTGATGCAGCATCCTTGGAGTTAATAACTTTATAGTATTTGATAATATTTACTGCCTCTGTTATTAGCAGGTCTTGAAAGTCTAGAGGGGCTGAAATAACTTCGGACTGGGTCCACATAGGAATAGCATCAAGGTGTTCGTAAAGAAAGTCTACTAGAATTGAACTTTTTTTCTCTTTAACATTACGAATGTGTTCAGTAATTCTTGCTTTAAGTGTGCGACGGGTTTGCCCAATGTAGTAAAACAGTTCATCATTATATTTGATAGGGATTTTATAAACCCCTCCAGAAGGTCTGTTGATATCTCTGTCATTAACAACTAAGTTTTTAATGGTACAGGGGGAGGAGAAAGGAATGCATAGTTTAAATTTACGTAAAATAAAATGTTTAAAATTTTTAAATTCATTACAGAAAGGTAGACTATTGGTATATTTAATTTTAGGATTACGGTTAATACTAGTATTATTATAGATTTTATTTTTGACCCCATTGATTATTTTTAAAACAGTGTTTTTACTATACCCAGCGTTAATACCTAAGTGAATAATTTTATTAATTTCTTTATTTTCGTTAAACTGAAAGGAGGTATAATTGATGGCACGAAAAATATAAGAGCGAAAAAAAGCTATTTTAAATTCAATAGGATGAGCGGATGAAACAGGTATGGGGGAAGGGATAAAAGAGTCTTTGTAATACCTGTTTCATCCGCTCATCCTATTGAATTTCTAGTAGACTTTCTTTAAGGACACCCTGATGCTATTCCTATGTGGACCCAGTCCGAAGTTATTTCAGTCCCTCGAGACTTTCAAGACCTGCTAATAACAGAGGCAGTAAATATTATCAAATACAATAAAGTTATTAACTCCAAGGATGCTGCATCACTTCATAAAATATGGCACGCGTTGTGCTAATAGAGAGAAAAAAATAAATACTGAAAATGATATTGAAATGAAAAATTTTTATGGTAACTTTCAAAATATTTTTTATTGTAACCGTAACTTTAAACCATTTGAATTTCTTTATTTATATATTGCTGGTTCTATGTAACGCAATTACACCTGATGATGCTATTATTATGATAGCGAAAAGCTTTGTGTAGTTTATTAATAAAAATATTGTATCTACGTGTTTTAAAGTGATTTGTTACCTTATATATATTATTTATACACGTGAAATGTTTTATAATTTTAAACTTTTAACAGTTTTTAATCTTAATTACATTATCCTTTTAGTTTATATCTTTAAAAAATTCCATAAACGTTTTCGTTTAAAAAAAAAAAAAAAAAAATCGTCTGTGCTGAAAGAATGTTGTCAACCGCAGAAGAAAAAGAATGAATTGTTTCAACAAATGATTAAAATTAAATCCGAATTTTTGGATAGTTACAGTATTTCATAGCCACCTTGTATATGTATATATATATATAGATACATATTGGTGTATCACTTAGTTCTCGTACGAAAAGCTTTATAGCTACGCAGTGTGGGGCGGGGGGACGAACGTGTGTAATGGGGATCTAATTAACTGGTAATATTGTCTTATTCTTAAATATATTTTACGAGTTTTGTTTGAGTATTTCTCTGTAAGCAAAGTCTTGTGCGATTAATTATTGTAGCGAGTATTATGAAGATTACGGTAAAAGGATATTCAATATTTATTTTCCATTGATAATATTTAAACAGATGCATATTTCAAATCATGGTCAGTCGAAGACAAGAAAAGTTGAAGAAAATTGACTTCTTTGTTTGGAGAGCTTGACTAAAGTGTGGGCCAAGGTAGGGGCACCTGTAGTACATTTTAAGAGCATTGCGCAATCGCTAAGTAAAATTATCACCCTTTAGGTATGTATGAACTTGGATACACCAATTTAAATTATGTTAATCAAATAGCCCTTTCGCACCAACTTTAATTAAAAAAATATATACATTTAGTTTGAGTTTTAGTATCGACTTCGCTTTATGATTCTAAATTTACAACCTTAATCTAAGTTTAGAACATTTATTCACATGAAGATTTTTTTTTCTCTTTGAATAACGAGACATGATAACTCCAGAGAAAGGTTTTGGATTCGAAATTTTTTTAATCTCAGATTTTCGTATTTACAACTTTTGTGACATTTTTAACACCATTTAATCCTTTTTAGAAGAATTCTGTTTTTTGGTGTAGGTATCGTTATTTTGGATCTTCATA
Source organism: Salticus scenicus (assembly GCA_963930645.1). Lineage (NCBI taxonomy): Eukaryota > Metazoa > Arthropoda > Arachnida > Araneae > Salticidae > Salticus > Salticus scenicus. The sequence continues at coordinate 150,772,477 of OZ005662.1, forward strand.
AATAATAGTGCTATTTAGATTTTTGCATATATTGCTTTACAGGTGCGGCGCTTCCATGTTGTTTTCCTCTTTACGGAAAGCTATATTTCGACTTCTATAGCATGTACGTGAACCAAACTTCATGTCTGAGAAACCTATCATGTAAAATTGTGTTGAATGAATTCATATTCATATCGACCGAAGGTTTCGCTGAAATGCTGCAATGGTCTCCTTTAGTGAGAAAGATATAACTTAGATTCTTTAGTGTATACGTGCACAAAACTTTATGTATGAGAGGGATTCTATAACAAATTACATTGAAAGAAATTTGTTGCATATTAGCCAAAAAATGGCTCTTCTAATCAGCTTTTTAATCATTTATGGAAAGGCTCTATTTCCGATTCTATTATGTGTAAGAGCGCACCAACCGTCATTGGATATGAAATATATCAGCATATATATTGATTATATACATATTATGTACACAAAAACATATTTTACACAGAATATGATGCGAAAAATACATTATTCATTTTAAAACATTCCGATTCAAAAGAATTCCCATGACATTCTGTAACCATCTAAATGATGCCAAATTTGATTCAAATATTAATGAGTTCATTACGTTAGATGTATCGTTCTTATTGGTGTGTATAATAACTCAGGCCCGTGTACCGAGACACAAAAAAAGAATTTCTTATAATTGTAATCTATAGACGGTAATAATTACAAGTGCATTTTAAAATGGTTACATTGTGATAAACATTATGATATAAACATATGCATTTTGAACGTTTTCCATCAAAAAGTTTTGGCATGGTATTGGTAATTAGACTACAAAGTGACAGAAACAATTTCAAATATATTATGCAAACATTTTACATGATGTTTTGTACAAGTATTTATGGCTTACATGGAGTGAACACAGGGGTGTCTGTTGTCAGTAGATATACATATATATATACTGATAGGGGTTGGGTGGTGTGGTAGCCCCTTCAGAAAAGTATAAGTTTATGTTGCGAATTAATCTTATATATTAAAACCCGAATAAACTGCTACGTCAGAATTGCCAAAGAAAAATATTTGAGATGCATACAGCTGTTTCGGTAGCATTAAACGTACCGTCTTCAGTGCAAAAAGAATTCTGAATCTGGAGAACCCAGATTCAGAATTATTTGCAAGATGAAGGATTTAGCATGGAATTGTAGATCTGCATTACTTGAAAGAAAGAATACATGATGAAAGAGAGTTGCAACTAGAAAAATATACTTATGTGGGACGTGGGTGGATATAAAAATTTAAAGAACACACTGTACGTGAATTTTAGTTATAATTTAGATGTCATAAAAAGTATTATGATAAACATGATTTTATTTATTATTATTATTTAAATGAGAAGTTTTGCCTTTGAGCAACATACCCAATTTTTTCATCTAAAGCAGGGCTGGCCAACCTGCGGCCCGCCGTGTAAGGCCACAAGGTATGGTTCTGCGGCCCGCGAGATAAATCGGGAAATTTCTAATTTGACATCTTCTGTTGAAACATCTTAAATTTATAAAAATTTTCTGACTTTTTTAATGAAAATATCGATTAAGGTAGCTTAAGAAACAAATATCGCGCTCCCTGATATATAGTATCAGATAAATAACTGATTATTACTGTTACACTTAAAAACGTATATTCAGACGTTTTGACTGTTTTATAGTTATTTTATGAATAAAAATATATTTAATACACATATTTTCTGTTTTAGATCACCACGAGCCCACCGGAAAAAGAATTACTATATATTGGCATGGTTCACGTATTTATGCCAAACGGCCCACCTGTGTAAAAAATATTTCCAATGCGGCCTGCCGATAGTTTTTTGTTGGGCAGGCCTGATCTAAAGTATAATTACAATAATATTAAAGATCTAATTAATTCATTTATTCTAATTTATTCATGGTTGCCTATTGGCAACAAATTCGATTTTTTAGCTGTAAACTATAATTAAAATAAATTATGATTTTTTGAAGTATTTTTCCCGTGATTTATTTAATATAGGAAAGAAGTAAAGCATTTTTAAATTGATTTAAAAATAATCAGTTATTTAGGAATTAAAGAAATCAAATCAATTGCAAATTAATAATAATTTTACATTAGACTTTAAATTCATTTCTAAATAGAAATTAGATAATGAATGAATAGAGTTTATTCATTTATAAAAATTAATAAAAAATTACTTTTGAGAATGTATTTAACAAATGCAAAAAAATTCAACAAATAATGGAAATATTATAACCTAATCAGTGTAAGAAATATTAATGCAAGTAATTTTTCTCTGTTTAAGATATAGAAACAATAATTAACAAAACAAATAAATAAACGAATAATGAGACAAGTGATTTGATTTTTATACATCAATATTTTAATAATAATAGTAGTAGTAATAATAATACATATTTTGTAATATATTAAAGATTTCCATTACGTTAAAATTGTTATGCATTTTATGTGAATATTTACGATCATCAATACCGTAACTCAGGGTTACTTAAACCGAAATCGATGAAAATATTAATGTCCTTCCTGGCATTTTTTTTAGTGAAGTAATAACCGTAATTAAAACCTTTGTGGACAAATTATAGGAACAACCACAATAACTTCACAAACTAGTTCCAGGAGCGTCTTTCACCATTTTATTATTATGGGTGCAAGTAATCCCCCCCACCCCTTCCCACAAATCCTAGTAAACCTGACATACAGTAAAATTATTATTATTATTATTATTATTTTCAAAGTTATTATTAAAATTAAAGTAAATTTTCTTCAAAACAAATATGCATATTTCATTTTTAATTTCCCACAATAGTCACTTTCAAAAAAAAAAAAAAAAAAAAAAAAAAAAAAAAATTAGTAATTTCTAATATTTTAGTTCAATTAACTATTTATTAAGTATTCGAATTACAAGAGTTTATATATTTACAAATCTTTAAAGCAAAACACACTGGAATGCGGAATCGACACATCCATCGTAAATTTCATACGTTAACTTTGACAGAAGCATCTTATTTATATAATCATAGCAACAAATAAAATTTCGAATTTTTTAGACACAGTTCATTTTTTAAGATATTGTAAATTCTAAATTATGAACAACTATAATACGCTAAAAATTGTACATTAAAAACTCTATAACTTATCATAAGCTGTTTAAAACTTTTTTTCTGTCAATCCTTTTATGCTCAACATTAACTGTAACAAACAGTTTTACCTTAATGTCATGAGACGCTTTAACATTATTTAGTTTTATGAATAATTTCATTTTGTCGTTGTATATCAGACTATTTTTAGAGTAATTTATTTGTTATTATATATTTATGAGCAGTAATACGTATGTTAGAATAGAACCCAGAGCACTCAGATAAAGACATTTTGTAAAATTGAAGAATCCCCATGCACTGAGTATAAAAGGTTTAGTGTTATTTATCCTCCAGAGTTTCAGTATTTCATTCAACTGAACAAACGTCATTGGCTGCATCATTGTCTCCAAACATCTCAGATTAGCTTCTTTAGCGACTTTATCAGCTTCATGAACTTTTGCTGCAGATAACACTATTAACGTTATCTGTACACCGTTAATAACAGCTAAAGAAACGCTCAAAGTATTATCAAAATAATCGATGAATGTAAGGATACTTAAAACCAAACTCAGTACATTGCTTGTAAATGCTATAAAAATAGGTAACGAAAATGTAAATTCATAGGATTGAAATACATTTTGAATATGGCTGTAAAATTTCAACCAATTAAATGAATTTCCTGTACCAATATTCCTTTTTGCCGTGTGTACAGTAAGTATAACATGCATGTCGTAGCAGTTAACTGCATATAATGCAGCAATGAAATTTGGCAATAAACAAAAATAGGTTACATGAATAACTGAAAATGCGATGACTAAAACTCTGACAATTCCTTTATTCTCCAGTTTGAATAAGTATATCTGCATACGTATTTGGTTGTATCTATCATCTGTAAAAGGATGCATTTGCAGAACAATGATTGTAATGAAATTAATAATTGTAAAAGTGAAACAACTGGTAACAAAAATATACGATTCGACAGTATTGGATTTTCGTCCTTTTAAATCCGAAATATTTCGTAATGTGTTGGAAATTTTCTTTTTTGATAATTGCAATGTGCCCCAGAGCCACGTTGAAAGTACACAATAAATAAAATTTGAAATTGCAAATTTAGAGGTAAGCTTATTGTTTTCCTTAATATTTATAAATTTCCACGTATAAAGAAGGACACGTGAAACTAAGTACAATATAACAAATGTATTATAAAAATACATAACTTTATACCTAAAACTGTTTTTCTTCTTCCTGAACATATCTAAACCGAAAATTAAAAACATCCAATTTGTAATTGATGTTATGTTGCAGAAACAACTTTTATAAGGACTTTTTGTTCTGAGAATACGTGTTTTTGAAGCTTTATACATAACTAGTTTATTCTTTATACTTATTTTTGATAACTTTAACTGAATTTTCTTTAGAAAATGTTATTCCATTTGAAGTTTTTTAACTATTTTAATAAAACATTTTTCTTAACAACAGTAATATTTATATTTTATACATTATATTATTACTTATGCTTATGATTAACACTGTTAATTCTGAACATCATTTCTTACTCTTTATACGGTAGTTTTTAATTGTTATTATATATTTATAAACAAAAACTATATTGCTATAACGAATTTACGACGTACTTCATTGTTAGCTAATAGTTCACAAATATATATTTTTACAACGATGAATTTATGGTAATTGTGAGCTTTTAGAAAAATTTTTAGATGCAGTTCCACTGAGTCATCTTGAGTCATCTCTATTTCACTATCTTCTTTCACAGGAGGAAAGCAAAAGATTCTGAAGAATAAAATAGATTAGTTCCGATATTCCAGAAATGAAAAAAAAATTGCACATATTACAGAATCAATATTATTAAAAATATTCTCAAGCTGAAATCAAATAATATCACTTTAAAAAAAAGTAAAAAGAAAGAATACATTAAAACTGAAATAAATAAAATGAATAAACTTATTGTTATACATATATATCATTATGATATAATTTTGGAATTGTACGGTTGAGAAAAATCGATAACTGCAAAATATATATCAAAGGAATTGTTAATATACAGACAGATACTTAAAAAAAAATACTTTTTAGAAAAGCTTTTGGTTAGACATAATGCATATTTTGTTAAAAAAAACTTAATACATAATAAATTAGTTAAAGGTTCGAACGTTCCTAATTACTACTTTGTAAGTAAAATTGTTATTTGTATAATGTTAGTTTATCTCTTAGTTTAACACATTATCGATTTATATAAAAAAAATTAAAATAAAAACTTTTAATATGTTAGGAAAATATAGATTAACATTAAATAAATTATTTTTTTGGAATGAGAAATTTCTCTCATTGCAAACATGATCGATTGTGCAAAAGCTGTCATTATGTTAAAATGTTACTTATATCTTCATACATTTAGTCTTTTTACCTAATCAATACAAGAACGTTTTATTATTTCACCTTCCAAATATATTGTAGCATTTATGTTATATTAATAAAAATTAGAAATTCAAAGAATAAAACATATTCAGTAAAAAGAAGAATAAATCTTTTTTTTAATTGAAGAAATTTGACTTGAATTTATTGTAGTGAAAAACACAAAAAAAAGTATATATTATATGGTTGGTTCACTGTAAAAGAGTGGTGTAAGTCCATATTTTTTATTTTATTTTATTTTTTTTTTTTTTTTTTTTTTTGCTTAATTGTAACACATGCAGTAAGATCTTTCATTATAAATGAGGAGAAATCCAAATAATTGCATTAAAATCCTATAAATGACATTACGTGTTTGTTTATTTTATTATATTATTATTATTTATTTATTTATTTTCTGAAAACTAAAACTTCTAAATATTCATTAAAAAAATGATGTTTCTAACTTATTTTTCTTATGAATCTATAAATTCTTATAACTGATTAGTATTTAAGAAAAAAAAAAAATCGACTAAACAATCACTGAATCTTCACTTTTTCCTACCCATAAATTTGTAAAAAGCTCGTTATTTCAAAATCTATTTCCAAGGAGATTCACTTTTACAATGAATAACATATATATGAATACAAAAATGATTTTTTTTATCTTTAATAAAGAAATTTAATTACAGTAATAAGCAGGGTCATTTGATTGTAAGTTTTTAAAAAAGAGATTTTTTTTTAATCATTTTAAACGAATTAAATAATTAATTGTGTATAACAACAAATTTCTTTTCACTTTAAATTTATAGATAAGTTATATAATTTTATTATATATATGTGTGTGTCTATGTGTGTGTGTGTGTTTATAACCTCCCATTATGTGATTTTCTCTAACGAAATATATAATTAAAATGTTACAAATTAAGTACGGATGAGTGTATCTGAATCAGTTCAAAACAATACGTTTAAAATTTTGATGTATCAACAATATGCTTAATATCTCAGAATAATATCTCATTTGGATAATAATACATCATTTTTCAGAAACCATTTATTTTGCAAAATCCATGCAAAAAAATAAAAAAAGTTTTAATGTTTCTCTCATGTAACCTAAATAATTTAGGTATGATAACCGTGTTAAAATTGTTAGCTTAAAAAGCCAATCTATTGATTCCCGCAAAGATATCAATGATATTATAAATACACTCTATAACAAAAAAAAAAAAAAAAAAAAGCGACGCTCCAAGAAGGAGTTATCCGAATGGGACAAAAGTTAGTAGATGTGATGTACATGTAGAGAAAAACAATTGATTACAGTTTCAGAAAATTTGAATGATTTAATCAAGAGAAAGGGCCTCACAAAATAAACAAGTCAACGCGTTGGTCCACTTTTGGCCCTTAGGTACGCAGTTATTCGGCTTGGCATTAATTGATAGAATAGGCCAATGTGCTCCAGTAAAGTATTGTGGCAAATTCTGTCCAGTTGGTGCGTTAGATAGATAAAATCTGGTTTGTGGCCTTAAGTACCGTTCTAACGATTGATCGGTTCTCACTCTGTCTACGCCGACCACTTCCTCCCTGACGCTGTGTTCGGCCATGGTTCACCCATTTCTGTCAGTATTATCTAATAGTGGTACCGCTCCTATCCATTTGTCAAAACAATCGCAGATTAGACCAACCGGCTTCTTTGAGCCCAACTACATACCACACTCAAGTGCTGACATCTGCGCATGTTGTTTGCGCATCTGTATGCGAGGCATAGTTCCTGTCTTTCTGGGAAGATGGAATAAAATTCTCGAAGAATTTATGACCTGGAATCAAAATTTCTCATTTTTAATATTCTGCCAATTGCGCAGTTAAGTTGCGCTGCAGCGTCGCATGCTCATTCGATGGCAATCAAACTTTAAAATTTTGCATTTTCCATCGAAACCTGCATGTATGTCAATTTTTGTTCAGTTTGCACTACTCCTTCTTCGTGCGTCACTTTTTTTGTTATACAGTATATATATACATATTTTTTAATCAATCATCCATATTTTTTTATCCATCAAAGTTTTAATATTTTTTTTTTTCAATTCGATTAAAATTATGTAACATTAATACAGCAAGTCTGCGATTAAATATAGAGTTTATTTATCTAGAGGGTAAAATGTGCCAACATGAAATTAGTCAGTGCTGTCTGTAAATCATAATATATAGCAGATATTTTGGTTTCTCAGTTGAAACGTTCTAAATAGCTATGCACACAATTCTGAATAAGGTTTCGGTTCAGTTTAGGAATTAAAGCCGATTGACTGCACTAGATTTCTAGACCTGAGGAGGAGTGCCTTCCGTGGGGGTCTTTCTAAGGGATCGTAGCCCGTAATTACCAAAGTTTCTGGAAAAACCACAGAAAACTCCAAACGGCTACGTCGTAGAGCGTAACCTGAGATCGAAGCTGGTACCTTACGTCTACCAGCTTTGAGCGCAGAACCATTCTACCGCTGGTCTCTGAATAAAGAGCAAACACAAATGACTTTTAATAAAGAATATTCATTCCTTAGAATTCTAATAATTTTTACAAGAGTTAGACAGTGAGTTAATAAAAAAATCATAAATACTTTTGGTTTATGTTAAAAATTGTTAAACTTTACGGATTGTTTGCAGGAACATTACTTTTTTAGTAAAATATTCATATTTATTGACATTATTTAATTTTGAAATTAAAGTGTCTAAAATATTGCTCATATTAACTGATATTTTAGTTTTAACATTCCAAAATTTTAAAGCTACTAATCATTCTCCGATGCGAGTCGTAAACAAATATGGAAAATTTTAGTACGAAAATAGAATTGTTCCTATTTTTCTCGCATTTGCCAACATCCTAATTAATATTCCGTAGTAATGTTACTATCCGCTCCTTTTTCTGCACCACTTAATTTTTAAAATACAGTAGACTCTCGTATTATGTGGGGGATGCGTTCCGCGTCATAGGAAATCACGTTATAGGAGACATACATTGAGCAAACGATTTCATTCCGCAGTGAGACCAAAAGCGTCGGGTGTTGGAATAGTAATGAAGCAATCCTTATCTGTAGTGAAAAGGTAAGTAACATTGAACAGGTTAAAAGTAGAAAAGATGTCACGTGCTTCCTTTATTTTACGTGTTATACGAGACACTTTATCACGTTGTATGAGTAATAGTCGCAGATTTTTCGTTGCGTTATAAGAAATCACGTTTTGTGGGAGCACGTTGTGCGAGATTCTGATGTAATTCTTTTCAAATGTAATTATGATTACATAAGAAGAAAAATACTCTAATAAAGACTAGTGTAAAAAAGGCGGGAACTAAAAATACTACGGAATTTTAATTAGGATGCTATCAACCATGTTTTTGTTTACGTGACGAATCAGAAAACAAACAGTAAATGCTAATAATGCCAGTTAACCTCTTAGCGATTTCGTAATTTTCAAGAACACGGTAAAAAACAGTTCCTATTATTTTATTCAAAATAATCTGGTGTGTCACTCACACGACTTTCTCTTACCCTGAAATATAATACTATAAATACAGGTTGGAGATTAAGAGGTAAGATAATGTTATGTAAACCTCTGTTAAACAATTCAAATTAGGCTTCGGGAGAGTTTTATATGATAATTAGTTGTGTGTGAGGGAGGGGTTACCGCCCCCCTCAACCCTCCGTTTCATTAATGCACCTACATTTATATACAATTTAATTTGGTTATTCGCAAATAATTCTGTTTTTAAAAAATAATTTATTAAAATTATTATTTAAAAAAAATATCTTTTATGATAATGCAGACGATTTCCATATTAGAGAAGTAGTATAATACCAAATATCCAAAAAAAAAGTCCATTTTATTCTCAACATTAAAAAAAAAAAATCGTTAAAAGTAAAAAAAAAAAAAAAAAAAATGATAACTTTGTTTTAAATTATCGCAGATCGATGGTTCAACCATTCGTTTTAAAGATTACGGGCGAGCTGTCCCCCCAGGGGGGGAGCCGAGGCTCCTACATACATATTTTTTCCCCTGTTGACAAAAAATATGTATTCGTTTCATGGTGTTTAGTGCAGTCTATAGATGTTAAACTCTACGTACCTGCAATTTCCCTCAAAGACGTAATGTGTTTGAATACTTTTGACTGTCCCTGTACACGAACAATTTACTTGAACTTAACGAAAATTTAGTGTAGCATCCTTATATGATACACATTTAGAATACCAAGTTTGAACTTTTTCCATAATTTGTTTTTGAGTTATGCTGATAACAGCCAGACACACACACAGACATACAGACACACACACAGACCATTTGCTAAAAACATGATTTTCGTATTCAGTGGACCTCAGAACATGTAAATATAACAAAAACTCGCGTTTGAAAATTTGACCCTAAAACAATACTTTCTCTACCTTATGGGTAAGAGAAAGTAAAAATTGTGTAAAATAAAGTGTATGAACAATATATGTATTCATTTTTAATTTTTGGAATATTTTTTGGCTTGAAATTCGGAAAATTTAATTTTACAGGAAAACCTACAATCATGGTTTTTACGAATGAATCTTGGCATTCCAGTAAATAGAAAAAATAAAAGACATATGTTTGAAACATCAAAAGGGTCCTCCATGGTCGCGTAGTTATGTCACCACACTTCTAATCGCTTTCGAGCGCAGGAGAGCGGTTCGATTCCCGCATAGCCCTGGGTGTGTTTTTCCATTTTCTTCGTATTGTAATTCTGTCATGTGCTATCTGTAATTATCTGACGAAGATTTACAAGCAGGCTACAAGTGAAGTATACAAATCTGATGTATATGTTAAAAATACACAAACAAAGAAAACATTAAAACAGAATTTTATGAAAAACAAATTAGGTATTATACAAAATTATACGTATAACAGATTCGCTATCAGAACTTTCATAAATATAGCTTATTTCCGAATCGCTCACAGATGCATTTATTCTAAAATACCCGAGTCACATTGTGATTCTGAGTACATAACGTGCACAATATTAAATTAAATAAAAAAAAAAAAAAAAAAAAAATCACAGAGCACAAAAACACGTGCATTCAAAAGCCTAACAGAACTAAGATTATAAAATAAGCATTACAAGTATTTAAAATTGCATAGTTCTGAAAATTTATAATAAATATACTATCTGCAATTACAATTTAAATAGTCTGATAATTCAATCTAGAGTGTAAAATAAGGATCAAAATATTTTCCGGGTATCAGAAATGATTTATTTTTTAACCTTTTTAGTGAGTTACTACTCAACGCTCAAGTCCAGAAATATCACGGGTACGAGAAATAGAGAAAAATAACTCATATTTCATAGTTCTCTTTTTATATACATCAGGTTTGTATGATTTTTATAAATTTAGGGGTGAGAATAATGGTACAAAATGCGTGGATTTTACTTTTTATCAACTGCGTTCTTCTTTTATCTTTGATCACCTCTGTTTGGAGTGGAATCTTGACAAAGCAATAAGTCTTGCAATACCAGTTTTGTGAAAAAATTAAAATAAGAAAATACCAAAAAAGACTTTATTTTTTCTTTCTATACTGAATTTAATTTACAGCCTGAGTTTTATTTTTGACATAGGATTTTCCTCTTTGTATGTTTGCAGATTCTTAGATTCTTATTTTACCGGGGTTGTTTTATGTGGGTGATCTTGTCGGGACTGTTTTATCAGGGTTATTTTGTCCTCAGGCCATCTTCTGCTGGGACAATTTTGTCAGGGTTGTTTTGTTGATTTTTTTTTTTTTTTTTTTTTTTTTTTTTGCGGCTATTTTTTGGGGGGGCTTTTCCTTATGTCGAAGTTTATTTTTTGAGACTATTTTTCGGTACTGTTTTGTTCAGACTGTTTTGTCCTCAAGCTATTTTGTTGTGTCAGTTTTGTCGGGCTTTTTTTTCGTCAATCTATTTTGTACTGAATCTTTCTTGTAAGGACTATTTTGTTCGAGATGTTTTGCCGGGGTTAATTTTGTTACTTGATGAAGTCTCTATTCCAACTTCGACTTGATTAATAATTCTTAACTTAGTGTAGAATACAATCAGGAGGCTTAGATTAAAGAGACACCTATCTTTATTTTAACTTTAAAGTAAAGAGGGGCATAGGAATATCAAAGAACCCACTAATGAATTTAAATTAAGCAATTTACACTATAATAAGAATAGGTCACTACACTTGCAGCTTTCTATACTATTAGTCGAAATGGCCGAGGACTTTCTCAGAGAGCGAATAGAAACACTTTATATCACCAGCAATAACGCGTCAAAACATTTGTTTCCAACAGCACATTCATCAATTCCACTAAAAACACACAATACTTCTATCTTCAACAACACAACTATCAACACAACCATCAACATAACGCATACAACTACACATATCACTGTTCCATTAAGTGCTCTATTTAACACGTTCACGCCGGCGCATTTTGTTTACATAGTCTTCTCAAAAATATCCGAGCACTAGCCAACAATTCCGATGTCAAAAAAGTGCACTTAAAACTGTTTTGTTCAATAAATCCTTGTCGAATCATGCTATTAGACTGTTTAAGAATATAACTCGACAAGGATTTTTTTAACAAAACATTATTAAGTGTACTTTTTTGGAGAGGGTTTTATGCTAGTGCTCGGATACTTTTGCTGCCGACTGTAGCTGTGACCCACCGGTCGGTCACGCCGGTGGTATTAATGTCCTCAAAATAAGAAAATACGATTCACTTCATTTTACCGAACTACTTCTTTAAAGACTATCCCCATTCAGTTTCTAAACAACTTTCACAATCTACGTAGATCCTGCTTTCAAATTATCACTTATCTATCCAGTAACTAGACACTCCGTGCTAATCCAAATTCACGTCTGCTCGACACCATCAACTAGCTATCTCACCTACAACATCGCCAAAATATGCTGGCTCCAGCTAGATACTTTCTCACTCTCAACCAAACATCCTACCTTCACTCGACATTATCACCTTAGGCTATTTTCAATATTAATTTCAACTGGCGACATTTACTCTCTCAAATCGACGCTGTCACTTTACACTATTTTCAATACTCAATTCCCTTGCGAACTTTACTTCCTCAACTCGACGCCACTCCTACTCTTATAACTTCCTCCAACGAAACAAAAGTTTACGTAAGGATTCAAACGAGCCCCATTTAAAACTTTATCATTTTAAACAATCCTTTAAGTGAATTCAACCTAAAGTTGAATACTTAACCTCAATTAATGCTGAAGTCAATCGTATTAGATTTTCCTCAAATAGAATTTTTGAAGTTTCAATTTCTTTTAAAGAGAAAAAAATGTACAGAATATAATAGAATTAAGTTTAATTTAGTTTTAAGCTCGCTGAGCAAAAAACACCCTGATTCGCTTAGTGAAAAAGAAAAAAAAGAAAAGTTAAATTGATAAAATGGGCGTTTTTTCAGGAAAAACTTTGCGAACTGAAAATACTTAGTGAGTTCCTTCAGAAGTATAATTACAAAGGGATAGAAACTTTCCTGACAGCCAGGAGAACCAGGTATATTAACAAAAAACGTACTTCGCATATTCGTATTTAAGAACAATCTTCATTTGTAAGACAATTCATCTATCTAGTCCTTCCCTTTGACTAGAGGTCAGAAGATCAGGAAAAACTCTTCACATTAGATTGACCTCAGGTTTAGCTGGGCTTCGGAACAATACGTTACATCAGATTAAAAGGGCTTTTTATCAGCGTTACTCTCCCAGAGAGTTAAAGAGAGTTCCTTAAACGAGAAAAGCTTTACAGTATACATATTCAAAGAAGTCGTTACACTCGTAATCTGCATCTGGAAAGAACTGAGACATTCTTGTCCCCATTAACATATATATGCTTTAGATACAAGAATTTTCCCTCCTGAGCTAGCGCATATGCGAAAAAATCTCAAGTGTTAGTCATTTTTATGTCATAAAGTGACGCGCAGCTGTATGCTTGTAGCTCAAAAAAAAAGTCTTCCCCACACTGTTAATGCATACATAAAATTTTAGATTACAAAAATTTTACCAATACAGATATACAATTATAGCACTGAATGGGGATATTTATACAGAGGGCCATTCACTTCAACTTACAAGAATGAAAATAAGTTTATATTCACCCGCTCTGCTCGTGATGGCTGAAATAAAATGATTTCTATTACAGACACACATCAAATCATACGACACGATAATGCATGACATATGCTTGATTTGAATTTATTTCAGAGTTCTTTCTACTGAAAGTTCTTCTTTTTTTTCTTTCTTTTTTTTTTTTTTTTTTTTTTTTTTTTGGGGGGGGGGGGGTGGTTAAAATTGAAAATGTCCAAAAAATATTCCAAAGATATGTCAGTCCTATTTCGCTCAGCTCTGAGACAAATAATTCACTTGGTTAAAAAAAAAACAAGAAACTGGAAACTCGTCACCTTGTAACGTCTGAGCCGCGGCAACAGCGCTAGACCTCATTCTAAACTAGTACTTAATTTAGATAATAACAGAACGAGATTCTTAAGATTAAAATAACTAACAGTTTATTTCAACTTGAAATAAGGAAATTCAATGGAGAGAGAAACTCGGTAATCAAATTAAATAAATGAATTTAAGTAATATAAAAATAAATCTCATCACTTGTGATTGACATACTCTGGCTACAGATAGACTTTTTAACTCTCAAGAAATAATTTAGACTGTATGCTCCGTCAAATGAAGAGACAATTCTACCTTTAAACTATATATTACACATTCCAAGTATAACACTTAAAAGATCATTGAATCCGCTCTAGAATAACACTCTCGCCGTCTAGCTTTCTAGCTACACCACTAACACAGCAACACACACTCATCTTCCACTATTTAAACACCTTGAAACGGCAAACCTTCATTCCTTCAATTCTCTACCTCCAATAACTAATCATATCCATCCTACTTAACCTGCGTAAATTTACTTTCCTTTTATTACTCCACGCCAATGTAAAATCATCCCAACTTCAAGCTATTGCGCCATCGGCTGTGCTGGGCCCAGACTCATATTTAAACCACTGATTTACTTTAACTTTTCATCACTGCCCACAGTCTTTTACCCTAACTCGACGCTACATCTTTCTTTCCCTACCGCTTTCATGCGTCGACATCCTTTCATCTCAACCTTTGATTGTACTACTTTACAACCTGATTAATACGACATGACTTTAGACATCAGGTGAAGACTAACGTTGACTAATAAGAAGTACTAGTATCTGTGGACTCATCCTCCAAAGCGTTGGAAATAAAACAAGGCTGACGAGGTCTTTCCTCTTTTTCGACGTGTGTAGATGAAGGTACTTTCCCTAACAGCACATGTTCTCCAAATTTCATCCTCAGGATGTCCTATGGATGAAAAGGACGTCTATAGACATCCTGTGAATATCTTCAGGATTTTTTGTGGACAAGTGTGTTGTGAGGGTTCTGTGCTGGAGGCATAAGGATGGATGGCTGGATCTGTGCGTCGTTTGGCTGGAAATGTCTGTCTGGACCTCTTCCTTGGTCGGTAGCTAGACACGTCACTACTTCCAGTTCACGAAGAGGGACATGCGTTAAGGACAGTACAAGTTTGTTTGTAGCGTTTAAATGATGCACAATGGCACTTCTGTTGCAACGTAATGCTGTTTCCGATTGAATATTCCCGTAATAATTTTTTTCTACTGGAGCAATGTTTTAAACTATCAGTGTATTTATCAAAAAGATTCATTTTAGTTTTATTACGTTTCGGTGCCTTTAAACATTCTCTCAAATGTAATTTTTTCCGGGCAGCTCTCTACTTTATTTATAACAAAGTTATTAAACTTCCAATCAATATTTTTGTCATACAATTTGCTATGCACTATATTCTCAGAAAATGTTTTTTTGCGAAGCAATTTTGTTTGGGCTTATTTTATTTAAAAAGTTAGGTATTGAACCTTTCCACGCTAACGTTATTTTGTGCCACTTGATTTTTAAATCATTCTCCAACTATTAATGCGTGTCGTGAATCATCTAGACCAAGTGCGTCTATAGATATTCCGTTTAAATAGAAGTCTTTCAAATTAAATGTTATAGTTTTTCAAAAATATTGCTCTTAACTTTAGCAAAATTTGAACACACTTTGAAAATTTCACCATTCATACACCATTCATAGGCAAACATTTAAATTTAACATCGGTAATTAAAAAAATTTTATCATGACTTTTACACTCCTTAAAATTATCAGAATTTTCTTCAAAAATATCAAGTGCATCTTCCAAATGACTGTCGCTTTCCCAATTACATTAAGAAATTTCAGAACTTTCATCAATTTTACACTCTTTATTACTGGAATTTTCCCCCAAAATATCACCAAAATCATCAACATAATTTTCAATATTGAAATCACCATTACAATTTGCATACATTTTTACCCAACTGTCAATTTTATCAACAGGGTATGCATTACAAGAAAAATTTAAATAATTTCCTTTTCTTTGATAACGAGTTTCTTCGACGAGGGTAATTTGTAATTTAACATCTTTAGATTTTCTAAAATGAACGGTCCCCAATGATGAAGATGGCATATTCATAGCATTAACCGAAATACTGCCAAACATAACAGCTTCATTTCCAGATTGTTCTGGCTGTTCCTTTGTAATGTAAAATCATCCTAACTTCAAGCTATTGCGCCATCGGCTGTGCTGGGCCCAGACTCATATTTAAACCACCGATTTACTTTAACTTTTCATCACTGCCCACAGTCTTTTACCCTAACTCGACGCTACATCTTTCTCTCCCTACCGCTTTCATGCGTCGACATCCTTTCATCTCAACCTTTGATTGTACTACTTTACAACCTGATTAATACGACATGACTTTAGACATCAGGTGAAGACTAACGTTGACTAATAAGAAGTACTAGTATCTGTGGACTCATCATCCAAAGCGTTGGAAATAAAACAAGGCTGACGAGGTCTTTCCTCTTTTTCGACGTGTGTAGATGAAGGTACTTTCCCTAACAGCACATGTTCTCCAAATTTCATCCTCAGGATGTCCTATGGATGAAAAGGACGTCTATAGACATCCTGTGAATATCTTCAGGATTTTTTGTGGACAAGTGTGTTGTAAGGGTTCTGTGCTGGAGGCATAAGGATGGATGGCTGGATCTGTGCGTCGTTTGGCTGGAAATGTCTGTCTGGACCTCTTCCTTGGTCGGTAGCTAGACACGTCACTACTTCCAGTTCACGAAGAGGGACATGCGTTAAGGACAGTACAAGTTTGTTTGTAGCGTTTAAATGATGCACAATGGCACTTCTGTTGCAACGTAATGCTGTTTCCGATTGAATATTCCCGTAATAATGTTTTTCTACTGGAGCAATGTTTTAAACTATCAGTGTATTTATCAAAAAGATTCATTTTAGTTTTATTACGTTTCGGTGCCTTTAAACATTCTCTCAAATGTAATTTTTTCCGGGCAGCTCTCTACTTTATTTATAACAAAGTTATTAAACTTCCAATCAATATTTTTGTCATACAATTTGCTATGCACTATATTCTCAGAAAATGTTTTTTTGCGAAGCAATTTTGTTTGGGCTTATTTTATTTAAAAAGTTAGGTATTGAACCTTTCCACGCTAACGTTATTTTGTGCCACTTGATTTTTAAATCATTCTCCAACTATTAATGCGTGTCGTGAATCATCTAGACCAAGTGCGTCTATAGATATTCCGTTTAAATAGAAGTCTTTCAAATTAAATGTTATAGTTTTTCAAAAATATTGCTCTTAACTTTAGCAAAATTTGAACACACTTTGAAAATTTCACCATTCATACACCATTCATAGGCAAACATTTAAATTTAACATCGGTAATTAAAAAAATTTTATCATGACTTTTACACTCCTTAAAATTATCAGAATTTTCTTCAAAAATATCAAGTGCATCTTCCAAATGACTGTCGCTTTCCCAATTACATTAAGAAATTTCAGAACTTTCATCAATTTTACACTCTTTATTACTGGAATTTTCCCCCAAAATATCACCAAAATCATCAACATAATTTTCAATATTGAAATCACCATTACAATTTGCATACATTTTTACCCAACTGTCAATTTTATCAACAGGGTATGCATTACAAGAAAAATTTAAATAATTTCCTTTTCTTTGATAACGAGTTTCTTCGACGAGGGTAATTTGTAATTTAACATCTTTAGATTTTCTAAAATGAACGGTCCCCAATGATGAAGATGGCATATTCATAGCATTAACCGAAATACTGCCAAACATAACAGCTTCATTTCCAGATTGTTCTGGCTGTTCCTTTGTAATGGATAAGGATTGTAAATAAAGGCAAAATCGTATCCAAAACTGCGGAAGACAGATTAAGTTCCAGTTGTTCAATTAAATCTAATTTTCTAAGTAGAAAAGGTGTGGGTTTATCATAGAAAGTCGTTTTTCGACTGTATAGCTCTTGTAATTTGGCCTTGTCTGTGACATTGATAAAATTATCTTTTAGTTTACGTTTTAATGTATCATAAGTTGAATTTTGACCAAAAGAAATAGATGCAACATTTTCATAGCACAACTTAGCGTCACATTTAAGTGAATATTTCATTATATTAAATTTGTTGTCATCTGGTATTTTAGTTAACTCAAAATATTTTTCAATTTCAGTAAAAAATTCGGCAATATTGCATAGCACGGTGAAGTAAACTCTTGCGGGGGAGAGGCGGGGTAACTAGCAAAGAAGGGCGCCACTGTGAAGTCTCCGTTCCGACTTCGACTTGATTCATAGTTTTTAACTTAGTGTAGAATACAATAAGGTGACTTAGATTAAGTATGATTCAAGTAGTGAGAGGCGCTGGAATATAAAATAACTCACTAATGAAGTTAAACTAAGAAATTTAAACTTTTATAAAAAATAGCTCAACACATGCAGCTTGTAATACTATTAGTCGAAATGGCCGAGGACTTTTTCAGAGAGCGAAGTGAAACACTTTATATCACCAGCAATAACAGGTCAAAGCATTAGTCGCCAACAGCACATTAATCAGTTACACTATCAACACACAATACTTCAATAACCAACAACACAACACATACCAGTGTTTCATTAAGTGCTCTATTTAAAGTCCTCAAAATAAGAAAATAAGATTCACTTCATTTTACCGAACTTCTTCCTTAAAGACTATCCGCAAACAATTTCTAAACACCTTTCTCACAATCTACGTAGATCCTGTTTTCAAATTATCCAACTAACTATGCAATGACTAGACACTCCATGCTAACCCAAATTCACGTCTGCTTGACACCTTCAACTAGTTGTCTCGCACACAACTTTCCCAAAATAGGCTGGATCCGGCTAGAAACTTTCCCACTCTCAACCAACCATCCTAGCTTCACTTGACATTACTGCCTTTGACTACTTTTAATATGGATTAATTTAGCATCTTTTCCCACGGCTAGCTACTCTACGACTCAGAACCCTTCTGAACCACTCAATAAACAAAAAAGTTAACCATTGTGCCTTTTTCTTTTTCTTTTTTTCTTTTTTTTTTTTTTGTGGCGAATCACGTTACGTCGTTTGACGGGAAGGGGGGAGTTCACTAGAAGCTTTATGCAACAGTCAGAATTGTTTTAACAAAGAATAAATTCGCTATATCAGTTTTTTCTTCTTTATAGTATTTTCCTCAAGCTGCTTACTTCGTCCTCGGTACACAGCTTGCTTTCGTGGGAGGTTGCTTCCTGGTGGTCATAGTAGGGAGTTTGGACAAGTTTAGTGCATATATTGACGGTCAAGAAATCACAGTACCAACCGTCCATCAGCCTCTTAGATGGTTAATGAACTTGATGTCTCCAACAGATCGTCTTGCGCGATACGCACTACAGATACAATCCTTCAACCTGAAGATAGAATACGTGCCTGGTAAGGCTAACGTAATTGCTGATATGTTTTCCAGTCATTTCTATCCACAGAAAGATGGAAAATGTGAAATTTGTTCAATTTCAATTTATATCCCTGTGCGAAGTCCAGAAGAAATCCGCTAAGAGCAATTAAAAGGTGAAGATATTAAGAAAATTATCGAGTGTTTGGAAAGTGTCGATAAGAATGAAGCTTTCACAAATTGGAGTGGTCGTGGTTAATTGATGAATCAAGGCGTTTCACATAGATATTCTCCTGAAGCAGAAGCAGAAGAAGCGCTATAGTATTAAAAGAGCATCATGATGCACCCTCAGCTGGACATTACGGAATTGAAGGAACTTCCGATAGAATCGCAAAACGGTACTACCGGACGGGTATGCGAAGATATATTACAGAATATATCAAGAATTGCCCTGATTACTGTCGTTATAAACCTAGTAACCATAAGCCATCTGGACTACTACAAACTCCAACCTATAATCAACGATTCGAATCCCTTTCAATTCATTAATTCTGTCCTTCACCTAAGAGTAATGAAAGGGAATGAATCTTAATCATAGAACATTGTTCAACCAAATGGGTGGAACGATTTGCATTAACCTCTGTAACTGCTAAAGAGTGTGTGATCACTCTAATAGAGGAAGTAATCCTCAGGTATGGTTTACCTAGACGGGTAATAAGCGACAACGGGCCTCAATTTGTAAGTGTTGTTTGCAGTAAGTGTTAACAGCACTTACTAAGCAAATTTGTTTATAATCGTTTTACCTTCTGCGCCAGTTCTCATTTTCTTTTGAAATATTTTGAAATTTTCTTTTTTTTGCGTTTAAACTTCACACATCAGTAACTTAACAGTTTTGCATAACACTCTCCCCGTTTAATGTAGTTGACTAGAAAAGCGCATTCAATGAGGAATTTGCACGTTTTCTCATTTCATTCTTATAAAATAGAATGTGAAAAGGTAAAAAAATAAATACATATATTTTCTTTATTTGAAAACTAATTACTGATTTATAACAGTTTTAAGATGGCACTATTTACTCTATCGAGAAAACGCAGTATAATATATCGTGACGTCACTCTTTATGACAACAAACGGGAGTAATCGTTGTTTACATTAGATTTTGTGCTTTGCTTTGCTTCTTGAATCAGTGAAATAGGTTTTGTATTTTGTAATAATGACGGATATTATAAAATCCTAGTATAAATATTGTATTGTACCACCCTGCACTATTACAACGGTTAAATACTTCTCAAAAGCTATTCTTTAGCGTTCCACAAGATCCTACTAAACGAAAACATTGGACAACCGCCATGAAAAGAAAACAATTGAAAATATTGATAATGAAAAATTATGATAACGATATTAAGTGATTATAAGATGAAAAAGAAATGCTCAGAAATCACATAAACGGTTGATAATTACGAAAGTTAAAACGAATTGCTGCTTGCTAACTATGCTAACAAAATGTAAACATTGAAGCATCATAAAGTGTGACGTCAGTCAGCGTTTTGAAGTCACGTGATTTTTGGCTAATTTTAAAGTTATTTTTGAAATTAATGAGAACTTTTTTTGCATTTCTAATAATTTTTTTTATATTTATGGGCCTGAAACTACCAGAAGAATAGGATTTTATTCAAATTCCCCATGTGTGCAAATTGTCCATTCAATAAACTGAATGAGGACTTTTTTTTTATGAAGTTTACCTTACTTCCATGATGTCTCGTTTCCCGCAAATTCATTCAGATGGATTTCGTCACCATTGTTAAAAAGATTTAAAGTCTAGACAAGCTGTCTTATATGTTACACATGCTTTTTTTTTTCTTTTTTTAAGGTCTCAGATATTATAAAAAGGGTTTATAACTTACTTTCGTTTGAGAAATAATAAAGAACGGCGTATTTCAAATTTAATTCGCGAAAGGATACAATTTTGATAGGCCACATCATTTTTTATATTATTTTAAGGATTAATATTTTACAGCTTACCGAATCGAAATTATTCAAATTATAAAGCAATTGTACTTAATATAAAATAATTTAAAATATGAAAAAGAAAAAAAAAATTATTATTATTTTTACTAATAATTTTTATTTTTATTTTTTTTTACTATGGAAATTATTTTACATTTGCTATATTATATGAATGAAATAAATTTGTTTTAAACTATAACAAATCGCTGTTACATAAAGTAAATAGCAAATAAGAAATTCAAATTGAAAAACGTAAAAAAAATTAATATTATTAAACATAAGAAAAGTAAAAGACGAAATACTTTTTTTTCGATCACTGTAATTTCTAAAAAAAAAAATATTCATTTTTTTTTTTTGTTTCTTTTAGACAATTTATTTTTGAGCATACATAATCAACTGATAAAATGAATAATATCAACCATTGAGTTTTCTATTATTATAACTTCAAGAAATAAGCCATATGCTGTACTGCTCTTGCCATAACATGATTACAAACACAGGTCTATTTCGATATTATAATTTTGACTGATATTTATATTTTTTATGTGCTGAAACTGAAACTGAAGCCAGTTTTTCTCTATCACGTATAGATTTTTGTTACTGCAAAGTGTCTGCCGACAGAGTTTATTCAGTGACTCTTCCACCAATATAATTATATGGTAACTTGTACAATATTTTTCCATGATTACTTATAGTTAATATTATTCCTTTATTATAATTCATTACGTAAAAATACTAGAAACTACTAAAAACGAAGAAATTGTGTCGAAAGATACTAAACATTGGCAAATATCTATATGTCATAGAGACAGAAAATGGCTTCAGTTTTGGTTTCAACACGTTAAAAGATATATGTATCAGTTAAAACTATCAAATCAAATTTTACCAAAACTATTTTTGTACATGTGTGCAATTAAATCTTCTCTATAACTCTTCGAAAGCGTAACTTTCATATTTCCTAGAAATACTTCCCTATCTTGCAAATTCATGAGTTTTAAATACCATCCTTTCCGGAAACTTCGTTACAGTATATATGTTATTATAATCATATTGACGCTTATATATATATATGTATATATATATATATATACATATAATGTATATGCACATATATATGTATATATATACATATTGATGTATCACTTAGTTTTCGTACGAAAAGCTTTACAGCTACGCAGTGGGGGAGGGGGGGGGCGATTGTAATGGGGATCTAATTCATTGGTAATATTGTCTTATTCTTAAATTTATTTTACGAGATTTGTTTGAGTATTTCTCTGTAAGCAAAGTCTTACGGAATTTTTTTATTGTAGCGGCTGTTATGAAGATTATTGTAAAAGGATATTCAATACTTCTTTTCCCATTGATAATCTTTAAGCAGAGGCACATTTTCAATCATGCTCAGTTGAAGACACTTAAAGTTGAAGAAAATTGACTTCTACCTTTTCACAGCATTACATAATTGCTAAGTAAAATTAACACACATTATTTTTGCATGAATTTTCATACACCAATTTAAATTATATCAATCAAATAGCCTTTTCGCACCAACTGTAATTTAAAAATAATATACATTTAGTTTGAGTTTGAGTATCGACATCGCTTAATGATTCTAAATTTACAACCTTAATCTAAGTTTAAAACATTTATTCAGATGAACCTTTTTTTCTTCTCGTACATAGGTCCCTATTAGTGAGAAAGAATATCTTAGATTCTTTAGTGTATACATGCACAAACTTTATGTATGAGATGGATTCTATAAAAAATTACACTGGAAGAATTTCGTTGCATATTAGCCAAAAGATGGCTCTTCTAATCAGCAATTTTAATCATTTAAGAAAAGGCTGCATTTCAGCTCCTATTTTGCATAAGCACACCAACCGTCAAATGGGAGATGAAAGATATCAACATATATATTGATTATACACATATTATGTACACAAAAACATATTATACATAGAATATGATGTGAAAAATACATTATTCATTTAAAAACATTCCGATTCAAAAGAATTCCCATGACATTCTGTAATCATCTAAATGATGTCAAATTTGGTAATAATATTAAAGAGCACATTAAATTAGTTGTATAGTTTTTATTAGTGTATATAATAACTCAGGTTCGTGTACAGAGACACAAAAAAAGAATTTCTCCAATTACGATCTTTAGACGGTATTACTTACAAGTGCATTTTAAAATGGTAACATTCTGTTAAACATTATGAGATAAACGTATGTCATTTGAATGTTTCTATCAAAAATGGTAGGCATGGAATTGTTAATTAAATAAATTAAAAAGTGACACAAACTAATTCCAATATGTTATGCAATAATTTTGCAGGACGTTTGGTACAAGTATTTATGGCTTGCATGGGGTGAACACATGGGTGTGTGTTGTGTGTATACAGGGTGATTATAAAAAAACTACCCCGATATATGAGACCATAGCTACCATACCGTTCCGAGAAACCGAATAAAAAATGGTGGAAGGTATTTTGATGTATGTGCTCAAGAATCATAAAAAAAATAACAGTTAAACTCTAACAGTTACGGTTACAGTGACAAAATTTCGAAAATTTCAAATGGTAGCACCTGCTTTTATTTTGGGATGGGATCTCCATACCAAAAAACAATAAATAGCTTTGAAACGGACCTGTAGCACTATAATCACTAGCGCTAGTAGTCTAAGAAAAAAAGAAAAAGAAACAACCGTTATGTGCCGACCAGAGCCCGACTTTCATTTTTTTAATTACGTCACATTTCACACTGAGTCTTTTGTTCAGATTAAAGTCTACTGATTCTGCTTCGAAACGAAAAGAAGAGATCACGGTATCCTTAATTTCATGTAAGGCTACAGAATAAGGCTTTAATTTCGTTGTTAGTCGTAAGAAGCCGTCATGACTGACGTCATCGCACTACGTAAAAAATAAGGCATTGTGAAATGGCAATCAAAATAGATTTTGACGATCAGGATGATGTTTCCTAGTAAGCGGCATATTGTTCACAAAAAAGAAAGCAATATACTCATCACGCATTTCACAATGACTCATTTTTCACTTAGTGCGATGACGTCAGTCATGACGGTGTCTTACGACTAATAACCAAATTAAAACCCTTATTCAGTAGCCTTAGGTTGAGTGGTGTGGTAAACCCTTCAGAAAAGTATAAATTTTTGTCGCGAATTAATCATACATATGTATGTATATATATATATATATATATACTTGAAAGAAAAACGATCTGCTGAGTAATATGATGCAAATAGGATGTTAAGACTCTTCATTTGCAGATCAACTAGTTAATCAGATGATTTAAATAAGGTAAAATAAAACAAAAAACAAAAAATGAGTACGAACGTACATCCTTATCTCTTCATGTTGGATATTAAGTGATGCCGCGTCCTCACCTTTAAATTGACCAAACCTCCTGTCGCAGCCAAATTCCAGATTAGAGAAAAAAATTGTTGTAGTTATGTTACGTATAAACACATACAATTTTTTAATTAAAAGTTTCTTTGTGAAAGTCAACTATCGCCAAAATGATTTGGCAGGTGCATGGAAGTGTTTAGTAAATTATTGGTCATATATTAAAACTAACAATGCATAACAAGGGCGTCGAACTGTAATTATTTGCAAAATGATGGAAAACCCAATTGTCAAAAGGATCTAATATTCTATTCTTGATCTGCATTACTTGAAAGAAAGAATAATACATGATGGAAGAGAGTTGCAATTCGGAAAAGATACTTATGTGGGAAGTGGGTGGATATAAAAATTTAAAGTACACATTGTAAGTGAATTTCACTTATAATTTAGAGGTTATAAAAAGTTTTCGTTACATTAAAATGCTTTTTATAGAATCATATATTTTTTTAGAATAAGTGATCATTGACATCATACAGAAAGTGCGTTTTTCATTTTAGTTACAAGTTGAATAGATCTTCATAAAACGTGATGCATCTATACCAATCAGATTTTTTTCTTTTTTGTAATTAAAATCTGAGAAAAACAGTTTTATTTAGATCCAGAATATAAATTTGCATGTATTTTGACTTTACTGAAGAAAAAAATCTTGTGAAAGCTTATATTAATATTGAGAATTTTGAAAAGGCTTTTATTTTCAGATTATAAGTGTCGAATAGAATTTTGTAAATATATATATATATATATATATATATATATATATATATAGATAGATAGATAGATAGATAGATATAGATATGATTTGTTTTTAAATTTAAATGACAAGTGTTGCCTTTGAGCAACATACCTAATTTTGTCATCTAAAGCAGGGCTGACAATCCGCGGCCTGACGTGTAATGTAGGCTGACCATATGTCCTTGAATCTCGAGGACAGGCACGAATTTCGAGGACAAACTACCTTCGTCCCCAAAAAATTACAACACATTTGGGGACGCCGGTTATAAAGTTATTAATGTTTTATTATAGTGATTTATTATATATATAATAAATAAGCTGAAATAAGGTGCTTTATACATAAAAAGTACTAAAATTTTACAATTTAAGGTGATTTAATTATTATTTTATATTTTTGTCCTCGAAATTCGAGGACACCGCCATCTTTGCCCACAAATTCAAGGAAAAAAATATGGTCACTCTAGTGTAAGGTCACAAGGTAAGGTTCTGCGGTCCGCGAGAGAATTCAGGAAATTTCTAATTTGACATCTTCTGTTGAAACGTCTTAAATTTATAAATTTTTTCTGGCTTTTTTAATGAGAATATCGATTAAGGTACCTTAAGAAACAAATATCGCAATCAATCATATACATTATTAAATCAATAACTGATTCTTACGTTTACACTTATAACGTATATTGTGAGGTTTTGACTGCTTTATAGTTATTTTATGAATAAATATATATTTAATATACATATTTCCTGTTTTAAATCCTCACGAGCCCAGCAGTAAAAGAATTACTATATATTGGTATAGTTCACGTATGTATCCCATGCAGCCCACCAGTGTAAAATAAATTTCCAATACGGCCTGCCGAGAGTTTTGGGTTGGGCAGGCCTGATCGAAAGTATTATTACAATAATATTGAAGCTCTAATTTATTCATTTATTCTAAGTTATTCATGGTTGCCTATTCGCAATAAATTGATTTTTTAGCTGTAAACTAAAATAAACTAGTTGGCATAGGTGGACTCTGCACAGTTCCCCATCATATTTATGTTCTCAGAAATTTCTAGTGCGAGACATATTATAATCATGTTGAAATAAATGAATTTGAGAAAAGCTTGATACAGTGAAAGAATGAAATCCCCGCCTAATAGGCTATCCACCGTTCACTTCGATATATTTATCATATTCTAATCTCTTAATTTATTTTATCAGGGTCAATTCCGTTGTTTAGTTTTCATGCTACTATTTTCAATGCAATAATCCTCAAAATTCATATTTATATGAAAAATTTACAATTTCGCTATGTTGATAAATTCGTAAATTACGATTGATTTACGAAATTCTCCTAGTAGAATATTTGTAACCAATCATGTTCAAACAAATATCATAAACGTAATTTTGAAGTAGTCTAATGTATTTAGGATCCTCAAAATGGAAGTTTATGCTGAATTTTGCCTTATTCTGACATGTTAAGTAAATCGTAAATTCCAAATACTTACGAATTTTTTAAATTGGAAAAATCATAGTCTATGATATTCATGCCAGTATCCTAAATAATATTTCGAAAGTGGTTTGACATCTCTAAGATGAAAATATTCCTCAAGATTGACGTTTATGTGAAATTTTGCTCTATTCTGCCATGTTAAGAAATTCGTAAATTTCCAATAGCTTGCGAAATTTTCAAAGTAGCTTATTTATAGTTACTGATGTTCATTCCGGCATCAAAAGTGATATTTTAAAGCTGGTCTGACATTTTTACAGTAAAATGTTTTCATTAGATGCACGTTTAAGTGAATTTTTGTCCTATTCTCCCATGTTAAGAAAATCGTAAATTTCTAATAACTTACGATGTTTTTAAATTCGAATATTGCAAATGAATAGGGTTCTTGCCAGTGTTGAAAGTAATATTTTAAAACTGATGTGACCTCTCTGCGATAATTTGTTCTTGAGATATCGTGTACACAGACTAACAAACTAACGGACTAACACACTAACCCACTAACAGACTAACAGACACCCTACAGACAGACACCATAGAAATTTTGTCATTTTTGGATTCCTCACACCTGAAAACGTGTAGAAAAGTCAAAAAACCGAGGTCGAAAATTTTCACGATTACCTAAGTTCCCCATACCTATAGTATGATGGGGAACTAAAAAAACTATGATTTTTTGAAGTATTTTTCCCGTGATGTATTTAATACAGGAAAGAAGTAAAGCATTTTTAAATTGATTTTAAAGTAATCAGTTATTTAAGAATTAAAGAAATTAATTTAATTGCAAATCAATAATTATTTTACATTAGACAATAAATTCATTTCTAAATAGAAATTAGATAATGAAGTAATAGATTTTATTTATTTATAAAAATGGATAAAAATTTATTTTTGAGAATGTATTTAACAAATACAAAAAATTCAACAAAGAATGGAAAGATTATTAGCTAAGAAGTGTAAGAAATATTAATGTAAGTAATTTTTCTCTACTTAAGATATAGGAAAAATAATTAACAAAACAAATAAATTAACGAATAATGAGACAAGTAATATGATTTTAAATCATCAGTATTTTAATAATAATAGTATCAATAATAATACATAGTTTCAATAATAATACATAGTTTCAATAATAATACATAATATATTAAAGATTTCCATTACGTTGAAATTTTTATGCATTTTATCTGAATATTTAAGATCATCAATACCGTAACTCAGGTTTACTTAAACCGAAATCGATAAAAATATTGATGTCTCACCTGGCATTTTAGGTAGATTCCTTATAGGAGATCTACCTAGTACTGGTTCTCATGACCCGACGTTTGGAAAATTTCTTCATATCTTCACCGATCATGACCCCTAGAACCCAAAACCACCTTCCGTTCAAAAGTTTATATATATAGATATATACACACACACACACACACACACATATATATATATATATATATATATATATATATATATATATATATACATATATGAATGTAAAAATCTCGGTCGAGTTCGTAGATGGGGGTATCCAGCTGAAAAGGGGGGAAATGGTGGGGGGTGGAAATTTTCATTTGCCCATAGTGTCTTTAATATTGAAAATAGGAAAATACTTTAAATCAAGCGAATTACCGCCTTACCCTAGAGAACAATTTTTGTATTTAAACTTTTTCGATAACTTTAATTGCTTAAAAGTTACAAGTTAAAAAGTGATTTTTCGTCAATTGTAATGAAGCCGACTTTTTCTTTAGCTTTAATTACTTAAATTTATAATCTGATGCTTACATCACGTGCAAACAATAATAAAAAACCTGGAGTGACTCCACTCGACTTTCCGAACATTGAGTAATTAACAGTTTTGTAGATAAAGTAAAAAAAGAGGAGTTGTTAAACGAACAAAAGAGAGAAAACCATAATAGAGTGTTTGAGTACTTTTCTCCATATATTACACGATGTTTTATTTAACGCTACTGACATTTGAGCCCATAGATCATAATGATAAATAATTTTCGTTGTATCCCTGTAAAAAACCTATAAATGCTAGTTCACCAAAATGCTTATAGTTAGTGCAACAGCAATTTATAATATTCATATAAATTTTCAGCTCAATTGAATAAGGCGTTTAGATGCTATCGCACTTTTAAAAATTTGGTCCCTTAGGCCATAATGATAAAGAATTTTCCTTTGTGTCCCTGCAAAAGAATTGTAAGTGCTAAATTCACCAAAATCTATGCAGTTGGTGCAACTGTGACCTATAATATGTGTACAAATTTTTTGCTCAGATTAATAAGGCGTTTAGACGCTATCACACTTTTAAAAATTTGGCCCCATAGGCCATAATGATAAAGAATTTTTCTTTGTGCCCCTGTAAAAAAACTGCAAGTGCTAGATTCACCAAAATCTATACAGATTGAGTAACTGTGACCTATAATATGTGTATAAATTTTTTGATCAATTGAATAAGGCGTTTAGATGCTATCGCACTTTTAAGATTTTGGTCCCATAGGCCATAATGATAAAGAATTTTTCTTTGTGTCCCTGTAAAAAAACTATAAGTGCTAGACTCTCCAAAATTTATACAGACTTAGTATCTGTGACCTATAATATGTGTATAAATTGTTTGCTCAATTGAATAAGGCGTTTAAATGCTATCGCACTTTTAAGATTTTGGTCCCATAGGCCATAATGATAAAGAATTTTTCTTTGTGTCGCTGTAAAAAAACTACAAGTGCTAGATTCACCAAAATCTATAGGGTTCGTACTATGGTGACTTATAATATACGTACCAAATTTCAGTTTATTCGAATAAAGCGTTTAGAGGCTAGCGTGTTCACCCACAGACATACACACATACACACATACACACATACACACACACATACATACATCATCGTAAAAATAGTGGAAACAGACTCAGGGGACCTCGAAACGTATAGAAACATCAAAATCTCCAATTCGAATTTTTGACATGATTACAATACTTTCCTCACTATAGTGTTCGGAAAGTAAAAAGATAGCTGAAAATATAAAAAAAAAACATTGTAACAGCTTTAATTAATCATTTGAAAATATAAATTTAAAATAATACGTTAGTCTTGGTAAAAAAAAAAATTTGTGGTGAATAGTTTAGAACACCGGTTTACACAAGAATTTAAATTTACGATTGAAATTGAGAGTAATACGTTACAGCTTCCTTTGACTTTTTATCTTTTGGAAACAAGATATTGGTCTGTGGAGAGATATGGAATTTTTGCTTGGGAAGAAAATTTAATAACGCCAAAGCTGCCATTTTTCATCGCCAATCCCGCCAAATTTTGTCATCAAATAACTATTGTCGTCGCCAAGTGAAAATGTTCATCGTCAACTATCAAATTTTGCCGCAAAATCACAAATTTCATTGCAAAGTCTAAAGTTTTGTCACCAAATTGTATATGTTCATGGCTTGTATTTGTTGAATGATTGAGGTTTGATTTTATAAAATTGAAACGTTTACTGACTAATAAATCTAGCTTAAAATTTTAAGTAGAATGAATAATAGAAGTTGATAATTAAATTTTTTAAAAATAGAATAGCGACGTAAATAATGCAACGTGGGGGAACAAAACCATTGGCTAAGTATGTGTTAATGCATATATGTAATATTTCTTTACTTTTGTAACATTAACGTAAAGGAATCTACTTTTGCCTTTAAGCTTGCCGAAAAGGGATTTTTTTGTGAAATAATAAACGTAATTAAAATCTTTGTGGACAAATTATATGAACTACGACAGTAACTTCACAAACTAGTTCCAGAAGCGTCTTTCACCATTTATTATTATGGGTGGAAGTATTTCCCCCCCCCCCCACAAGTCTTATTAAACCTGACATACAGTAAAATTATTATTATTATTTTTTTTTGCAAAGTTAATTTTTAAATTAAAGTAGATTTTGTACAATAAAAATATACATATTTCTTTTTTAATTTCCCACAATAGTCAGTTTCAGAAAATAAGTTAGTAATTTTTAATATTTTTTTCAATTAACTATTTATTAAGGATTCGAATTACAAGAGTTTATATATTTACAAATCTTTAAAGCAAAACACACTGAAATACAAAATTGACACACCCATCGTAAATTTCATACGTTAACTTAGACAGAGGCATCTTATTTATATAATCATCGGAACAAAACATTTTCGAATTTTTTAGATATAGTTCTTTTTTAAGACATTGTAATTTTTAAATTATTAACAACTTTAATACACTAAAAATTGTACATTAAAAACTCTATAATTTATCATAAGCTGTTTAAAACTGTTTTCTGTCAATCCTTTGTGCTCAACATTAACTGTAACAATCCATTTTACCTTAATGCCATGAGACGCTTTAACATTATTTAGTTTTATGTATAATTTCATTTTGCCGTTGTATATCAGCCTACTTTTAGAGTAATTTATATGTTATTATATATGTATGAGCAGTAATACGTATGTTAGAATAGAACCCATAGCATTTAGATAAAGACCTTTTGTAAAATTGAAGAATCCCCATGCACTGAGTCTAAAAGGTTTAGTGTTATTTATCCTCCAGAGTTTCAGTATTTCATTCAATTGAACAAACGTCTCTCGCTGTATCATTGTCTCCAAACATCTCAGATTAGCTTCTTTAGCGACTTTATCAGCTTCATGAACTTTTGCTGCAGATAACACTATGAAAGTTATCTGTACAACATTAATAACAGCTACAAAAACGCTCAAAATATTATCAAAATCATCGATGAATGTAAAGATACTTAAAACCAAATTCAGTACATTGTTTGAAAATGCTATAAAAATAGGTTTTGAAAATGTAAATTCATAGGATTGAAATACATTTTGAATATGGCTGTAAAACTTCAACCATTTAAATGAATTTGTTGTACCAATCTTCCTTTTTGCCGTGTGTAGAGTAAGTAGAATATGCATATCGTAGCAGTTAACTGCATACAATACAGCAATTAAATTTGGCAATAAAATAAAATAGGTTACATGAATAACTGAAAATGCGATGACTAAAACTCGGACAATTGCTTTATTCTCCAGTTTGACTAAGTATATCCGCATAAGTATTTGGTTGTACTTATCATCTGTAAAAGGATACATTTGCAGAACAACGGTTGTAATGATATTAATAATTGTAAAAGCGAAACAACTGGTAAAAAAAAATATACGATTTGAGAGTATTGGATTTTCCTCCTTTTAAATCCGAAATATTTCGTAATGTGTTTGAAATTTTCTTCTTTGATAACTGCAATGTGCACCAGAGCCACGTTGAAAGTACACATAAAACAAAATTTGAAATAGCAAATTTAGAGGTAAGCTTGTTGTTTTCCTTAATATTTATAAATTTCCACGTATGAAAAATGACACGTGAAACTAAGTACAATATCACAAATTTATTATAAAAATACAAAATTTTATACCTAAAACTGTTTTTCTTGTTCCTGAACATATCTAAACCAAAAATTAAAAACATGCAATATGTAATGGATGTTATATTGCAGAAACAATTTTTATAAGGACTTTTTGTTTTGAGAATGTGTATTTTTGAAGCTTTAGACATAACTAGTTTATTCTTTATACTTATTTTTGATAACTTTAACTGAATTTTCTTTAGAAAGTGTTATTCTATTTGAAGTTTTTTAATTACTTTAATAAAACCTTTTTCTTAACAACAGTAATATTTATATTTTACACATTATATTATTACTTACGGTTATGATTAACACTATGGATTCTGAACATCATTTATTACACTTTATAAGGTAGTTTTTAATCGTTATTATGAAATATATTTATAAAAAGAGAACTATATTACTATAACGAATTTACTAAGTACCTCATTGTTAGATAATAGTTCACAAATATTTGTTTTTACAACGACGAATCTTTCTAGATGTAGTCCCACTGAAGATTCTCTTAATTCCTTTTCATTTCACTAGCTTCTATCACAGGTGGTAAAACTCTGACGGTCAAAACAAATGTAAAATTCTGACTAATAAAATAGATTTTATCAGATATTCCAGAAATGAAAAAATATTGCATGACAAAAGGAATCAATATTATAAAAATTATTCACAAACGAAAATCGAATAATATTACTTTAAAAGAAAGACAGTAAAAAGGAAGAATACATGAAAACCGAAATAAGTAAAATTAATAAATTTATTGTTATACATGCTATATATCATTATGATAAATCTTTGAAATTGCACGGTCACAAAAAATCGAAAACTGCAAAAAATATATCAAACAAATTGTTAATAAACGGACACATACTTTGAAAAAGAATACTTTTTTCTCTTACCCATAAGGTAGAGAAAGTATTGTTTTGGGGTCAAATTTTCGAACGCGAGTTTTTGTTATATTTACATGTTCTGTGGTCCCCTGAACACGAAAATCATGATTTTAGCAAATGGTCTGTGTGTATATCCGTGTGTCTGCGCGTGTGTGTCTGTCTGTTATCAGCATATCTCAAAAAAATATATGGCAGAAAGTTCAAACTTGATATTCTAAATGTGCATCGTATAAGGATGGTACACTAAACTTTTCGTTAAGATCAAGCAAATTGTTCGTGTACAGGGACACTCAAAAGTTTTTAAATACATTACGTCTATGGGGGATATTGCAGGTAAGTAGAGTTTAAAATCTATAGACTACACTAAACCAAATGAAACGAATATATATTTTTTGTAATAGATATAGTCAACAGGAAAAAGAAATCGTTTATGTTGGAGCCTCGCCTCCCCCCTGGAGGAGAAGTCCCCCCCCCTTGAGGGGAATAAATTTTCATGATGGGTATCTTTCAAAAGAGCTCGCCAATATCTTTTAAACGAATGGTTGAACCATCGATCTGCGATAATTTAAAACAAAGTTATCGATTTTTTTATTTTTAACGAAAAAACAACTTGGACTTTTTTTTTTGGATATTTTGTGTTATACTACTTCTCTAATATGGAAATCGTCCGCATTATCATAAAAGATAATTGTTTTTAAATAATAATATTAAGAAATTATTTTTTAAAAACAGAATTGTTTTTTAATAACCGAATTAAATTCTATATAAATGTAGGTGCATTAATGAAACGGGGGGTTGAGTAGGGCGGTAGTCCCCCTCACACAAAACTAATTATCATATAAAACTCTTCCGAAGCCTAATTTGAACTGTTTAAGATAGGTTTAAATAATAGTATACGTTATCTTACCTTTTAATCTCCAACCTGTATTTATAATATTAAATTTCAGGGTAAGAGAAAGTCGTGTGAGTGACACAGCAGATTATTTATTATTTCACAAGGTTCTCAGCAGTCATATCGAGTAACATTTTTTTTTTTTTTTTTTTCATTAATCGTTAGAAGAACATATCTTCGAAAGACAAATACAAAAAATTTTTTATTTATAAAATGGTATTCCAGATAGAAAAATTACGGTCAAATTATAAATTAATGGCTATTTGGCCCAAACTTTTGCTGACGGGCAAAAACCTGTAAAATTCAGGCCTTTTCTTTTCACAGCAATGTGATTTTCTGTGACGAAATGAATAAATTATATGTTACGAATTGTGTACGAATGAATGCATATGAATCAATTCAAAAGAATTATGTTAAAATTTTGATGCATTAACAATATAATTAATATCTCCGTATAATATCTGATTTAGATATTAATATATCCTTTTTCAGCAGACTAATTCTTTTGTAAAATCCATGCAAAAAATAAAGTTTTGCTGATTATTTTATGAAATCTGAATAATTTAGGTAAGATAAACTTGTTAAAATTTAGTTTAAAAAAAAAAAATGTATTGATTCCACCATGATTTCAATAATATTATATAAATAACTATGTATATATTTTTTAATCAACCATACATTTTTTTTCATCTATCAAAATTTTAATATTTTTTTCTATTCAATTAAAATTATGTAACATCAATAAAGCAGATTGTCGATTAAAAATAGACGACTTCATTTATCCAGATAAAATATCCATCTGATTGCATAAATTGTATGTTCCAACTATTAAACCATATGATACAAAATCGAGAGACGCATGGCTCTCGTGCTTCTCATAAACAGATCACTGTTTGTTTTATAATATTTCATTTGAGAGCATTTTTTTTTCAACAAATAATCTAAACATTTTCATTAAATCTGCATTTTCAAAAGGTCTTGTTAGGAAAATAAAAATTTCCTAATTGTATAAAATTGGCTAAACTGAGAGTAGAATTATGAAAAAGTGTTAATATTTCAAAATTAAAGATGAGCATTTTTCTTAAAATATTCTTTTTTTCCT
Organism: Salticus scenicus; assembly: GCA_963930645.1. Lineage (NCBI taxonomy): Eukaryota > Metazoa > Arthropoda > Arachnida > Araneae > Salticidae > Salticus > Salticus scenicus. The sequence goes on from OZ005662.1 coordinate 150,807,822, forward strand.
TCCTTACTTTGGGCATTTATTTAAATTTACATTGTCTACATATCTCTAATAGATAAACAATTAAAATTTCTTCCAACCGTTTTGGAACTTTTTCTATATATACTTACAGTCTGTAGCAAACTTATTCAAGCACTAGCGATAATTCCTACTTAAAAGATGGGCACATAATACAGTTTTGTTAAGCAAATATTTGTCGAGTCATGATCTTAGTCTTATACTGTTTATAAAAAGTAAGTTGATGATAAAAAATAGCGATCAAACTAAAAAGAAAATATATTAAAATTGTGGATGTGTGCTTCAATCATTTTGCTGCCGACTGTATGTATACAGAGTCACCAGTTTATTTTATTCATGGATCTTCGATCTGAACATAACTTTTTTATAGGGCGGTAAACAAATAGAAGGCAATTTTAAAATTTCATAAGGTGACGACACCAGTGCTCGTCACCCCTAAAATTTGCACCAGTAGTCGTCACCCTTATAAAAGAAGTGTTGAAATAAGCGTTTTATAACCTGTATCAGTTTGAATCCATCCTCACAAGATTCTCAAAAGCCTTCTGCTTCTTATAACACAAAAGTTCGATTTCAAATTTTGGAGAAGAGTGTGGAGCAGTAAGATTATGCTTTAAATGACAATTGGATTGAGTCAACGTAAAGCAAACGGCTAAAGAAAGCAGTATACATTTCTTGATATATTTCGTTATTTGCTGTATTTGACATTGCTCATAAAGCATTGTATGTAATGTTTATGAAATGTAGAATACGATTAATGTGCGACTTTTTAAAATTTAATATAATATAAAGATTTTTAAGGTATGACGGCTACTGGTGCATATTTTGCACATTTTACCAGTGTTCGTCATATCTGACGAGCACTGGTGTCTTAACATTTTTTATAACTGGAAAACTTTTGTGATTAAAAATTCTATATTTTCTTTTAGAATTATGATGGTATAATTTTTACTTTAATTAGACTACCGGCACCAGTAGTCGCCAGGGGTATTTGTAAATTTAAACAAACGTATTTTGACCCCATGGACATGATATGTATTGCACTTGCAACTTTTGTCTAACTTGTTTAAATAAAGTAGATCATGGTAATTTTAATTCACTAAGAGTGAATTTAAACCGCTTAAAAATTTTCATTGTATTTTAAAGGAAAAATTAACAAATGCATAAACATATTTAGTTATACAGAGCCATTGCTAGTTTTCTGTTATATATTTTAGAAAAACAGACATGAGTACTCTATACATCTGTCTAATGTATTTTAAATTTTTATGATGTCATACTTTTGCGTAGATATATTTAAGTGATGTTTTAAAGTTGCTTCATACTAATTAGTTACAAACTGTAAATATCATTTAAGCACTTTATTATGCATTTTATATGTTTATAAGTTTTTTATTGATCGTGGTTAATTAATTTTAATTCATAAATATTTCGAAAATGATAAAGTACAAAGCCTTAATTTCATAATCATCTTATCTGTGAGTTGGTTCATAAATTTTATTAAAGATTTTTGGTATGTTAGATATAGGTGACTAAGAATTTATGTAGAAAATGTTAAATATAAAAACATTTCTTAAGTAAGCTTTCTAGTTATCTATTATATTACTTTTGTAAGGTAAACACACAAAATATATAAATGATTCTTTTAATGAAAAAAAAAAAATCAAGTATGTAGTGATTTTTTTTGTGTGTGTGAGTAGGGGGGGGGAGGGGGTTAAAAGAGGTGATATATTTATTAGCAGTGGGTTGTCCTTTGGAAACAGATAAAAATATTACTTTTGTGTTGATGCCAGAAATATTTGCTAAGTATAATAAGATTAAGTTATAATTAAATCAATTTATTTTCATATATATTTAGAAGAATGGAAAATAGTTAAAATATTGATCAAAATTACCCTGATTGACTGTTGTACTCAAGTAATTAAAATTACAAGATGCAGATCCCTAATATTTGGTGAAGTTAGCTTGATGTGTAGAATAATACACAATTATAAATAAAACTAGCATTTGCCCCCTTTGCTGATCACTACATATAAAAAAAATCTCAAAAATTCCATATCATTATCAGTAATTATAAAAAAAAAAAGAAAAAATATCTTTAAAATCAGTCGAAACCGAAGTTAAATTTCCCACTGCCTTCTGTAATTGCCTACCGGCCTGCAATATGGTGATTGGCTTCACCTGCTTTCTGTATCGTCTTAACCGCTTTTTATTTACACCCCCCCTTCACCACGAGTAAATTTTCAAATTTCGCGAAATTCTATCACAGTATATGTTGTGTACACTTAACCAACACACACATCAAAACCCTCCTTTCTGAGGTAATTTGGAGTAGAGCCAAGGTTGAAAACATGTTTTTGGTCAGCCCGCCTGCTGAAAGGGGAAGTAATTTTGCAAAATCGCCTTATAATACGTGTTGAGTAACTATGTAAACATAACCTATGTAAACATAAAAAAATCTTCTTCCTGAAATAATTTGGAGCAGATTTAAGCTTGAAAACGTGTCCCCGCACATAAAAAGGGGGTGGATGGAAGACGAGGGATTTTCGCAAAATCTCCTTGTACTAGGTATTGGATACATATAAACAACTCACACATAAAAAATGACCTTTGTAAGATAATTTCGAGCAAAGTTATGCAAGAAAGTATGTTTTTTCTCCCCTTCCCCAAGATTTGGAAGGAAAGAATTGCGTAAAATCCCTTTATAGTGTGTGTTGTGTACGCGTAAGTATTCGACGCATCAAAAAATCGCTTTCTTGACACAATCTGGAGCAGAATTACTCTTAAACGTGTTTTTGCATGCACCCCACACTTAATGAAGGAGAAGTGAAAGATTTTGCAAAATCCCTTTAGAGCGTGTGTTAGGTAAGCATAACCAACCTATACGTTAAAAAAAAATCAATCTTAATGCGATAATTTGGTGCAAAGTTACGCTTGGATACGAGTTTATTAGCCCCTCGCCTGCCACTCACCCTTGCTTTAACTCTTTCTGTCCCAAGAGTAGGAAATTTTTCTCTACCTCAGAATCCCGAGCAAACGCCCGAGATTTTACCCCCACGGAAAGAGATAGCGGCTTCTTTTTCTATTCCTGTGACTGTCATTTCACCACGCCTTAAGATTAACGAAAGAATGGAACATTGTCTGGTCAAGTTTCACGGCAGAGTGTAAGAGAGAGTGCAATATATTTTCCGCGAAATGTCTTCTGCTGTTATCACCAAAAAGAATTATTCTGCTTTCGAAACTTAATGAATATAATAAGACATTAAATTTATATAGTATTTATGCAATGCCATAAAGCAGTTATTATATTGTCTATTGTACTGATAATTAAAACTCGACGCATTTTATTTTGTTTATTTTAAGATAGAAAAAATACAGTGTTTCTGAAAACTTTATTTTATAAATTTCTTTATCTGGCAATATATATATATATATATATATATATATATATATTTATTTATTTATTTATTTATTTATTTTTTTTTTTTTTTGTAAAAAATAACAATTAACAAAAGTGTAAAGAATTATTAAATCGCAGTGTGCAAGTTACAGTGGGCGAATTATTAAATCGCAGTGTAAAAGAATGCAAGCTTAATTTATTATATATACATATTTTTTTAACAATTATTTTCTTTCTTTGATTTCCTTTTCACATGTAGTGCTTTGAATATACATATATAGCAGATAATACAAACGGAATATGTAATTTAAAATAGGTAAATATTCGATATTCAAAAAGAAAATGGTTAACGTTAAATTTCTGAAAAACAAAAAAAAAAAAAAAAAAAAAAAAAAAACACTAAAGATTTTTTTTTATATATAAATAGGATTTAATTATGTAAGACTCTTATTTTCGATTCAGACTGCTGCTCCTTGCGTATTTGTTTAAAAAAAAAAAAAAAAAAAAAAAAAAAAAACCTCATATATATGTATATATATATATAATTTAGTGTAACATGCCAATTTCATCCATATATATATATATATATCTTGATTCATAACCAATCTTCTATTAAATTTATCACTTTTTTTTTTTTTTTTTACAGTGAAATTTGCAAAACAACGTGTTAAAAATTAAGTATATTTTAAACTTTTTTTAAATTCTTATTCATTTTTATTTTATGTATTTATGAATTTCAACTTTTATTATTATTATTATTATCATTTTAATATTCTACAAAAAAAATCATTTAATTATAAAATTAATACTTTGGATGTTTAAATAAATTGTTCAAATTCTGAATATTTGAAATTCAATTTTTATTTTTTAAATTAAAATTTAATCAAAACATTTGTATGCGTAAATTATGCATGTATCACTTTATGAATAAATATATTTTCTTATTATTAATACTTTTGTGTATGTGTGAATATCATCCTATGAAAATCTCCCTTTCTTATTCAATATAATTATTTTTAACTATTTAATTTTTCAGAGCTAAGAAAGCTTGATAAGTGCAATGAAAAGCACCATTTTATAATAATTTTTAATTGTAATTTCAAGCAATATGCTCTAAAGGACAGATGTTCAAAAGTTATAAATAAATAGTAATAAAGTAGCAAACACAATAAAAAATTAAATAAACTAAAAACTCTGAGAAGTTCTTTTGATACGAAATAATAGAAGAAGGGAACCTAAGAAGATTCGTGTGGTTCGTGTAGAACCACACGAATATCCAGGGCCCGACTATGCTTTTTGAAGACCCGGGGAGGGCCTTCAAAAAGCATATTTAGAGGCCCCCGTCCATTTAGAGGCCCCCCTCACCCTGCTATAAAGAGCTCACCAAAAGGACCCATTCTCAAAAACAAAAATACATAAATAAAAATAGTGCATTTTAAAAATTTTTCCTTCAATTATACCTTCTATTTCCTCTTTTTTTAGCAACCTATAACAAAATCATTAGTATTATGTTCAAGACAAATGAAAAACTGAAGCACATTGATCTGCCAATGCTTAGGAAATTAGTCACAAAATTTAATAATTGTTTATGCCCTCTAGTAAAGTACAGAAAGAAAAATTTAATCAATTTTTGTTAGACATATAATGAAAAAATTTGTACTATTACTTCTCATCTATCGAAAATGAGGCCCCGTAAATTTGGAGGCCCTGGGCCAGTGCCCCGTGTGCCCGTGCCATAATCTGGCCCTGAGAATATCACAGCAGCTGCAATTGTATCTACATTTACACATGATGAAAGGGTGTTCTATTATTTCGGCCCAAAGTAATTCTCGTGAGCTTTTTTTTTCTTCTTCTTCTTTTACTGATGGTATTTTTTGCAGAGACTTATTTATTCTAAATTTCTAGAGTTCAAGAAATATCATCTGCTTTGAAGATAATATCTTGCGAAAATTTTAGAAAATTAGTAAGCACAAATTACTTTTTAAAAAATGATCATTTTAGCTATTTCTAACTATCCATTTTTTTCGGAGTTAAGTAAGTTTGATAACTGAAATTGAAAACCTCATTTTATAAGAATTTTGACTGTACATATTTATTAATTAATATGCTCCAAAATGCTATGCTCTAAAGTAATAAGTTATAAATAAATAAATAAATAAAAATGTAAGCAATATTATAAAAAAAAAAAAAATAGCAACAGTTGTTTCAATTCGAAGTAATAGCACAACCCTTCATCAGACAAAAATCCTAGGTACAAGCGCAGTATCAAAGCAACACTTATATCTAGTTTCTACCTAATGAAGCAATATACTGTTTTTCGGATCAAAACAAATGGTGTTAGTAAGTTTTTTTTTTTTTTTTCATCTTATGGTATGTATTTTCTTGCAAACACATTTTTTTTTTTTTCAATCTTATGGTATGTATTTCCTTGCAAACACTTTTTTTTTTAACCATAAAAACTTCAAGATATAGTGAACTGCAGTGAAGAAAATAATTTTGAAAAAATAAATAAATAAATAAAGTATCGCGTGAGAAGCTCTTTTCCTTAAGTTATTATCTAATTATTTTTAACGATCCTTTATTTATTTATTTATTTTATTTTATTTTTCAGAATTATGCAAGTTTGTTAAGTGCAATTGAAATCATAATTTTATAAAGATTTTGATTGTATTTATTTATTAATTAATATGAGCTGTATGACAATTGTTCAAAATATCAAATAAGTATGATTGAAAAAAATGTAAGCAAACACCATAAATAAAAATAAATAAATAAAATAAATTGCAACAGTTGTTTCGGGTCGAAATAAAAGCACAACTCTTCACCAGATGAAAAAGCTAGGCACTAGGTCAACATGAAAGCCGTACCTCTATCAACATTTATACCTGATGAAGGGTCATGTGCTTTTTTTGGCCCAGAACAATTTTTTTTTCTAATGGTATTTTTTTTTTTTAAGACTTATTTATTATTGTAAGTGTAAAGAATTCGTGAAATAATATTCAACAATTAATAAAAAGTGTTTATTATTATTATTATTATTATTTTAAGTGTAAGAATCACTCTCTCATTATCAGTGTAATTATTTTTAACTATCCCCTTTTTTCAACATTAAGTGAGTTTCAGAAATGCAATCGAAAATATAATTTATAATAATTTTGACTGTTTTTATTTTTAATTAACACGCGCCGAAAGACCAATAATTAATAATAATAATAAAAATTTTAAATTAAAATAAATAAATAAATTAAAAATAAATTTACAAATTTAACAAACATTATAAATAAAAAAATAAAACCCCCCTACAGTTGTTTTAAGTCGAAGAAAAATAGCACAACTCTTCAGCAGAGAAAAATAAAAGCTACCTCAGCATCAAACGCATTTTTATTACTTTTATACCTGATGAAGACATATGCTATTATTTCGGCCCAAAATGATTCTTGTCATATTTTTTTTTCTCCTACTTTTAATATTTTCTTGCAAATACACCTAAAAATGAAAGAAATACATCGTGATTTATGCATGTTATGTGTTAGTATATAAAGTTCTTATTCATAAAAGAATTAGAAATTTTAAATTATTTTTAGATAGTAGATAAGAATTTGCAAAAACATTTTACTGAAACATTTTTTATTAATTGTTTTTATTCTTCATTCCCAAAATCGTATCTAAGAGAAATATAAAAAATTAAAGTTCTATAAAAATTTACAAAATCATGATTCATCGCCTGAAATGCACAAAGAAATATGTATATATATATATAACAGTTAAGTATTTACGAAATTATTATTCAAAACAGGAAGTTTACAGACAAAAATTAAAAATAAAAATAATAATTCACGACATTATGATTCAAAACTTGCACAGAAAAATATAAAAAAATAAGTAAGTGGAATAAGTATTTACAAAATTATGATATAAAACATGAAATAAAAAGACAAATATTTAATAATAGTGATAATAATAACAATAATTATATAAATACTCATGGAATTTTCCTTAAGGACTTGAAATGTACAGAAAAAAAAAAAATCAAATAAGTATTTACAAAATATGAAATGAAAAGACAAGTATTTAGTAATAGTAGTAATAATAGTAAAAATATTCATGGAATTATCCTTCACAGTGAAATATTAAGAGCAAAAATGCGATACGTATTTACGAAATTATAATTTAAAACAAACAAATGAACAGACAAATAATAAATAATAATGAAAATAATAAAATGTGGTCACGAAATTATGATTGAAAACATGATACACACAAACATACGGAACATTCTTCGCATTCCCATGTACTTTCTATTGAGCGACCACTATTAGTTTTGCGGTTGTTTTTTTTGCATGAAATGCAAATTCTTTTTCTGCCGTTAATTTTTCTCCTCTTATGCTCATGCGAAATAAATGTCTCAACTATTGTAGCTGACCGTTTTCTATATGTCACATTTTTTGTCAATTGTTCAATCAATTGCAATTTGAAATCTTTTAAAGTTGTAGGATATTTAGGCAGAGGAAAATTTGTAGCAGTCATTATTATAAATGCGTTTGTAACTGTCGTGTCTAACAAAAACCAAAATAAATAATACCACCACTTTAGAGATTTTCTAGCGATTGAGTAGTATTTTCTTTTTTGATCCGCTAAATCCACACCTCCCATATATTTATTATAATTCACAAAAGAGAGAGGGCAATTTATTAGATTTAATTTATCTCCTTTTCTCCTATTTACTTTATGTACTTCCGGCTGATTGTTCGTAGATAACATACAAATTTGCTTCTTATCGCACCATACTGTGCAAAGTAAATTTTGAAGTTCGTTGCATTGAAACACTGTTGATGACCCTTGTTCTGTCAATTTCATTGTTTTTAATGTAGGTGGGAGATTTCTCCTTGTTGGCATCAGAGTACCACATCCATATATTTTTTTTTTTCATCAGGTTTCCTAATAAAGTTGCACTTGTGAAAAATCTATCAAAATAAATTTCATGATAAGAATTTTTCAAAGGTTTTACAATATGCATAACAACATCATGTCCTAATCCGTTGGTCGATCTTGCAATTTTATCGTTTTTACCGCAATATACTTCGAAGTTATAGACATATCCTAAGAATGACGTGCACAACATCCACAGTTTAATTCCTCTTTTAGCTGGCTTCAGAGGCATATATTGAATAATGCCTAAGCGACCTTTATATTTTAATAACGCTTCATCTACAGAAAATTCTTTGTAAGGATTAAAATATTTCTGGAAATTCTCCCTGAGTGAAGAAAATAAGGGTTCGACTTTTTGCATATAACTGAAATCTTGAGAATTTTTACTCAATTCTTCTGATCTGTCAGATATATGAAAATACTGGAGCAGTTTAAAAAATCGATTTCTAGGCATGAGTTTTTTTTATAATTTCATGCCCAAGTATCGGATTTGTGCTCCAATAATCTCTCAATCGGGACATCTTTACAATGCTCATAATCATAATTACGCAGAAAAATGCTTTGATTTCTGTAATGTCGTTGATTGGACTCCAATTTTTATCTTTTTGGGATTTGTTTTCAGAAAATTCAGCATATTTATTGCTATTAACTATCAGTTCGTTACATATATCATCCGAAAATAATAAATTAAAATAATCTAGAGCTTCTGCTCCTGGATTCAAATTATGGACTGGGCATGGAGATCCGGAAAATTGCTCCTGATTATTAAAGTCTTTTATGTCAGAAGTCCACGTAAATGGAATATCAAAATCACCATTACATTCATCTAGATCCGAATCAGAATCAGAAACAATTTCGGCGTTTGGAAATAATATAGACGATTCCATTTCTTCTGAGTTTTCATCATTATCACTGCTATCATCGTTTGATTCGTTAATTTCATCTTCAGATGAAGATGCAAATAAAATCGCATTAATTTCGTCCTGTGTTAATATTTTTCTACGTCGAAAAGCCATAATAATTAAAAAGGAATAAAAGCATGCAGTATCATTTCAGCTAACGAAATGTGATTAGAAATTTTATCTCTCACTCCAAAATCTTTAGGACAAGAAAACCCCTCTCCCTTATCCCCTCTTGTCACGTTAATCCGCCCACTTGTCATCTGCCCTGACAACTATCCGAGGAAAAATGACCTTCGCGAAGATAAAAGAGAGAAAAGGGGGAAAGAACCGTCTCAGGCGTTTTCGGGCCGGAATGGGATTGAGAGCTTTCGGGCGGCTTCGGGCGTAATGGGAACGAAAGAGTTAAGTAAACATATTTTTAAGAACGAATAAAATTTTGACGACCTTTCTTAAAAGTAAACAATTTCCAAAATATTTTGCATATGATTTATTTTCCAAATTATTTTGCAAAACCTTGCTCAATAATATGAATTTTACCATTTAATGTTTTGTGCTTAAAACTTTAAGAATGAATTTAGGTTCTAAGTATGTGCCAAAGATGTTTTGTTTTACTAAATATTGTAAAAGAACAATTAAAATGAAATTATTCAGCAAATTGTTATGTTTTGTTTACATGACGAACACTGATGCAAACACCTGACGAGTACTGATGAAATTCATTTTTCAAGTGACGAACACTGCTGCATTTTTATGCGCTCAATTTTTATTTTATTTTATTTTATTTATTGGCTTAATGTATTAAAAAATTGAAAGTGTCCAGCAACAACTCAACAACTAGAAGAATCAGTGTGTAAAACAGACGAAAGTACAATAATGATAGATGAATACTACGCGGAAAAAAACAAGCATTTTAAAATTAAGGCCTTAAGAGTGACCAGCACTGGTGTCGTTACCTTAGTTAAAATTAGCATGTTTGAGTCAGACTGTTCGATTGCTTTAAGTACCTCATCCAAATCTTTGAAAAGAAATCAAGCGACTGAAGGAGCTTGACCAAGAAGAAGACCGGCCGTAAGGAGGCAGAACAAGTACTGTTAACACTTCCGGTAACTAGTAACCTAAAATCCTCAAGGTGTCGATGAAAAAATAGTGAGCCAGAAGGGAATTAGGTGTTATGTTGTTCAACTTATACTGAAAATCAAGCTAAACCTTCATCCTTAGAAGCCCAAACAAGCGCAACTTCTCACCATTGAAAACAAACGAGTACGGCTCGAAAGATGAAAGAAGCTCCTGAAGTTAGCCTCAATTATATTGGGAACGGATCTTATTCTCTAAGAAAAATACGCTTTCATTGGAACAATCATTCAATCGTCATAATAATTGAATTTATTCAAAAATACCTGCAGATGTGTCTTCCATAGTTCCACATCGTCAAAATATTAAATATGTATAGAGTATGCTGGAGTTTGCGCAAGAGGCAAACCTCCTCTCGTTTTCGTATATTCTGAAAACAAATTTTTAAATATGCGTAACAAAATGTGATTATTGAGGATGTAATTTTTATCTGCGCTCAACAAAGCTTTAGAAATGGGATTCGGACAGTTGAGCAAAATTCCTCATTGAACGAAATCCACGTACAACTGATGTTAAGCCATATTCCCAGACTTTATTTTGATTCAAGGTAACCTATAACCTCGTGTGGCCTCAAACCCTCGTATAACATTTTCTAGTCGATTTTAAAAGCAAGGGCTTGCACGAAGTATCACAAAAGTTTGGAAGCTCTGAAGCTTTCAATGATTTGGGAATCATGTCGAATCATTTCTACATAACTGAGTTCGATTGCTGACGATTTCAACAAATATTTGTGTCTCTGTATCAAAGTAAAAATAAGACATTTTAGTGATACGTCATTTCTCTAACACACTCTTTTTATTAAAAAAAAAGTTTTTCTTTGTACAAAAGTTTTTACGTTTTTATTAAGTCAAATTAGAAAATTTTATAATAACTGGAAAAAAAATTTAATATTTTAATATTTTTTTAGTAAATATTACTTAATATCACTCGATCATACACTTTGCATTTCTCAACGTCATTAGGACATACGTTTCTGCCTTTGTATGGCCCTTCTTAATTATATAAAAATATAAAAGCTGATGAAAGGATTTTTATGAAAGGAAATTTACTCACGTGTTCATTAACAACAAAATGGAGCAACTATACTACATAAAAAGAGTTCTCTCCTCCAGGAAGGAAAGATCAGAATCAGACGATTATGTTGTGGAATTTGGAAATAGCATGAGTTATAATCTTAATATTTGGTATAAAAAGTTTTCATCCAAGTTCTTATTCGAAAACTTTATACTATTGAAAAGTTGCCACCCAGTATTAAGAAGTTAAAATGTAGTAAAAAGTGTATGCTGATAAATTTGAAAACCGTTTAAGTTTGAAACTTAATATATTTTTGAAAATCCCTTATTCAACTTCATATTCGCTACGCCATTAAAAAGATGCTCAACCCCCTTAAAGGTGGTCAAATGGGGTTATTTAAAAGATTTTGTTACTTTATTAATAATTATGTATAATTTAATAATTATATATCTCTTTAATATAAATGTTTAATACAAAAAATTAAAATAATATGTAATAATAACAGATAGTTTCAAATTTTATACATGATGGATGATCATACATATGATATTAAAAAAAAAAATTGTCCTTTTATATGACTTAGTATGGCCCAGTGGTCGAAACTCTACCACATTTTGCAAAGCAAAGTAAAATAATTGCCTTCTCATAAACGGAATTAAGCTGCAGCCCAGCAGCGACACTTGTCAGATGTGCACCCAAATTAAAACAGCATAGTTTTACATAATATCCATCTCATATACCATGTTTGGGAGATGAAGCTGGTCGAATCGAATTGAGTTCAAGAAATCTCAAAACGTGTATCTTCATCTTAAACAGAAAATATAAAAATTTTCTGAATTGTATACTTTCTTCTTATATATGCAGAAGATAGAATAATAAATCTACTTAAAAAAAAAAAATAGCCAATTTCTCTTAATTGGAATGCAAGAAAATGCAAGAGGTGTTTTTAAATAAAAGTAGCATTGAAAATGATTTATTATTGAACTACTACAGCCCTACTACATTGTTCTATTAGAGAAACATTTAATTGTATTGTCATTAATATGTATATATAGATATAGATATATAGGAATAAAAGAAGAAATTGACATTTGTTTACAAAAGATAAACAAAAGGTTTTTTAATACCTTCCTTTTCGCTCCCGTGAAAATGTCAGTTGAGTTTTTGCTATCTATTTCTCGTGCCCGTGATATTTTCTGGCTGGAGTGTTCAAAAGTAACGCACTGAAAATATTTAAAAACAAAACATTTCTGATACGAAGTAATTTTCATATTTCTTAATTTACCCTCTAAATGGAAGTAGGAGGCTATTTAAAATGAAATTTGGGATAGTAGGTTTATTTTAAACTGTCAGAACTATCCAATTTTAAATACAGTGTGTGCAAAAAGTACTTTAAAAATTCATAAAACCCGAAAAAATAACCCAAATAAAAAATGCTTTTCAGGTTTAGCATTGATAGGTCACGGGATTTGTTTTAAGATAAGAAAAAAAAATTCAAAACAGCTGACAGATGGCTCTAATATGAACGACTTAATTGAAAATATGCAAATGAGACAGGCGATTATGAATACTTTTGGCTATGGTGACATTTTAAATCTCGGGTGTATCGATCCCGTCAATCCAGTCTGTCGGAAATGAAAAATGCAAGTCAAGCAAATGCAAGCAAATGAGAGCTGTCATGTATACTGCCGGACATGCTGCACTCTGTCGTTGCTGGATTCGTGACAGACCTGCAATGTGTTATCACCTGTGGTGGTGGACATGTGGAACACATATTGCTATAATAAATGTTTTGGTAACATTATTTTTGTTATTTGCATGTCTTTTTTTTCACTTATGTACGAAACGCCTCCTATCGGCTGTTTTTTGACCTAATTTTTTTTCTTATCTTAAAAAAAATCCCTTTACTTATCGATGCAAAGCCTGCAAACCGTTTTTTTTTTTTTTTTTTTTTTTTTTCTTTAGAATTTTGTTTTAAGAAGACAAAAATGTGAATTGTTCGAATCTTTAAATGGCAAGTGTTGCCTCTGAGCAACATACCCAATTTTGTTATATGAAGTATTATTACAACAATATTAGTGCTCAAGTATCTCATGGTTGTCGATTGGTATTAAATTGATTTTTAGCTGTAAAACATAGCTAAAATAAATTATGATTTTTTGAAGAATTTTTCTCGTGATTTATTTAATATAGGAAAGATATCAAACAATTTAAAAATGTTTTAAAATTAATCAGGCATTTCGAGGTTAAAGGAATCAAATTATTCCCAAATTCATAATAATTTTACATTAGACTTTAAATTAATTTCTACGGTAAGTAGAGTGGCTTTATTATTATTATTATTAATATTATTCTACGCATACTGCAAGATCGTTTTACCTTAAAAAGCTGTTTCAAACTGTAAACTCTAAAAAATTCAGTTTTTTGGAAAAGTTAATGAATAAAAACGTATCGAAATTTATTTTTGATAATACAAAAAATTCAGCAAAAAATGTAAAGTTTATTAGCAAATCAATGTAAGAAATTTTAATGTAAGTAATTTTTCTCTACTTAAGATATAGAAAAAAATAATTAACAAAACAAATAAATAAACGAATAATGCAACATATGATATGATTTTTAAACATCAGTATTTTAATAATAATAATAGTCATAATAATATATATTTTGTAATATATTAAATATTTCCATTAAGTTGAAATTTTTAAGCATTGTAAGTGAATATTTACAATCATAAATACCGTAACTCTTGATTACTTAAACCGAAATCAATAAAAACATTAATGTCCTTCCTGGCGTTTGTTCAATAAAAACATGCATATTTTAATTTTAATTTCCCACAATAGTCAGCTTCAAAAAATAAGTTAGTAATTTCTAATATTTTTTTTTCAATTAACTATTTATTAAGGATTCGAATTACAACAGTTTACATATTTACAAACCTTGAAAGCAAAACACATTTAAATACGGAATCGATACATCCAACGTAAATTCCATACATTAACTTTGAAAGAGGTATTTAATTCATATAATCATAGGAACAAAAAAATTCCGAATTTTTTAGATACAGATCTTTTTTTTTTCAATTTTGCAATATGTAAATTATGTACTACTATAATACACTAAAATTTGCACATTAAAAACTCTGTAACTTATCATAAGCTGTTTTAAAACTTTTGTCTGTCAATCCTTTGTTCTCAACATTAGCTGTAACAAACAGGTTTACCTTAATGTCATGAGACGCTTTAACATTATTTAGTTTTATGAATAATTTCATTTTGTCGTTGCATATCAGCCGATTTTTAGAGTAATTTATTTGTTATTATATATTTATGAGCAGTAATACGTATGTTAGAATAGAACCCATAGCGCTCAGATAAAGACCTTTTGTAAAATTGAAGAATCCCCATGCACTGAGTCTAAAAGTTTTAGTGTTATTTACCCTCCAGAGTTTCAGTATTTCATTCAACTGAACGAACGTCACTGGCTGCATCATTGTCTCCAAACATCTTATATTAGCTTCTTTAGCGACTTTATCAGCTTCATGAACTTTTGCTGCAGATAACACTATTAACGTTATCTGTACAACATTAATAACAGCTAAAGAAACTCTCAAAATATTATCAAAATTATCGATGAATGTAAGGATACATAAAACCAAACTCAGTACATTGTTTGAAAATGCTATAAAAATAGGTAATGAAAATGTAAGTTCATATGATTGAAATACATTTTGAATATGGCTGTAAAATTTCAACCATTTAAATGAATTTGCTGTACCAATATTCATTTTTGCCGTGTGTAGAGTAAGTAGAACATGCATGTCGTAGCAGTTAACTGCATACAATACAGCAATTAAATTTGGCAATAAACAAATATAGGTTGCATGAATAACTGAAAATGCGATGACTAAAACTCTGACAATTCCTTTATTCTCCAACTTGAATAAGTATATCTTCATAAGTATTTGGTTGTATCTATCATCTGTAAAAGGATGCATTTCCAGAACAATGATTATAATGATATTAATAATTGTAAAAGTGAAACAACTGGTAACAAAAATATACGATTTGACAGTATTGGATTTTCGTCCTTTTAAATCCGAAATATTTCGTAATGTGTTGGAAATTTTCTTTTTTGATAATTGCAATGTGCCCCAGAGCCACGTTGAAAGTACACAATAAATAAAGTTTGAAATTGCAAACTTAGAGGTAAGCTTACTGTTTTCCTTAATATTTATAAATTTCCACGTATGAATAAGGACAAGTGAAACTAAGTACAATATCACAAATTTATTATAAAAATACATAACTTTATACCTAAAACTGTTTTTCTTGTTCCTGAACATATCTAAACCAAAAATTAAAAACATCCAATATGTAATTGATGTTATGTTGCAGAAACAATTTTTATAAGAACTTTTTGTTTTGAAAATGTGTATTTTTGAAGCTGTAGACATAACTAGTTTATTCTTTATACTTGTTTTTGATAACTTTAACTGAATTTTCTTTAGAAAGTGTTATTCTATTTGAAGATTTTTGATTACTTTAATAAAAGGTTTTTCTTAACAACAGTAATATTTAGATTTTACACATTATTATTACTTAAGATTATGAACATTGTTAATTCTGGACATCATTTCTTAAACTTTATACGGTAGTTTTTAATCGTTATTATGAAATATATTTATAAACAAAAACTATATTGCTATAACGAATTTACTAAGTACTTCATTGTTAGATAATAGTTCACAAATATATGTTTTTACAACGACGAATGTTTCGTAATTGTGAGCTTTTAGAAAAATTTCTAGGTGCAGTTCCACTGAAGTTTCTCTTAATTCAATTTCATTTCACTAGCTTCTTTCACAGGAGGTAAGATTCTGACTGACATAAAAAATGTAATATTCTGACTAATAAAATAGAATTGTTCAGATATTACAAAAACGAAAAAATATTGCACATCTCAAAGAATCAATATTATAAAAAGTATTAACAAACGAAAATCGAATAATATTACTTAAAAAAAAAAAAAAAAAAAGGAAAATGAAAGAATACATTAAAACCGAAATAAATAAATTGAATAAATTTATTGTTATACATGCTATATATCATTATGATAGATCTTTGAAATTGCACGGTTTCAAAAAATCGAAAGCTGCAAAAAATATATCAAAGAAATTGTTAATTGCGGACACATGCTTTGAAAAAAATTACTTTTTAAAAAATCTTTTCTTTAAACATAATGCACATTTTATTTAAAAAAAAAAAAAAAAAACTTGATAAATAATAGAGTAAATTTCAATCGTTTCTAATTATAAAGTAAAACTGTTATATGAATAGGGGTATTTTATACAGATTTAGCATTAAATAATTTATTTTTTTGGAAGAGAAATAGAAATTTCTCTCAATACAATCATGATCGATTTTACAAAAGCTGTCATTATATTAAAAATTTCATTTATATCATGACACATTTATTCTTTGTACCGAATCAATTCAAGAGCGTTTTATTATTCTCCCTCCCCAATAAACTGTAACATTTGTATTTTTAATAAAAATAAAAATTCGAAAATAAAAGATATTCAGTAAAATGCAGAATGAATCTTTTTTTTTTTTTTTATTCATTGTGTTGAAAGACACAACCGGAAAAAAAAGTATACATTATTTATGAAATCAAAAGCGTAATATATATCTTCGATAAAAAAGTGGTTTACAATAAGAAGGGCTCATTCGATTGTAACTTTTTAAATAATGAGATTTGTTTTTTGAAAAATCATTTTATACTAATTAAATAATAATTAATGGTATTTAATAACAATTTTACTTTTTTCATTTTACATGTATATATATATATATATATAAGTTATGTAATTTTATTATGTGTGTGTATGTTGATAATCTCACGTTACTCTGTTGAAGAACACGTAAATTTACGGGACACCGCCAGTTTAATATTCACGTCAAGTCTGTTTCTTACCTATAACATGGGCTAACTGATATTTCCTAATAGTACTTGGTATTTTTTGTTATATCACAAGGTTCTAAGCAGTCATTATATCGAGTACCAATTTTTTTTTTTTTTCATGAATCGTTAGAAGAACATATCTTCCAAAGGATAATACAAAAATTTATTTATTTATAAAATGGTATTCCAGATAGAGAAATTACGGTCAAATTAATAATTAATGGCTATTTGGCCCAAACTTTTGCTGACGGACAAAAACTTGTAAAACTGAGGCCTGTTCTTTTTACAGCAATGTGATTTTCTGTGACGAAATGAATAAATAATATGTTACGAATTGTGTACGAATGAATGCATATGAATCAATTCAAAAGAATTATGTTAAAATTCTGATGTAGTAACAATATGATTAATATCTCAGTATAATATCTGATTTGGATATTAATATATCCTTTTTCAGAAGACTAGTTCTTTTGTAAAATCCATGCAAAAGATAAAGTTTTGCTGATTATTTTATGAAACCTGAATAATTTAGGTAAGATAAACGTGTTAAAATTTAGTTTAAAAAAAATTTATTGATTGCACCATGATTTCAATAATATTATATAAATAACTATGTATATAGTTTTTAATCAATCATCCATATTTTTTTCATCTATCAAAATTTTAATATTTTTTTCTATTCAATTGAAATTATGTAACATCAATAAAACAGATTGTCAATTAAAAATAGACGACTTCATTTATCCAGATAAAATATCCATCTGATTGCATAAATTGTATGTTCCAACTATTAAACCATATGATACAAAATCGAGAGACGCATGGATCTCGTGCTTCTCATAAACAGATCACTGTTTGTTTTATAATATTTCATTTGAGAGCATTTTTTTTTCAACAAATAATCTAAACATTTTCATTAAATCTGCATACACACACACACACACACATATATACATATATACTTTTGAACGGAGGGTGGTTTTTGGTTCTAGGTGTTATGATCGGTGATGATATGAAGAAATTTTCCAGAAGTCGTGTCATGAGAATCATTGCAATAGGTAGATCTCCTATAAGGAATCTACCTAAAAAGGGCGTCCCCATTTGTCCCCAGAAAATGGGGACGATTGTTCAGTATATCCATAGTTCAACATCGTCAAAATATTAAATATGTATAGAGTGTGCTGGAGTTTGCACATGAGGCAAAACTCCTCTCGTTTTCGTATGTTCTGAAGAAAAATTTATAAATATGCGTACCTAAATATGATTATTGAGGATGTAATTTTTATCTGCGCTTAACAAAGCTTTAGAAATGGGATTCGGACAGTTGAACAAAATTCCTCATCAAACAAAATCCACACACAAATGATGTTAAGCCAAATTCCCAGACTTCATTTTGATTCAAGTAGGCCTGTAAAATCGTGTGGCCTCAAACCCTCGTATAACATTTTCTAGTGAATTTTAAAGGCAAGGGCTTGCAAAAAGTATCACAAAAGTTTGGAAGCTCTGAAGCTTTCAATGATTTGGGAATCATGTCGAATCATTTCTATATAACTGCATTCGATAGCTGAAAATGTCAACAAATATTTGTGTCTGTATCAAAGGAAAAATAAGACATTTTAGTTATATATCATTTCTCTAACAAACTCTTTTTATTTAATTTTTTTTTTCTTTGTACAGAAGTCTTTATGTTTTTATTAAGTCAAACTAGACCATTATATAATAACTGGAAAAAATGTTAATATTTTAACATTTTTTTAGTAAATATTACTTAATATCACTCGATTATACACTTTACATATCCCCAACGTCATTAGGACATACGTTTCTACTTTTGTATGGTCCTTCTGAATTATATAAAAATATAAAAACTGATGAAAGGATTTTTATGAAAGGAAATTTTCTCATGTGTTCATTAACAACTGGATGAAGCAACTATACTATATAAAAAGTGTTCCCTTTTCTAGGGAGGAAAGATCAGAATCAGACAATTGTGTTGTGCAATTTGGAAATAGCATGAGTTATAAACCTAATATTTGGTATAAAAAATTTTTCATCCAAGTTCTTATTCCAAAACTTTATACTATTGAAAAGTTGCCACCCAATTTTAAGAAGTTAAAATGGGGTAAAAAGTGTATGCTGATAAATTTGAAAACCGTTTAAGTTTGAAACTTGATATATTTTTGAAAATCCGTTATTCAACTTCATATTCGCTATGCCATTAAAAATGTGCTCAACCCCCCTTAAGGTGGTGAAATGGGGTTATTTAAAAATTTTTATTACTTTGTTAATAATTATGTATAATTTAATAATTATGTATCGCTTTAATAAAAATGTTTAATGCAAAAAATTAAAATAATATGTAATAATAACAGATAATTTCAAACTTTATACATGATGGATGATCATAAATATGATATTAAAAAAAAGTTGTTTGTCCTTTTATATGAACTAGTATCGCCCAGTGGTCGAAACTCGACCACTTTTTGCAAAGCAAAGTAAAATAATTGCCATCGCATAAACGGAATTAAGCTGCAGCACAGCAGTGACACCTGTTGGCCTATATGCACCCAAATTAAAACAGCATAATTTTATATAATATCCATCTCATACACCATGTTGTGGAGATGAAGCTGGTCGAATCGAATTGAGTTCCAGAAATCTCAAAACGTGTAACTTCATCTTAAACGGGAAATCTAAAATGTTTTCTGAATTGTATACTATCTTCTTATATATGCGGGAGATAGAATAATAAATCTACTTAATATATATATATATATATACTGATATTACTGGTATAAAAACTTTTGATTTCAATGATCTTTTTAATAATATTGATATTAAAGATATGTTTGATATTATAAATAAACTCTTTGTAGAAAATTTGCAGTATTTAAATCTAAATGTTAGCATAACTCCTTCAGCCTTTAAAACTCTGAGTAGGTTTATCCTTTTCCATAACTATATTTTATTCAATAATTATTTATATAAATAACGTTTAGGATTGCCACAAGGTGGAATTGCTTCTAGCATATTAGCTGATCTATACTTATATTATTATGAGCGTGACATTGAGTGTACTAACTTTAAATTACTACGATACATTGATGATATAATTATATTATATTTGGATAAAAATCGCACCAAACTAGACTTAGCTGTCAAATATCCTAAAAATCTGTCTCTAAGTAGTACTGATTTGGATTCTAGTGTCATTAATTTCTTAGATTTAAAAATTATTCTTAATTGTAATGGCCAATTAGAATTTGACTTGTACGATAAAAAGAAAGATTTCCCCTTTAAGGTAAATTTTTTCACTAACTTTAAAACATGCTTACATAAATCTGTATTTGTCAATATTCTTCTTAATTATAATCTAAGGATCAAATATTTAGTGTCTGACAAACATCAAAAATTACAATTTCGATTCTTTAAAAATTTAGCATTAATTAATGGCTATCCCAAACACTTAATAAAAAAATTCTTTTAATTATTTATTTATTTATTTATTTATTTATTTATTTTTATTTATTTATTTATTTTTTTTTTTTCTTTCTTTCTCCGCATACATTTTATTCAAATTTAAATTTACGTCTAAATATTAGGTATTATTTTTTGGTTTTCAATCAAATACATTGATTATTTGAATCCTAAATTTATTTGATTGTATTTTTCCATTATTTTCATCTTATTACTCCAGATGGCAGCACTATTCATGATTCAATATTAGGAATCATCTTCTGTTTATTTCAGGATTTGAATCCTTACCCTACATGAATTCCACTGTGAATCCTAAAAATTACTCTATGGTCCATGCTATTTTGAACTAATTAACTGTGAATCTAACTACTAACTGATTGTTACATTTTTACATGTGCGACGTTTATTGCTTCAATTTCATTTTTGAAAGGTTAAAGTAATCTTATTCTTCTACAATTTTATGGGTTTTTTATTTTTTTTAATCTTACATTTAAATGGTTATGGTTTTTCATATTTATGTAAAGGTTTTATTATGATTATCGTTTTATTATGATCTTAGTTTTTCGTTTTTCTGTTTTGACTATGTATATTTCTTTTTTGAGTTGTGTTCATATCAAATATTTTATTCAGTAAGATGAATTTTTGTATCTTTGTATTTTTATTTTAATCTTTATTTTAATCTTAATTTTATATGGTTATGGTTTGTCCTATTAGGTTATAGTTTTATTTTTATCTTCTTCTTTAATGGATTGTCTATGGGTGTTTCGGGCCTGCGAACAAAGAAATTCTTAGCTTTTGCTTTCTTTGTTACAGAAAAACATCCATATTTTAGCATATTTGCATTCTACCAGGCCCTTGAAAACGTTAGAATGCAAATATTGCTTTTTTTCTAATTCCAATATCCAATATGTATTTCGATTTTTCTTTAATTATTCTTTGATTTGATATGGGTAGTCTCAGCTTGTGATCCGAGGAATTGTTTTGATACTGAAGTTGAGTCATCTTTAAATTTCATAAAAACATTTTTGCACTGATTATATTAATGTTTTTCAATATATATATATATATATATATATATATAGCCAGTTTCTCTTAACTGAAATGCAAGAAAATGAAAGAGGTGTTTTTTAATAAAAGTAGCATTGAAAAAGATTTATTATTGAACTACTATAGCCCTACTACATTGTTCTATTACAGAAATATTTAATTGTATTGTCATTTAATATATATATATATATATATTAAATGTAAATTATTAAAAATATTAATTAAATATGTAAAATTATTTTTTTTTTACATACGGATATATAGATATATAGGAATTAAAGAAAAAATTTAAATGTGTTTACAAAATATAAACAAAAGATTATTTAATACCTTCCTTTTTGCTCTCAATTTCTCGTGCCCGTGATATTTCCGGGCTGGAGTGTTCAAAAGTAACGCACTGAAAAGATTTAAAAACAAATCATTTCTGATACTAAGTAATTTTTTAATTTCTTATTTTACACTCTAGATGGGAAATAGGAGACTATTTAAATTGTAATTTGGGATAATAGTTTTATTTTAAACTGTCAGCACTATCCAATTTTAAATTCAGGGTGTGAAAAAGTATGGAAATAATTTTAAAATTCATAAACCCCGAAAAAAATAACAGAAATTAAAAACGGTTTTCAGGTTTAGCATTGATAGGTCACGGGATTTCTTTTAAGATAAGGAAAAAAATCAAAACAGCCGACAGATGGCGTTGATATGAACGACTTAGTTGGAAATATGCGAATGAGACAGGCGATTATGAATACTTTTGGCAATGGGGACATTTTAAATCCCAGTGTATCGATTCCGTCGATCCAATCTGTCGGAAATGAAAAATGCAATTCGCCGAGAGTTGTCATGTATACTGCTGGACATGCTGCAGACTGCCGTTGCTGGATTTGTGACACACCTGCAATCTGTTATCACCTGTGGTGGTGGACATGTGGAACACATATTGCTATAATAAATGTATTGGTAACATTATTTTTGTCATTTACATGTCTTTTCTTTCATTTATGTACGAAACGTCCCCTATCGTCTGATTTTGAACTTTTTTTTTTTTTTTTTTTGTTTTTTTTTTATCTTAAAAAAAAAAAAAAAATCCCGTGACTTATCGATGCTAAACCTGCAAACCGTTTTTTATTTTCGTTATTTTTTTCAGATTTTATGAATTTCTAAAGCATTTACGGACTTTTTCGCCACCCTAAATTTCTAATACTTATTAGTAATCTTAACTCAGTTAGGCTTTTGAATGCACGTGGTTTTGTAATCTATGGTATTTTTTTCTCTTTTTTTTTTTTTTTTTCTTTTTTCTTTTTTTTTTTTTTTTTTCAATTGTGCGCATTTTGTAGTCAGAATCACAAAGTGACTCGGATTCTAATTTTAGTATAAATGCATCCGAGATTGAATCGCAAATAAGTCATATTTATTAAAGTTCGGATAGTGAAACTGAGAACAATGTATTCTGCATATAGGGTAAGTGCACCAGTGATTGACACCTTTAGAGCAATCTCTGATGCTTTTAATGATCTAGTCATCAGAAAATATTTTTAGAAATCTTAAGTTAGTACATATGGCATGAAAGATATTCAGAACCACATATATGTTAAAATATATACATTTGATAACAATTCTTTTTTTAGGAATTTTTATTTGACACCCACTCTATGTTCCAGTAATTGACACTGCCATTTTTTCATTTTATCAGTAATTGACACCCTAAGTTCCAGTGTTTGACACTGCTAGTTATTCATTTTACCAGTTATTAGCACCCTATGCTCCCTCGTTTGGCATAAAATGTTAAAATTCCTGCATGTAAAATATATGATTTTATAATTTTTCTTATTTAACAATTATTTCGAGATGATGTCAATTACTGGAGCATGCCAATCGCTGGAGCTCCTACCCTAGTGTTGTATTATACAATATATATATATATATAATTCTCTTTTAATGTTTAAATCTTTTATTTCTTCTGCTTACTAGAAAACCGATATTCAGCCATAATAGACCTTGTTGGTTTTTCAGAAAAATTATATATTTTTTTTGTCAATTTGAAACTAAAAAAAAAAAAAAAAAAAATTCCAAACATTAAAAATGAATACATTTATTGTTCATACACTTTATTTTATACGATTTTCTTGAATAAGAATAATCTGGTGTGTCAGTCACATGACTTTCTCTTACCCTGAAATTTAATACTATAACGACAGTTTGCAGATTAATAGGTAAGATAACGAGTACTGTTTTGTAAACCTGGGTTAAACAATTCAAATTAGGCTTCGGAAGAGTTGTGTATGATAATTAGTTCTGTGTGTGGGGGGCTACCGCCCCCCTCAAACCCCCGTTTCATTAATGCACCTACATTTATATAGAATTTAATTCGGCTATTAAAAAATAATTTACTAAAATTATTATTCTAAAAAAATTATCTTTTATGATAATGCAGACGATTTCCATATTAGAGAAGTAGTATAACTCTAAATGTCCAAAAAAAGTCCATTTTATTCTCAATATTCAAAAAAAAAATCGATAACTTTGTTTTAAAATATAGTAGATCGATGGTTCAACCATTCGTTTTAAAGGTATTGGCAAGCTCTTTTGAAAGATACCCATCATGAAAATTTACTCCCTTCGAGGGGGGACTTCTCAAATATACACAATTTTTTTCCCTGTTGACTATATTACATAAAATATATATTCGTTTCATTTGGTTTAGTGCAGTCTATAGATGTTAAACTCTATTTACCTGCAATTTCCCCCATAGATGTAATGCATTTGAATACTTTTGAATGTCCCTGTACACGAACCATTTGCTTAATCTTAACGAAAAGTTTAGTGTAGCATCCTTATATGATACACATTTAGAATATCAAGTTTGAACTTTCTGCCATAAGTTGTTTTTGATATGCTGATAACAGACTGACACACACACAGGCACACACACGGACACACAGACATACACACAGACCATTTGCTAAAAACATGATTTTCGTATTCAGGGGACCTCAGAACATGTAAATAGAACGAAAAGTCGCGTTCGAAAATTTGACCCAAAAACAATACTTTCTCTACCTTATGGTTAAGAGAAAGTAAAAATAGGCACTTTTTTTATCATTTCCTTAAAATTACGAGATTGTTCAGAAATTTAAACAATTATTTTGTTAAACAGGTATGATATTTTTTTGATCTTCAGTCATTAATTCTTCTATTAATTTGTTTATTTCTGTTAACTTCTCTTGTCACAAGAGACACGTGATCTTTATAACTGCAGTACTTCTCGTCATTGGATGAGTCAAATCTTGAAACACCACGAAACGAGAAATTTCATGAAAGAGTTATATGTTCTTTTCACGATCTTAGAAACGAGAAACAGAATGTTTTGCTTGTTTTCAGTCTTTTCCAAAGTGATACAGATTTTCCATATTTCCCAAAAGCTATTATAACTCTTATAACAAACTAGCTTCATTTTCAATCATTTTAGTAACGTGTTCAAATTAAGCTAATTTGACTTGTTGGTCAATACATTTTGCTGTTAGATAAATATCTTGAGAAATTATCAAACCAATTAAATTTATTTCAGTTGAACTCTTTCTGAAGTCATATGCTTCAAAATATTTCGAAAGTTTCTGTTTTTGCGTTCAAACTTTACATATCAGTAACTTAATAGTTTTGCATAAAACTCCGCCTGTTTAATGTAGTTGACTAGAAAAGTGCATTGAATTCGATAAACTGAATGAGGACTTTTTTATGAAGTTTACCTTACTTCCACGATGTCTCGTTTCCTGTAAATTGCTTCAGATGGATTTCATCACCATGTCAGGTATAGCAAAGTGCTACAATTAAAATTCGCACTTTGCGAATAAAACATGCATACGAAGGTTTTAGGATTCGATTGAGTAATGGAGTTAGTTCCATACGAAGGTTTTAGGATTCGATTGAGTAATGGAGTTAGTTCCTATCCTAACTTAAAATTGTAAATTGAAATATGCAAATATTTTGGAAACTGAATAGTATAAAAGTAGAAGGTTAGTTGGAAGGAGTGTTAGTTGGAGAGGGAGTTGAAAGGCGATGTATTTCATAGTTGGAGTGAGAGTTGAGGGAGCTACCTGTTAGCGGCTTAGGATGGAAGAGAGTAAGTCGCATGTAGCAGGGAATCCTACATGCGAAAGACTACTTGGCCTTAGAAGCTAATTTAAATAAAAGTAGTTGAGACCGTTTGCGAGTAGTTAAGTAAAGTAAAGTAACGGAGGTTATTTATTGCTGTCAAAGCATTTAAGAGGGCTGCCCATTTAAACGTATTAAATCCAACCAAAGTCCAGCGTCCCCCTTCTTATTTAAGCTCAATTAAATCTCATTTATGTTATATATTTGGGACTCTGTCATTTCTTCATAAATTAAGTATTTCATTTACAGCTTCAAGTTAAAGTTAAATGAGTATGGAGAAGTCTCGTTCTCCACATTGGCGCCCAACTTTGCTCGAATCCCCCCCCCCCCGAGCAAGTCTTTTTTGATGGCACTACGAGCGTGCTGCAATTTTTTGAGCAAATTGAATATTTTTTCCGTTTTCATAAAATCGAGGTTGAAAAAAAATATTCCTGGTTAGCCTATTCCTTGAGCGGAGAATCGAGAGAGGGGCATAGATTAATCGCCTGCCATTCGTTTGGCCCAAATCCAACGTATGATGATTTAAAACGCAAAGTTATCGATCCTTTTGCCACTCGGTCTGATAGATTACGAATGCAGCATGACCGTTCCCTTCCCCCTCAAGAACGTCAGTGGGAAGCGGTAATGAAGGACGTAGAAAAACCACAAGAAGTTATTAAGTCGCAGGAAATAAGCTCGAGTAAATTAAATCAACCTCAAACTGGTGATAAAAACGCTAATCCTTGTGACAAAAGTCAAACACAAGTTAAACCAAATGAACAAACTTCGCTTGCAAACAGCGATACTGACCAATTTACGTCTGTTATCCAAAATTTAGCTACGGACGAAAAATCCGATAAAATATCTAGCGTAGCGACGGCGATTGAAAAGGAAAATACGATTGAACCTAACTCTGTAAATGAATCCCTTGCTTTAGATGAAATGAATGCTCTGCTAAATTCTACTGTTCAAACCTCGCATATCTCTCATTCGCATTTAAATGCTAAACCGGTTCAAGCCGAAATATCAAACGTAACTGAAGCTCGGGTAACAGAAATTGAAAGTAATACAATTAAAATAACTACGACCGCTGAAGCCGTTAAACGGACCGACAGTGACAAATCAATAAATGTTGCGGCTAAATTTTCTAGTGATTTAAATTCATCTCCTGATAATTTAAGTTCCAAAACAGTCAAGTCGACCGATTCTGTTATTTTCACAGCCACTGTGGTAAAAGAAAGTAAAAAGTTTAACAACTGTGTTTCTAAAGATCTCGTAACTAATTTTGAAGAAAATCTACTAGCTAATGTAAATGAAAGCAATACAGTTCAAAATGCAATGTTAACCAACTCTAGTTCGGCGCATCCAGTGCATAAATTCAACGATAAAGTCGTAAATCGAACGAAAAAATCAGATAAAGGGGTCGCTAGTTTAAATGACACGCCGCCTACAGTAAAAGAAAGTGTGGTAATTTCCTCTAATGATCTAAAAATTCTTAAAGCCTATAAGCCCTCCAGGACCTCGAAATGTGTGAGTATGGAGCGAAGACAACCTCCTCCGAACAGTGAAACAGCTCTGGGCGTGAAACCCCCTACTGAGAGTGACCAGGCATCAGGTTCGAACCCTGCTCAGGACAACAGCGATCCTGCAACGTCCGCCCTGAATCTGCAAGCCACCAACGCTGCAACTCCACCGACCAGGCTGACCAGCATCTCTAATTTTGCTGATATCAAGGATGCCAGTACAATCTGTCAGGTCGTATCTTCCATTATTTTAGTTTTTTTTCAAGTATTGGGTTATCAGAGCAGTGATAAAATCTACGACATGTAGTAAAAACTTCTGGACTTTCATTTGGACCTTTAACTATGAACTAAAAGCCTTGAATTTTCTAAAAAATCAAAACTCTAAATTTAAACTTGAAGCATGAACTTTCAGTTTCGGAAAATTCATGTATTCTTTACATGTTATAAATTTTTGTTCTGTTATATAATCTATGCATGTATGTACTTTAAAGTTCTTTTATTTTTTAAGCCATCACCTGCAGTGATTAGTAAGATACAATTTTCTCTTTGTATATACATTTACCCTTCTTTAGTCTTTGAATGTACTTAAATGTTATGATATGTATGTAACTTATGATACGTATGTACTGTAATGTTTCATTCCTAGCCAACACCGACGGTTTTGGGAAAAAAAACTTTTTCAATAATTTGTATATATTCATTATTTATATTTCTCTAAATGTGTTATAAATTGCATAAAATGAAATTTTATAAGTGTATATAAACATTTTTCTCTATAGTTTTGTAAATGATCTATATGTATGTACATTAATCTTTTTTTTTCTCAAGCCAACAACTGCAGTTTTGAGAACTTTTTGAATTATTTTGTATCCTTAATCTATGTTTTCTAAATGTCATAAATTATATAAAATGAATATTCTTATTGTAAACTTTTGTCTTTTTCACTAAAAGTTTAATTACTGTATGTATATATTCGGATGGGGATTAAAAAGAATTTTTTTTCGCTATTTTGCATGTTAATTCGCGTTTAACAACTTAACCTTAATCCACTAACATTTTGTTTTTTCCGTACGCAAATACCTAGTTGAAATATGGCTTATGTATAAAATTATATCTATATATAAAAGTGTAGATCACGTCTATTTTTGATGTATACGTTTAAAAAAGTTTTAATTTTAGAAAATCTGAGGTCAGTTGCTGATCCTGACTCTAAACCCGAAGTACAGACGTTAAATCTGAATCCAGGCTGATTTCTTCAAGATTGTTACTTTTTATGCTAAAGACGGTATTTTTGGAACTGTGCCAGCAGTCTGGATTGACATTTTAGAGATAAATCTACTGGAAAACTGCAACTCTTTTTTGATAAACACCTGAAATAAAGACTTTCTTTACAGAATCATTTTACACAAGTTGTATTGAATGGTGACTGATCGCACGTTCTGTTTAGGCGATCCCTTTTGAACTACATTTTATTTAATTCATACAATTTTTTCCTTTCCATTTAAGGAAAGGTGTACCTGTATTTCCCCGCTGTAATTACGCTGGACTAAATATATCTTTATTTACCTAACTATGAGTACAAACGGTTTTCCCGTGTAAACCAACTTAGCCTGAGCTTTTACAAAACATTTTTAAAAAGCTAAGTGTCGGGTTTTTTCGCCCTGTACTCTTAAATTTTTTTTTCCCTATTAGATTTTTAAAACAATATACTTCTTGTTGGGCAGTCTAGTTTAAATTTAAGTTTCCCCCTCTTTTGTTCTCTAAAGTCTTATGCAGTTAATTTTAGCAGTAATTCACTGCAGCTAAATTTTCTTTGCATAGTATTGCAATAGTTTAAAATTTGCACGGGTAAAAACCCGTTGGGGATTTTTTCCGCGAAATTTTTTTTTGGGGGGAGGAACTGTCAGGTATAGCAAAGTGCTACAATTAAAATTCGCACTTTGCGAATAAAACATGCATACGAAGGTTTTAGGAATCGATTGAGTAATGGAGTTAGTTCCTATCCTAACTTAAAATTGTAAATTGAAATATGCTAATATTTTGGAAACTGAATAGTATAAAAGTAGAAGGTTAGTTGGAAGGAGTGTTAGTTGGAGAGGGAGTTGAAAGGCGATGTATTTCATAGTTGGAGTGAGAGTTGAGGGAGCTAGCTGTTAGCGGCTTAGGATAGAAGAGAGTAAGTCCTGTAGCATTGTAGTGTCAGGGAATCCTCCTACATGCGAAAGACTACTTGGCCTTAGAAGCTAATTTAAATAAAAGTAGTTGAGACCATTTGCGAGTAGTTAAGTAAAGTAAAGTAACGGAGGTTATTTATTGCTGTCAAAGCATTTAAAAGGGCTGCCCATTTAAACGTATTAAATCCAACCAAAGTCCAGCGTCCCCCTTCTTATTTAAGCTCAATTAAAGCTCATTTATGTTATATATTTGGGACTCTGTCATTTCTTCATAAATTAAGTATTTCATTTACATCTTCAAGTTAAAGTTAAATGAGTATGGAGAAATCTCGTTCTCCACAACCATTGTTAAAAAGATTTAAAAACTAGGCAAGCTGTCTGTTTTATATGTTAAAAGTATTTTTTTAAGGTCTCAGATATTATAGAAACGGTTTATTACTTACTTTCGTTTGCGAAATAATAGAGAACAGCGTATTTCAAATTCAATTCACGAAATGATATAATTTTGATAGGGCACATAATTTTTTTTAATATTATTTTAAGAATTAATATTTTACAGCGTACCGAATAGAAGTTATTCAAACTATAAGGCAATTGTACTTAATATAAAATAATTTAAAATATGAAAAAAAATCCATTATTATTTTTACTATAAATATAAATATAAATATATATATATATATATATATATATATATATATATATATATTACTATGGAAATTATTCTAGATTTTCTATATTATATAAATGAAATAAGTTGTTTTTAAAATATAACGAAACACGGTTACATAAAGTAAATATCAAATAAGAAATTCAAATTGAAAAACGTTTAAAAATATAATTTTATTAAGCATGAAAAAAGAAAAAGACGAAATACTTTTTTTTTCTATCACTGTAATTTCTAAAAAAAAAAAAAAAAAAAAAAAAAATATTAATTTTATTTTGTTTCTTTTAGACATCTACTTTTTGAGCATACATAATCAACTTATAAAATAAGTAATATTAATCATTGAGTTTTCTATTATCATAACTTCAAGAAATTAGCCATATGCTATACTGCAGTTGCCGTAACATGATGATAACACAGTTCTATTTCGATTGGATAATTTCGTCTGATCTTTATATTTTTTGTGTGCTGAACAAACACCTCCTGTAATAATGCCTCCGAGCTGAGCTCTATGCCATGGAAGACCGGCCGATTTTATCCAATCTACACTTCCTATGATACATGTTGAATCGTGGGGATTGGATGAAATCGGCCGATCTTCCGTGACGAAGAGCTCAGCTCGGAGGCATTATTACAGGTGGTGTTGGCTGAACCCGAAACTGAAGCCAGTTTTTCTATATTACGTACTGATTTTTGTTACTGCAGGGTGCCTGCCGACAAAGTTTCTTCCGTGACTCTTCCACCAGTATAATTATATGGTAACTTGTACAATACTTTTTCCATGATTACTTATAGTTAATATTATTCCTTTAGTATAATTCATTATGAAAACATGCTAGAAACTACCAGAGATGAAGAAATTGTGTTGAAAGGTACTGCGCATTAACAAAAATCTATAAGTCATAGGGACAAAATGACTTCCGTTTCGGTTTCAGCACGTCAAAAAACATATGTATCAGAAAAACTGGCAAATCAAATTTTACCAACAATATTTTTGTATACACGTGTAATTAAATCCCCTATAACTTTTCGAAAGCGTAACTTTCAAATTTTCTAGAAATACTTCGCTATGTTGAAAATTCATGACTTTTAAATATCCTCTTCGGAAACTCCATTATAGTAGATCTCTTATTATAATAATGTTGATGTATATATATATATATATATATATATATACCCAACAGACACAAGCCTTTCGGCATCGAGTCGGGCCGCAGTTGGCACTGTCGGTTTACTGTCGGCAAAAGCGCACTGCTGTCGGCGACTAATCAGTTGAATGCCGGCAACTGACAGTAGGAAACAATGTCGGTTGCTGTTACCGGACCGCTTACGGCTAAAAATCAGCAAACCATTTCTATCGGCATATGATACTGGGCCCTTATCTGATATCCGGTAATGGCCCGAAAAAAATGTGCCAACATCGGTCTGATTTTGGGACAGTGTGCTTCGAGTTCGAACTTTTAAATTTAATATTAAAAAATAAATAAATAAATAAATAATTTTGATTTTATTATTTTTTAAATTTTGCTTTTGTCATAAATGTTGAAAGTGTTTAGTATAACAGATGCATATATTTACCATAATAATAATAATAATATTAATAACAATAATACTATTAAATATTTAAAAAATAATTAATTAAATCAAATTAAATAAACATTTTTATGCAATTCATTTATTTGAAATGCCAAAGGAAGAATGTATACTTTTTCATTCTTTTCATTAAAAATAAAATAATAATAATAATAATAATAATAATACACAAATAAATAAATGAATAAAAATGCTATAAAATGTATATTTTGAGCATAATTTAAATATTAAATAATTTTTTTAATGTGTATAGAATATGTATTGTTTAATAAAAATAGCCAATCCGTAGAAATTATTTAAATTGTGATATTTTCATTAAATAATACACAGATTCAAATCATACTCTATAAATTATTTGATTTGAAGCACAACTCAAAAATTAAACCCAATTTAACTGAATATTTAAAACCTATAACTTCGAAAGTTCAAAATTTCTTCACTAGATGGCAGCTCTATTTTTTTCAGAAACATTCTTTTGAAACATGCTTTTTATGCCTAAAAAGCACATACGTAATTATGTATGCTAATTTCATTTTGTTTACTGCAGTTTAAAGATGTTAAACTGTATCTTTTAGAAAGTTTGCCTATTTATCTAATATATATTTTAACTCTCCTGGATATTCTGTACACGAATCATTTGATTAATTTCAATGAAAATTTTAGATTAGCATCCTAATTTGATATTGATTTAGAATGCCGAATTTGAACTTCCTGCTAATATTTGTAACTGTTTTTCGGGAACCACAAATGGTGTAAATCATCTCAATTAAAAAAAAAAAATAAAGACCCTAAAATAACAATAAAAATTAAATATATTTATATAAAGTATGAATTTAATAGAGAATTTTTTTTTCCATTTATCTTTTTAGAAAATTTAAGTTTCCCTGCTTTTTTTAATTAAATCATTTTTTCTCCTTAAGAAACCATGCATTTTTATCTTATTTATTTATTAATTTGTTCTTTTATTGACAATCTTAATTTGAAACAATCAAAGAATTATGTAATCTCTGTCTCAGAATTAACGATAAAATTTATGTTCTTAATAACTTAAATATATTTTTAGTTTCGCTGACAATTGTTTCTACAAGGGAAAATACAAAATAAATTATTAAAATCTACTAAAGTATTAAACTCAAAATAAAATTTTATTAACAGATAAAAGTTCGATAATTTCACAGGACTCAAAACATTTTCCTTAAACAATATGTAATATATTTAAAATATACATTTTTATGTAACTATTTGATATTCTAATTTTATTATAAAAATTATTTGATCTAAACCAAAACTTAAATCTAATTTAATTATATTTCTTTTGATTATATTGACTTTTAAAGTTTTTATTTAATTGTAACATCTCATAAAAGTATACAATATCTATCTAAAATAATAAATAGCGAAACTATCCTTTATCAAGAAACAAAGTTACAAGCGCCGATGGTCGAATGGTTAAACGCATGCAAAGTACAAAGAGAAACCACTGTTTGGAAGATTTGCGGGTTCTGTCCTCTTCTTGGGTATGTTAAACGGAAATTGTAAACATAAAGGTTCACGATTTCTTCACTAGATGGCAGCACGGATCTGTCGGTCAGAAAACTTAGAAATGGACTGCAAATAGAAATGGACTGGCAACGGCTCATTACCGGTATATATTTGGTTAGGAAACGGTTAGATGTCGGTGCGGTGTCGCGATGGCTGCTTTGTCGGTTTTGCTGGCAATGGATCGTTTGTGGACCAGATAATCGGGCGACTGCCGCCCGAAGGCCCACAAAATTTACGTACCCGATTCGGCAAGCGACATCGGTACGTCACCGCCTAAAACTGCAAGCCGATAATGGACCAACTGTCTACCGATAGGTCTGTGTTTGTTGGGTATATATATATATATATATATATATATATACAGGGTGCGTAAGGTATTTGAGGACACTCATATATGTGGTTCTAATTTCTGGACATTAAATATTTTCCGTCTTTTTCTTTTCAGATCATCACATGAGGATTGTAAAGTAACACAAGAAAGGAAGAGACATGCAGTTATCGTTGCGAAATGCGCGAAACACACTGATTTAGAAATCTCGAACTTTCTCAACTGCGCCCGATCATTCGTACATAAGGTACGACGCGAATTTGAAGCATGAGATGGCGATGTTGGAGCATTGCAAAACGCAAAAAACATGAGGAACGTTCGGACATTATTAGAATACCAGAATTTGTCCAATAAGTACTGGAGATTATTGATGGAAACCCTTTGACGGCCATGAGAGCCATTGCGACGAAACTTAATGTATCAGAAGGCTTAAACCGTCTAGTTGTGCACGAAGACCTCCTTTAAAAATCTTACGTTATGCGCAGAAGTTTATATTGGCACAAACTCGGGATTCAAGATTTATTCGATCAAAACGTCTTCTGAACAAACTCAAGCACCCCGAAATTCCAAACATGTTGTGATTTTTTCTGACGAAAAAAATTTCAGTAAAGATCAAATAATAAATCGAAGAAATAACAGGTGGCTATGCTCCGATCCTACAGAGATTCCTGGTTTTATGCACACGCAGTTTCACACCAACTGTCACTGTTTGGGGGGTTGTGAGGAACGAAGGATACGTTATGCCACTCCACTTCTTTGAGGAAGGGCGTCGGATAAATGCTGCCGCTTATATGAAGGTTTTAGTAGAAATTGTGAAACCGTGGATTGACAGTATACGTAGATATAGACCTTACATCTTCCCACAAGATTCTACTCCAGCACACAAAGCCATGACAACTCAAAATTGGATGGCTGTCAATTTCCATGACCATATACCCCCAAATGTATGGCCACCTAGCTCCCCGGACCTTAATATCCTGGCTCACTATGCATGGGGCGTAGTTGAGCGAGAGATCAATAAACATCCCTATAACACTATTTCATAGTTGAAAGATGTCATATCGTCTACAATGATGAATATGAGCAAACAGTATTTGATTCGGGCATGCAGTCGTTTCCGGACATCGTATTGAGTCAGTTATTGACGCTAATGGGGATTTTATTGAATAATTGTATAGACACAGAGTCAATTAACATTGTACAAAAAAAATTATGTAAATGTAATAAATTTTGCATGAAATACGAATAAATTTGTTTTATTTTCACTCTGTCCTCAAATACCTAACGCACCCTGTAAATATATACATATACAAACAGGGTGGCTACTAAATACTGTTACAAATATTGAGTCATTTTATTTCACAGATATAAAATAGAAAATGTAAATTCCACTAGTATGATAAAAATCATAAATGACAGTTTACCTAGAAATGATTTTATTCAACTCGGCCACCATTTTTATCGATTAATTAGGATAATCTGTTGCGTCATTTTCCGTTTGCGGCACGAATCACTTTTAGAAGTAATATTTCCCATTCTCGAAATATGGAAGCTTTAAGTGAGTCCAAACTTTTATGTTCTTTAGTATTCACTTTGGCCCCTAAAATATCCCAGATGCAATAATCTAATGGATTAAGATCCGACAGAGATGGTGGCCAACCTTCTTGCTTGAAAAATTTGGCCAGTTGACATGAAGCAAATCCCGTGTTGATTTTTTTCTGTGTGAATGTGCAGAGTCTGGTTGAAATATCAAGTTCTTTTTAGATTATATTCTGTCAGCATTTGGCAATAAATGTGTTGCCAATATGTCCTATTTTTAAAACTCAGCGTTGATTTTGACCCATTTATCGATGAATTTCAGAGGCAATTTTCCATTGTTTTAGACTGCTCCCCAAATCATAACAGAACTCTTGTTTTGAAAGCGTTTGACTGTTCGAAGGTTTTTAGGTATATCCTCAAAAGTTTTTGAATATAAGACATCATTTTTGGCATTATACCATTGTCCAGTGCAAAATAGCTTCTCATCAGAAAATATTATTCTGTCAACACTATTTTTACCGTGCCATCTGAACAGTTCCTTACATCTTTGTAACTTTTTTATTCTTTGTGATTTAGCCAAACCTTGAACTTTTTTCCGCGATACGAATGAAATCCCAGGTTTTCATTTAGAATAACTTCCATAGTTCTACTACTTACATACTCTTCAGCAGCCATTTATTTGCAAAACGCTGAGGATTTCTTTGTATCTTTCCACGAATTATTTTTATGCGCTCTTTTGTGCTAGTCGATCGTGGACGAAAGACCGAGGTCTATCTTTATAGCTCTTAGTCTCCAATAATTGAGTTATTGTCTTTTATATAAATACCCTATTAAATCCAAGAAATTTTAATTGCTTAAAGATTTCGCCTGCAGAAAATCCACGATTAAAGAGCTGTTTAACCATTATCCTTTTAGTTGCCATCTTTAAAAAATTCCGCAAACTTTTTCCTTAAAAAAAAAAAAAAAGGAATCGTCTGTGCTGAAAGAAGATTGTCAACCGCATAAAAAAATAGAATAAATTGTTTCAACAAATGATTACAATTAAATCCGAATTTTTGGATAGTTACAGTATTTCATAGCCACCTTGTACCTTAAAACCCGAATAAACTACTACGTCATAAACGACAAAGAAAAATATTTGAAATGCATACAGCTGTTTCGGTAGCCTTAATCGTACCGTCTTCAGTGCAAAAAGAATTCTGAATCTGGAGAAGTTCACGTATATATAGGAGATGTACATATATGCACGTATATATATATGCACTTCTCCAGATTCAAAATTCTTTTTGCACTGAAGACGGTACGCTTAAGGCTACCGAAACAGCAGTATGCATCTCAAATATTTTTCTTTGGCGTTTATGACGTAGTAGTTTATTCGGGTTTTGATATTCCAACGTCTCCTGTTATAACCTTGTACATGTATATATATACATATTGATGTATCACTTAGTTTTCGTACGAAAAGTTTTATAGCTACGCAGTGGGGATGGGGGGACGAACGTGTGTAATGGGGATCTAATTAATTGGTAATATAATCTTATTCTTAAATATATTTTACGAGTTTTGTTTGAGTATTCCTCTGTAAGCAAAGTCTTGCGGAATACTTTATTGTAGCGGGTATTATGAACATTACGGTAAAAGAATATTCAATACTTATTTTCCATTGATAATATTTAAACAGAGGAATATTTCAAATCATGGTCAGTTATCCTATGACTATATGAATGAAATTCCTCTGTCAAATTTAACGTATAAAATTTACAATGGACGTGTCGATTCCGTATTTAAATGTGTTTTACTTTAAAAATTTGTTAATATATAAATTCTTGTAATTTGAATCCTTAAATAATTGTTAATTGAAATAAAATATTAGAAATCACAAACATAATTTTTGAAGCTGACTATTGTGGGAAATTAGAAATGAACTAAGCATATTTTGTACTTTAAATGTACTTTAAATTTGAAATTAATTTTGTTCCTATGATTATATGAATAAAATACTTCTCTCAAATTTAACGTATGAAATTAATGATGGATGTGTCGAATCCGTATTGCATGTGCTTTGCTTTAAAGGTTTGTAAATATATAAAATCTTGTAATTCGAATCCTTAATTAACAGTTAATTGAAAAAATATTAGAAATAGCTAGCTAAATTTTTGAAACTGCTCTCTAAAATATAAAGAGTGAGATCTCACTCTCAAAGAGTGGTATATCACTCTTTGAACATGCCAAAATGGAGCCAACCTCTAAAGAGTGAAAAGTCTCTTTTCGAAAGAGTGAGATTTCTCACTCTTTATTAAGAGTGAGATTATTCAGAACAATTTAAAGAATATGACAGTTTATTTTTCCTTAAAAAATTGTGTATATAAGACGATGTTGCTTCATTTCACCTGGCGAATCGACTCCAATTCAACGGTGCAAAGAATGCAGTTTGGATCTGTCGGGAATCGAACCCAGGCCGTTTCCGTAGCAAGCGAGTATCTTATCCACTGAACCACTGAGCACATATACAAGCTGTTTAATTTACATTATTAAGTCATTCTCATACGTGATCAGTCATATTTTTAAATTTTTACTTCATTTATCAACAATATAAAATTAAAGAATTCTAAAGGATATTTAAAAATTTAAATTATTTTGAAATTTCTAAAATTATAATTATTTTAAAAGCTGTATACTTGAAAAAAAATCTTAATGACAAGAAGTCATTTAAGCTTATGCGGAAAAGAAGTTACTCAAGTGTACATGTTTAAAAAATAAATAAATAAAAAATAAAAAAAATAACTGTTCGCATACAAATCTACAGAGTTTCCTGAATAAGTCGCCTGTTCAGAAGTATAAAACTTGCTGTTGATTTTAAATATTAGTAAAATATTATAGCCAAATTTTTGAATATTTCACATGTGTTAGCTGTCAATAAATATAATAAAAATATAAACTGTTACAGATTTTAAAGCGTTGTGCATTAAATATTTGCATTGATATTTTCTTTTATACCTTATATATTTCTAAATAAAACTATTTACTTTCTAAGACTAATTTCGTTATGTTTCTTGTGATTTTCGATTCTCCATTAATAATATTACTTCGATTTTGTCAATCGTATAGAAAAAATAATTTAACAAACTATCTTTTAACATAATTA
Organism: Salticus scenicus; assembly: GCA_963930645.1. NCBI lineage: Eukaryota > Metazoa > Arthropoda > Arachnida > Araneae > Salticidae > Salticus > Salticus scenicus. Next base: position 150,846,343 of record OZ005662.1, read on the forward strand.
TTTTCTATTTTTATTCTTCAAAAATCTTCAATACGTTCTGTTAAACAAATAGATACATGAGACCGTTCGGAAATAGTCCTTCATATTTCGTTCGAAATATGATAACCAGATGGCGCCAGCAATTTCTCACTCTACAAAAGTTTCATCTTGCAATAGATGACGACCTCACTCTTTGTGACAGAGTGACTATACGTCACTCTTTCACAAAAAGTGAGAAGTGTCACATTTTCCAGAGTGATAATATTGTTTTCTCACCTTAATTGGTGTCAAAATAGGGGTCACTTTTTTAAGGAGAGAGATTCTCACTCCAGAAATTTTAGAGAGTGAGTATTGTGAGAAATTAAAAATGAAAAATGATATTTTTATTAAACAACATTTACTTTCATTTTGAAATTATTATTGTATTATTATTATTATTATTATTATTAATATTAACATACTGTATGTCAGATTTACTAAGGTAGGCGGAGGGTACTTTAACCCATAGTAACAAAATGGTGAATGACGCTCCTAGAACTAGTTTCTGAAGTTATTGTCGTTGTGTTTGTACAATCTGTCCACAAAAATTTGAATTACGTTTATTACTTCACTGAAAAAATTTCCAGGAGGAACATTAATATTTTTATCGATTTCGGTTTAAGTAACCCTGAGTTACGGTATTGGTGATCGTAAATATTCACATAAAATGCATAAAAATTTCAACGTAATGGAAATCTTTCATATATTACAAAATATGTATGGTTATTACTGTTATTATTATTTAAATACTGATGTTTAAAAATCATATCACTTGTCTCATTATTCGTTTATTTATTTGTTTTGTTAATATTTTTACTTTCTCTTATAGGCCAAGCGGCGGCTGCAAAAATTTGACTTGATAAGGTACGAAGCTGATTTTTTTCCCTATAGATAGAATTCATTGTTACAATGAAAATCTGATTGGGTTGCCTGGTCAAAGCCGTCAAGTTTAAGAGAAACAACCTCACTTCCGGTCACAATTTAAACGATTTTCGAACCCCAAAAGGTATGAAGATGAAACCGGTGCTAAAATGTAGAGATTAATATGCTCTTTAAAATGGCATAGGGTTGCCTGGTCAAAGCCGTCAAGTTTCAGAGGTTGCCTCAATAATAGGGGTCAAATTTAAACGATTTTCGAACCCCACAAGTGTGAAGATGAAACCGGTGCTAAAATGTAGATATTAATATGCTCTTTAAAATGGCATAGGGTTGCCTGGTTAAAGCCGTCAAGAAACAGAGGTTGCCACGAAAATAGGGGACGTATTTTGCGATTTATTTACCCAAGTAAAAAGTGATTTACCCAAGTGTAAAGATGAAACCGGTGCTAAAATGTAGAGATTAATATGCTCTTTAAAATGGCATAAGGTTGCCTGGTCAAAACCGTCAAGAACCGGAGGTTGCCTCGAAAATAGGGGTCAAAATTAAACGCTTTTCGAACCCCACAAGTGTAAAGAAGAAACCGGTGCTAAAATGTTGAGAATAATATACTTTTTAAAATGGCATAGGGTTGCCTGGTCAAAGCCGTCAAGAAACAGCGGTTGCCACGAAAAAGAGGCGTATTTTACGATTTATTTACCCAAGTAAAAAATGATTTACCCAAGTGAAACCGATGCTAAAACGTAGAGAATAATATGGTCTTTAAAATGGCATAGGGTTGCCTGGTAAAAACCGCCAAGAAAAGAGGTTGCCACGAAAAGTGTGAGCGTGTGGGGGGGGGCGAATTTTCGCGGTTTTCTTACCCTAACATATTTAAAAATGAAACCGTTTATAAAATATAGAGAATAATATTCTCTTTAGAGTATCACAGGGTTGCCAGGTGAAAATCTCGAAAAATAGTGGTTGCCTCGAAAAAAAAAAAAAAAAAAAAAGAAAAAGTAAATAAACTGTAATGAAACTGTTCTAAAATTTCCCATAAAAACAACGAATTAATAGTAAAAATTAAAAATGTAGCATGCGGATACATATAAGAAAATACGACCGCAAAAGTTACAGAAATGAAGATAATAATGCCCAAGAAACTCATAATAAAAAATTCTGTTAGTATACAAAATAAATAATTAAATAAAATGAAAAAAAAAAAAAAAACCTCTTATTTCAGATTTGCAGCAAGATTTACAAATTTCAATTTCATAAATTAATTCATTGTTATTAAGAAACGCGAAAAATTTATCTATTTTTTAAAAATGTTTTTCGCTTTATTTGTACCCATAATTAATTTGCAGAAGGTATTATTGATTATTTTAATTAGATATAAAAAAAATTAATTGAGAAAATTTTCTAAAATTGACAAATTTTTATTATAACAAAATCGGCACAACCCAATATTTTCGTATAAAATTCTACAAAGCAGCCGCATACATTTTTTCAGGGAATTATCTTCTCAATACTTTGACACAATTTGAATATTTTAAGAATTGAAAAATGGGGAAAATACGAGCTCGTGAGCTGAAATTAGTTTTATACAGATTAGAAAAAGAATGGTCACGCATAATAATTTAATTTTCTTTATGCTTTAAAATCTCTTATATCATTAAACAAATAAAATAAACGAATATTGAAGTTCGCTTCCTTTTCTAAGCTGACCGCTATACCTTGTCAGGTTTGAAGCACAATCGTAAGCAAATTGAAAAGAGTTATATGCTCTACATTTAGCTAGCAATTTCATCTTTTAAATATTAATCATTTCGTGTTTAACCTTTTTAAAATAGTCTTCATGTGTGTTTCACTTTGGGTTAAACACCTTTAATATTTGTTAGCTTTTTGGAGACTGACCGCTATTTCTTTACGACTTTTACCAGGCAAACATATGCCATTTTAAAATAACTCCTACGCTGTATATTCTGGAACAAGCTACACCTTTCAAATATTCATATAATTTCATCCTTATTCATTTTCCTTGTTAATGCTATTCGTATTTTTTTGCACTTCGTTAAGAAATCTTCAAAACTCGCCTATTTTTTTGTGGTTGACTGCTTTACTTGACAGATTTGACCTATTTTCGAGGCAACCTCCGATTCTTGACGGTTTTGACCAGACAACCTTATGTCATTTTAAAGAGCATATTAATATCTATATTTTAGCTCCGGTTTCATCTTTACAGTTGGGTAACTCACTTTTTATTTGGGTAAATAAATCTTAAAATACTTCCCCTATTTACGTGGCAACCTCTGTTTCTTGACGGCTTTGACCATTCAACCCTATGCCATTTTTAAGAGCATATTAATACCTACATTTTAGCACTATTTCATTTTTACACTTGTGGGGTTCGAAAATCGTTTAAATTTGACCCCTATTACCTAGGCAACCTCTGAAACTTGATGGTTTTGACCAGGCAACCCTATGTCATTTTAAAGAGCATATTAATCTCTACATTTTAGCACCAGTTACATCTTTACACTTGTGAGGTTCGAAAAACATTTAAATTTGACCCCTATTTTCGAGGCAACCTCCGGGTCTTGACAGTTTTGACTAGGCAACCTTATGTCATTTTAAAGAGCATATTAATCTCTACATTTTAGCACCGGTTTCATCTTTACGCTTGGGTAAATCACTTTTTACTTGGGTAAATAAATCGCAAAATACGTTCCCTATTTTCGTGGCAACCTCTGTTTCTTGACGGCTTTGACCAGGCAACCCTATGCCATTTTAAAGAGCATATTAATCTCTACATTTTAGCACCGGTTTCATCTTCACACTTGTGGGGTTCGAAAATCGTTTAAATTTGACCCCTATTATCGAGGCAACCTCTGAAACTTGACGGCTTTGACCAGGCAACCCTATGCCATTTTAAAGAGCATATTAATCTCTACATTTTAGCACCGGTTTCATGTTCATACCTTTTGGGGTTCGAAAATCGTTTAAATTGTGACCGGAAGTAAGGTTGTTTCTCTTAAACTTGACGGCTTTGACCAGGCAACCCTATCAGATTTTCATTGTAACAATGAATTATATTTATAGGAAAAAAATCAGCTTCATACCTTATCAAGTCAATTTTTTGCAGACGCCGCTTGGGCTATTACCCATGAGGTAGAGAATTACTTTCTCTTACCCATAAGGTAGAGAAAGTATTGTTTTTGGGTCAAATTTTCGAACGCGAGATTTTGTTATATTTACACGTTTTGACGTCCCCTGAATAAAAAAATCATGTTTTTAGCAAATGGTCTGTGTGTGTGTCTGTGTGTCTGTGTGTCGGTGTGTCGGTGTATCAGTCTGTTATCAGCATATCACAAAAACCAATTATGGCAGAAAGTTCAAACTTGGTATTCTAAATGTGTATCATATAGGGATGCTACAGTAAGCTTTTCGTTAAGATCAAGCGAATGGTTCGTGTACAGGGGCAATCAAGAGAATTCTAATACATTACGTCTATGGGGGAAATTGCAGGAAAGTAGAGTTTAACGTCTATAGACTGCACTAAACCAAATGAAACAAATATATATTTTTTGTAATATAGATTGTTAACTGTGAATTTTTTTTTGTGTAGGAGTCTCGCCTCCCCCCTGGGGGGGAAGTCCCCCCTCAAGGGGGGTAAATTTTCATGATGGGTATCTTTCAAAAGAGCTCGCCAATACCTTTAAAACGAATGGTTGAACCATCGATCTGCGATAATTCAAAACAATGTTATCGATTTTTTTCAGTTTTATCAAAAAAAAAAAAAAAAAAAGTAAAAAAAATCGTATTTTTTTTTTTTTTTTTTTTTTTATTGAGAAAAAAATGGACTTTTTTTGGATAATTGGTGTTATACTACTTCTCTAATATGGAAATCGTCTGCCTTATCATAAAAGATAATTTTTTAAAATAATAATTTTTAATAAATTAATTTTTAAAAAGAAAACTATTTTTTATTAAGCGAATTAAATTCTATATAAATGTAGGTGCATTAATGAAATAGGGGGTTGAGGGGGGCGGTAGCCCCTCACACAGAACTAATTATCATATAAAACTCTGCCGAAACCTAATTTGAATTGTTTAACACAGGTTTAAGTAACACTACTCGTTATCTTACCTATTAATCTGCAACCTGTATTTATAGTATTAAATTGCAGGGTAAGAGAAAGACGTGTGAGTGACACACCAGATTATTTACTTTCTCTTACCCATAAGGTAGAGAAAGTATTCTTTTTGGGTCAAATTTTCGAACGCGAGATTTTGTTATATTTACACGTTTTGAGGTCCCCTGAATACGAAAATCATGTTTTTAGCAAATTGTCTGTGTGTATGTCTGTGTGTCTGTGTGTGTGTCTGTCTGTTATCAGCATATCTCATGAACAAATAGCAGCACACATTCCAAACTTGGTATTCTAATTGTGTATCATATATAGATGCTACAGTAAGCTTTTCGTTAAGATCAAGCAAATGGTTCGTGTACAGGGACAATCAAGAGAATTCTAATACATTACATCTATGGGGGAAATGGAAGGTAAGTAGAGTTTAACGTCTATAGACTGCACTAAACCAAATGAAACGAATATATATATATTGTAATAGAGATAGGCAACTGGGAAAAAAATGTGTATGTAGGAGCCTCGCCTTCCCCCCTGTGGGGGAAGTCCCCCGGCGAGGGGAGTAAATTTTCATGATGGGTTTCTTTCAAAAGAGCTTGCCAATACCTTTAAAACGAATGGTTGAACCATTGATCTGCGATAATTTAAAAAAAAAGTTATCGATTTTTTTCACTTTTAACGAAAAAAAAAGTAATTTTTTTTTTTTTTTTTTTAAATATTGAGAATAAAATGGACATTTTTTGGATATCTAGTGTTATACTACTTCTCTAATAAGGAAATCGTCGGCATTATCATAAATTTTTTTTTAAATAATAATTTTAATAAATTATTTTTTAAAAACAAAATTATTTTTTAATAACCGAATTAAATTTTATATAAATCTAGGTGCATTAATGAAACGGGGGATTGAGGGGGGCGGTAGCCCCCTCACACAGAATTAATTATCATATAAAACCATTCCGAAGCCTAATTTGAATTGTTTAACATAGGTTTACATAACTTCGTTATCGTACCTCTTAATCTCAAACCTGTATTTATAGTATTAAATTTCAGGGTAAGAGAAAGTCGTGTGAGTGACACACCAGATTATTTGAATTAGAGTTGGTGCGAAAGGGTTATTTGATTAATATAATGTAAATTGGTGTATGAAAGTTCATACATAAAATGTTGTTAATTTTACTTAGCGATTGTGTAATGCCGTGAAAATGTACTACAGGTTGCCATACCTTGACCCTCCTCTCCTCTTAGTCAAGCTCTCCAAACAAAGAAGTCAATTTTCTACAACTTTTGGTGTCTAAATTGATTAAAAAAAAAAAAAAAGAATTTTTTAGATACAATCTTTTTTTACGATATATATATATATATATATATATATATTTATGTACTACTATAATACACTAAAAATTGTACATTAAATGTCTATAATTTATCATAAACAGTTAAAAACTTTTTTCTGTCAATCCGTTGTGCTCAACATTAGCTGTAACAATCCGTTTTACCTTAATGTTATGAGACGCTTTACCATTATTTGGTTTTATGAATAATATCATTGCGTCGTTGTACAACAGCCCATTTTTAGAGTAATTTATTTATTATATATTTATGAGCAGTAATACGTATGTTAGAATAGAACCCATAGCATTCAGATAAAGGCTCTTTGTAAAATTGAAGAATCCCCAAGCACTGAGTCTAAAAGGTTTTCTGTTATTTATACTCCAGAGTTTTAGTATTTCATTCAACTGAACAAACGTCATTGGTTGTATCATTCTCTCCAAACATCTCAGATTAGCTTCTTTAGCGACTTTATCAGCTTCATGAACTTTTGCTGCAGATAACACTATTAAAGTTATCTGTACAACATTTATAACAGCTAAAAAAGCGTTTAAAATATTATCAAAATGATCGATGAATCTAAGGATACTTAAAACCATACCCAGTACAATGTTTGAAAATGCTATAAATATAGGTAACGAAAATGTAAATTCGTAGGATTGAAATACATTTTGAATATGGCTGTAAAATTTCAACCATTTAATTGAGTTTTCTGAGCCAATATTCCTTTTTGCCGTATGTAGATTCAGTAGAACATGCATATCATAGCAGTTAATCGCATACAATACAGCAATGAAATTTGGCAGTAAACAAAAATAGGTTACATGAATAACTGAAAATGCTATGGCCAAAACTCTGACAATTTCTTTATTCTCCAGTTTGAAAAAGTATAACTGCAAGAGTATTTGGTTGCATCTATCATCTGTAAAAGGATCTAATGTTATAACAATGGTTGTAATGAAATTAATAAATGCGAAAGCGAAACAACTGGTAACAAAAATATACGATTTGACAGTACAGGATTTTCGTTTTAAATCTGAAACATTTCGTAATGTTTTTGAAATTTCCTTTTTTGATAATTGCAGTGTGCACCACAGCCATGCTGAAAGAACATATAAAATGAAAATTGATATTGTATATTTAGAAACAAGCTTATTGTTTTCCTTAATATTTTTAAATTTCCACATAAGAATAAAGGAACGTGAAACTAAGTAAATAATTACAAATTTATTATAAAAATACATAACTTTATATCTAAAACTGTTTTTCTTATTCCTGCACATGTCAAAACCGAAAATTAAGAACATCCAATATGTAATTGATGTTATGTTGCAGAAACAATTTTTATAAGGATTTTTTACTTTCAGAATTCGTATTTTTGAAGGTTTATACATAACTGGTTTATCCTTGTACTTATTTTTGGTGAATATTTTAACTGATTTTTCTTTAGTATGTGTTATTCTAATTGAAGTTTTTTAATTACTTTAATAAATATTTTTTCTTAACAACGGTATTATTTATATTTTAAACTTTATTATTACTTAAGTTTATGATTAACACTGTTAATTCTGTACATCATTTCTTACTCTTTATACAGTAGTTTTTAATTTTTATTATGAAATATATTTATAAAAAAGAGAACTATATTGCTAGAACGAATTTACTACGTACTTCATTGTTAAATAATAGTTCACAAATATATGTTTCTACAACGACGAATGTTTGGTAAGTGAGAGCTTTTGGAAAAATTTCTAGATGCAGGTGCACTGAAGATTTTTTAAATTCATTTTCATTTCACTAGCTTCTTTCGCAGGAGGTAAGATTCTGACTGACCAAAAATTTAATATTCTGACTAAAAAAACAGATTTGTTCAGATATTACAGAAATGAAAAAAAAAAAAAAATAGTGCACATCTCAAGAAATCAATATTATAAACAGTATTCACAAACGAAAATCGAATAATGTTACTTTTAAAAAAGTAAAAAGGAAGAATACATTGAAACTGAAATAAGTAAAATGAGTAAATTTATTATTATAGATAGTATATATCATTATGATACATCTTTGAAATTGTACGGTTTCAAAAAATCGAAAACTGCAAAAATTATATCAAACGAATAGTTAATATATGGACACATACTTTCAAAAAAATTACTGTTTAGAAAAGCTTTTCATTAAACATAATGCACATTTTATAAAAGAAACTTGATAAATAATAAAATAGTGTAAATTTCCAACGTTTCTAATTATTAAGTAAAACTGTTATATGAATAATGGTATTTTATCTTCTAATTTAACACATATCCAATTTATAAACATAAATATAAAATGCAAATCTTAGAAATGTTATAAAAAATATAGATTTAGCAATAAATAATTTATTTTTTGGAAAGAGGAAAAGAAATTTCTCTCATTACAATCATGATCGATTTTACAAAAGCTGTCATTATATTAAAAAATTCATTTATATCATGACACATTTATTCGTTGGGCCGAATCAATTCAAGAGCGTTTTGTTTTTCTCCCTCCCAAAGAAATTGTAACATTTGTATTCTATTAAAAAAAAAAATAATAAATAATTCAAAAATAAAAGATATTTAGTAAAAAACAGAATGAATCTCTTTTTTATGGGAGAACTTTGAATTACGTTCATTGTATTGAAAAACACACGCACACGCACAAAAAAAAAATTTATACATTAGTTATGAATACAAAAGGGCTTTATTTATTTTGAACACAAAAAGTGATTTACAGTAAGAAGAAAGTAACATTTTTTTTTTTTTTTTTTTAATCATTTTATACTAATTAAATAACTAATGGTCTGTAATGACAATTTTACCTTTTTTCATGTTACATGTATATGTATCAGTACAAAATCCCTTAACGGGTTAAAATTTTGTGACGCAGCTACTTTATCACTATAAGAATTTGAAATATGGGTCTTATGATATGAAGTTTTAAGTGCCGCTTTTCTATTAGTTAAAATACACATAGATTTTCTTATTTTATCATTTGCTTTTTTCTTTTATTTATATTTACAATGCAAAAATAATATTTTTAACTACAAGTTAAGACAAATATATAAAATATACTCACTGATGCTTTTTCATTTGCATTTAAGTTTCAAAATAACAGTTTTAAAAGGAATGATATAAAAATTCCAGTCACGCCTCGATGCCATTTTAAAAGATTTGTTTTTAGATTCCATTAAAATTACCTTTGTTTTGTCTAATAAAGTATATTTACACATTGAAACAGTGATTTTAATTTTCAAATATACTGTCAAATAATCACACTTTCACTGAGTTTGAATTATAAATTGAAATTATTTATTTGAATAAATCGATTTGTCTTTTGCGTCACGCTATCCAAAACTGCAAGTAAAATTTGTGCAAATGTTTTCTTTGCATCACACTATCTCTTTGCACAAACTCTCACTTAGTTGGATACTATGATACAAAGTAACATTTACTTATATTTTACTCATATTTTTGGACAGCGTGACGCAAAAGACAAATAGATTTATTGAAATAAATAATTTCAATTTATAATGTAAACTCAGTGAAAGTGTGATTATTTGACAGTATATTTGAAAATTAAAAGCACTGTTTCAATGTGTAAATATACTTTATTAGACAAAACAAAGGTAATTTTAATGGAATCTAAAAACAAATCTTTTAAAATGACATCGAGGCGTGACTGGAATTTTTATATCATTCCTTTTAAAACTGTTATTTTCAAATTAAAATGCAAATGAAAAAGCATCAGTGAGTATATTTTATATATTTGTCTTATCTTGAAGTTAAAAATGTTTGCATTATAAATATATATAAAAGAAAAAAGAAAATGATCAAATAAGAAAATATGTGTATTTTATCTAATAGAAAAGCCTCACATAAAACTTGATATCATTGTTTTTAAGACCCATATTTCAAATTCTTATAGTGATAAAGTAGCTGCGTCACAAACTAACCCGTTAAGGCTCTCTGTCAGTGAGCTTCAAGGTCATCCAAATCTCGTATTAATCTATTGTAAAAGAATCCCCATTATTACTCATTACGTAATGCATATTTTTAAATTCTGTTTTTGCATTCGGAAAATTCATGGCCGTTAAGAGTTCCCCCATGTTTCAAAAATTGATTTTTTAAATTTTTTAAATTTGTTTTTAAGCTGTAAAAGTCGAAATTTTACTTGATTTCCTTTATCACCCTCAAATACGTAACAAGTTGTTTTATCAATAATATAATTAATACTAGACCTTTTTAAATGATGTAACTTATTATTATTAATTTTCATAATATTTAAATTTTAAAAACGTATTAATAATTTTGGGGAAAAATGCAATTTTTAGTTGCAAAAACTGGATTTTCCCCCTTCCCGTCCTGCTGTAATTTATCACAGGTGGGAGGTAGAAAGCGCAATAAGGATGACAGGTTATTAGTTTTCATTCTTATTAGTTGAATGTGTGAAAATGCCCTGAAGTGAATGCTTACCCATGTCAGTAGAAAAGGGACAGAAGCAATACGGAATAAGAACTATCAGTTTGTTTTTCTGAACATAAACTATTCATATGTATTTATTAGATAATTTCTTTTTTCAGTATCACAAATATACTACTTTTTTTTTTTTTTTTTTTTTTTAATAATTTTTAAATAGATTTTTAAAATAAATCTAAAGATCCCCTACTCACCATTAATTAATGAATTTTTATCCTATATATATTTACCTAATCTTTATAAATTAAAATTCTTCTGGCGGAATTAAAGTGGAAATAATAATTTTATCTTCAGCATTCTTTTGCGCATTGCAACAAGTTTCAACTGTCCAGGACACAGTTTTAACTGATTATTAAAAAAATCCATATTATGTTCCCAATATTTTTAAAGTGAGCTAATACTAAGTGCATAAAAATATTTAAAATATTGCTCATTAGGGAAATTCGACTGTATTTCTTCTTACTAAATAATTGCATGGGGACATTAAAAATTAATTAATTAATTAAAAAAAAAAAAAAAAGAAAAATAACCTAGCTAAAGCATTTAAATTTGGTCGATGCAGAGATCTTTGTATAGAAACAACATAAAAATCCAAAGAACACAAAATATTGTTTCGGACTTATCGCTTTCACGCTACATTCGTGCCTACTTTTACTTTTCTTTATTTAATTTTCTGATGATTGTAACACTAAATAATTATTCCATTCTTTTGATTTTTATGATATTTATATACAAAGTTCTTAATATCTGAAGTTCCCCCCCCCCCTTAAAAAAAAAAAAAAAAAAAAAAAAAAAGCTTTTTGCTGCAAATTCAGATTTGGCAATTTTTAAGGTCACTTCTTTTCTTTTCTTTCTTTCTTTCTTTCTTTTTTTTAATAACGAAATTTTCAGTTGAAGATAACCGAAAATTTAAATTAAAAAAATCAATTTAATTAGCTAGGTATGTCATACTGTTTTAATACGTATATTTTTTGTAACTTTACCAAACAACATAATTTTTACTTTCCGAACACTACAGTGAGAAAAGTATTGCAATCATGTCAAAAATCCGAGTTTCAGATTTTGGTGTTTCTACGTATTTTGAGTTCCCCTGAATACATATTTACTATTTTTACGAAGATGTATGTGCGTATGTATGTGAGTGAACACAATAGCGCCTAAACGCTTTGTTTCAACGAGCTCAAAGTTGGTACACATGTTATAAGTTACCATAGCACGAACCCTATTGATTTTGGTGAATCTAGCACTTGGTTTTTTTTTTCTTTACACAAAGAAAAATCTTTATCATTATGGTCTATGGGCCTAAATTTTTTAAAGCGCAAAAGTGTCTAAATGCCTCACTGGAATGAACTGAAAATTTATACACATGTTATGGATCCCCGTGGCACAAACTATATAAATTTTGGTGAATGTATCGTTTATGTTTTTTTTTTTCTTTTTTCTCTCACAGAGACACAAAGAAAAATTCTTTATTATTATGGTCTATGGGCCTAAATTTTTTAAAGCGCAATAGCGTCTAAATGCCTTATTCGAATGAGCTGAAAATTTATACACATGTTATGAATCCCAATTGCACAAACTATATAAATTTTGGTGAGTGTAACATTTATAGTTTTCTTCACAGGAACACAAAGAAAAATCCTTTATAATTATGGTCTATATGTAACCATTTTTTTTTTTTTTTTAACTGCAATAATGTCTAAGCACTTTATTCGTTTGAACTGAAAATTTATTTACATGCAATAGGTCACCGATGTACATAGTACATAAATTTTGAAGAATCTGGCACTTATAGTTCTTTTACAAAGACACAACGGAAGATTCTTTATAATTATGTCTTTTATCGTTATTCTTTATTATCTAAGGTGCAATAGCGTCTAAATGCCATATGGTATTGAACTGAAAATTTATACGCATGCTATAGATAAACATCACACTAACTATATGATATTTGAACTATGTAACTCTCATAGGTTTTTTTTTTTTTTTTTTTTTTTTTTTTTTAGAGGAATAGAGGAACACAAAGAAAAATTCTTTATCATTGTGGTTTATGAAATCAAATTATTTAAAATACTATAGCGTCTAAACGGCTTATCCGATTGAGCTGAAATTTTATGTACATGTTACAGGTCACCGTTGCACAAACTATATAGATTTCGGTGAGTTTAGCAGTTATAGATTTTTTATTTACAGGACATGATGAAAAATTCTTTGTCAGTATGCCCTTACGGGCTCAAATTCGGTGAAGCGTGAAAAAGTCTAAACGCTATATCCTATTGAGCTGAACTGCCTGAATTTTTGGGGAATCTACCCCTTCAGTCTTTTTACGGGGGCGCAAAAAAAAAAAAAAAAAAAAAAAAAAAAAAAAATCCTTACCATTGGGGTATACGGAATTATATTATTTAAAGCGCATAAGCGTCTAAATGCCTGATCCGAATGAGCTGAAAATTTATATAATTGTTATAAGTCACTGTCCCATGAAATGTATAGATTTTTAGGGAGTCTAGCATTTACAGATTTTTACAGGGACACAAATAAAATTTATTTATTACCATCCATTACCATTCATTTTAGGTTGACTCTTTTCTTTCTTTCTTTCTTTTTCTTTTTTTTTTTTTTTTTTTTTTTTAATAATTCTGTTTTTGCATTTAGAGAACCCACAAACGTTAAGTTAATATACGTTTTCCAAAAATTGACTTTTTTAAATTTTAATATATCATTTTACAGCTTGAAAAAAATAAAAATAAAAATAAAAATAGAAAATAGAAAATAGAAAACTGCACTTTTTTGCCTATAAGAAAGTTTTGTGATGGCCACAACATACTAATTTATTCATTATGTCTAATTTATCTTCTTGCAGGCCTGTGACTCATGCTCACACTATTTAAATTTTTTTTTTTTAATTTTGTAACTGAAAATCTATCTATTTTCATTTATTTAAATTTTTCATTTAGTAGCAGGCTACGCCTGCTTCCCTAGTAGCTAAATTCAAATAAATTTTTGAAGAGAATTGAATCACTTATTTATATTTTATATCACGCTATAAATAAAAAACTAAAATAAAATTACCTAAATTGGAATCGCTCTGAACCTCGCTTCAGGTACCCGCTATCTACGGCATCTCTTTTCTGCTCGCATTGTGCCTGGTCCAGGTTCCCACTTCCTTCAGATAAGTCCTTTCCTGGACAGGTGGATCTGTTATTATTTAAGAGCTACGATTTTGAAGATTACTGTATCTCAGCATCTATTAAATATTTTAGTTTTTGAACCATGTATTTTATAGCCCTTGTTTTTTACACTATATTATCATGTGATTCCGGCTAACATAATTAAAAAAATATATAGATTTTCTTGTAAAAGGACTTACATAAATAAAATACAAATAAATGTTAATTAAGCTTAAATTTTAATCAGCTTTATCTTTTCTATTATATACCACCCTTTATTTTCCCCGATAAATTCTGTAAATACTAATAATAAAAGATTGTTATTATTATTTTATTTATTTATTTATTTGTATTTATTTTTTATTTCATTTCATTTTATTTTTATTTATTTATTTATTTATTTATTTTTTCAAGGGGGAAAAAAAAAGAAAGAAAAACATATTTAAAAATTATTTAAAATTTAAATATTTCATTAAAAAAAAGAAAAGAAAGAAAAACTGTTTTGCGTTATATAACCAAGCTGTATATCAAAGCAAGCTAAACGCGTACGATAAATTCCATGTTGCATATTTATATATAGATTATTATTATTACATAAAATTAATAAAATGCTCATTATTTTTGCTGTCCCACATTTGTTTTACTTTTTTGCATTCCACTGGAGCGTATATATTAATATTATGAAATGCTTACACTATCACGAAAACAACGTTATTTGTATAACTCTGAAGCTCCAAGTGTCTGTAACAACGTTATGGCTGTTTATGGGGATTTCCCACTGTTATTGTTTCTTTTTACTTTCTCTTACCCATAAGGTAGAGAAAGTATTGTTTTTGGGTCAAATTTTCGAACGCGAGATTTTGTTATATTTACACGTTTTGGGGTCCCCTGAATACGAAAATCCTGTTTTTAGCAAATGGTCTGTGTGTATGTCTGTGTGTCTGTCTGTTATCAGCATATCTCAAAAACAAATTATGGCAGAAAGTCCAAACTTGGTATTCTAAATGTGTATCATAAGGGATGCTACAGTAAGCTTTTCGTTAAGATCAAGCAAATGGTTCGTGTACAAGGACAATCAAGATAATTCTAATTACATTACGTCTATGGGGGAAATTGCAGGTAAGTAGAGTTTAACGTCTATAGACTGCACTAAACCAAATGAAACGAATATATATATTTTTTTAATAGAGATAGTTAACTGGGAATTTTTTTTTTTTTTGTGTGTATGTAGGAGCCTCGCCTACCCCTCCTCGAGGGGAGTAAATTTTCATGATGGGTATCTTTCAAAGGAGCTCGCCAATACCTTTAAAACGAATGGTTGAACCATCGATCTGCGATAATTTAAAACAAAGTTATCGATTTTTTTTTTTACTTTTAACGAAAAAAAAAAATTTTTTTTTTTTGAGAATAAAATGGACTTTTTTTGGACATTTGGTGTTATTTCTCTAATATGGAAATCGTCTGCATTATCATAAAAGATAAATTTTTTAAATATTAATTTTAGTAAATTATTTTTTAAAAACAGAATTATTTTTTTAATAACCGAATTAAATTCTATATAAATGTAGGTGCATTAATGTAGGTGCAAGACATGGAATTCAGCTATTTATAAAGGACGCCTATAAATTTTCCTGAACTAAACAACTATATCATTGGAAAAGACGTCTAATAGAGTGTTATTACAGCAACTTTGAAGAGAATCGTTAGAGCCGTTTTTGAGATACGGCTTACGGCTTCACTTCCGGTTTCCGATGTCCCACTTCTGTTTTTCCATTTTTCACCAAAATTTGGAAATTTCGTCTGTACACCAGACCTATTTCAATTCTAAAGTTTTGTAGTTGTATCTTTATCAGTTTCTGAGATATAATAACCGGAAGATTACACACACGCATACACACTGACCAATTGCCAAAAACCACTCTTTTCGACCCATGAGACTTTCAAACACGTAAATCAGGTGAAATCTCGATATCTAAGTTTTGGACCGAATACAATACTTCCATTACCTACGGTAGTTGGGTAATGGAAGTAAAAGAGCTGCTGTAGGTCCTAGGCTTGAGGGAGAGTGCCATCCGTTGGGGGGGGGGGGTCTTTCTAAGGTATCCTAGCCCGTATCTACGCAAGTTTCGGAGGAAACTACGGAAAACTCCGAACGGCTAGCCCGACGAGCGCGACCTAGGACAAATGAAGGGACAAATGAAGAGGAACCCTAACAACCGAAATGTATTGTAAAGTGCCTTTTTCTCCGGTGCCCTTTCTTTCGGATGCCCTTTTTACCGATGCCCTGTTTTTCGGGATCCCATTTAAAAGTTATACTGCGTATATATATATATATATATATATATATATATATATACCTAGTTATAATATTTAACCATTTTTTAAAAGTTATTTTTCATTCTGCTTCTTACGCTTTATCTAATAGTATATCTACCCTACTAATTTGGACACATTTTATCGGAACGGAATATATACATAGGATTAACATTATGTCCAACCTCTATAAGTTGCACACCCCTCTAACTTGGAAGTTCGACATTCAAATATTATCCTAAGTTGAACACTTTTACCCAATGAGACTGGAAAAAAAGATATAAAACTTGCATTTTCTCACCTTTTTTAGAAAATGTACTTATCCCTTGTAGAAATAACTGTAAATATCTAAAAAGCAATGTTTCTTGTCACACTATATTCTACTCTGCATATTCATCTTGTAAAAAAAATATTTATTTTGTTCAACTGAAAAATTCACAAATTACTTAATTTTAGCGTTTAATGAAATAGTCTTTCTTTTTATTGATTTGCATGAATTGTTTTTGTCCATTTCTCCAGGAAATATTCAGTAGTGAGCCTACAAGTATGTTTTGACTTAGACTGTTTTAAAATGAGCATTAGACAATACATTTCGGTAGTTAGAGTTCCTCTTCATTTGTTCTTTTTATTTTTTCTACAAAGTTTTACTTGAGAGTATAATTGCACTAAACATAATATGTGAGAGATCTATCTATATCGAAAAAAGATGCTGATTCAATTTGGGTGCATATCAATAGACAGGCGTCGCTGCTAGGCTGCAGTTTTCCCCTTTCACAGGAAAACTATATCACAATTTGTAGAGCGAATAAATTCACCAAATTTCATAAGCTATAATTAAAATGAATGTTATCTTAATGTGGGTGTATATCAGCAGACAAATTGGTACTACTTTTAATTACATTCTCCGATTTTCCATATGACTATCACAGCGTCTGTTGAATAAAATTGCAGCAAAATGCATATGCAAAATTTTTATTGTGAGAAGTTATATTGATTAAATTTTCGTGCATATTAACTGGTGGATAGCGCTGTTATATAAGAAATTATAGAAGAAAGTGTTATTATGGCCACAATATACCAGTTTAAATTTAAATTTTTAATTATCAAATTAATAATTTTTTGTATATAAGTTATGAGTACTTAATTATGTTAAATTTATATGTGATTAAATGTTAAAAGGCATGCATAGATGCAGTTTAATTAAATCGAAAAATGTAAGCACCCCTATAAGTTGGACACTTCTCTAAGTTGGACACGTTTTCCTGGAACCGTAGGTGTCCAACTTAGAGAGGTTTTACTGTAACATGTATATAAATTTTCAGTTCATTCAGATAAGGCATTTATTCATTATATATTTTTTTGTATTTTTATTTACATAATTAATTTTGCTTTGCTTGTTTAATTTTTACAAAGCATTTATAATATTGAAATAAAAAAATTTTCTTTCTTTCTTTTTTTTTTTTAAATAAATGCTTTTTTTATAAATGCAGTATCTGTCAAAAATTATGATATACTAGCTATTAATTTGCTTTCTTATTCTAGAACGATTTTTAAATACTTTTTCATTGAATATTGTAATCAATTAATATAGTAATATTAGTATTCGCAGTAAAAGTTTTAATATTGCGTTTGAAGTAATAAAGCAGGGGGAGGGGCCCTATACATTTTCCCTCACACCGGCGTCCCCAGCTTACTTGTTACGGCACTGATTAACAATATATATTACGTATAATATATTTATCTTATTTAGTTTATAATAGAATAAAGAAAAAAATATCGAGGCATTCATTCAAAAGTTATATCTTTGTAAATATATATACACCTAAATATACTTTTAAACAACATATTTTTTTTTTAATTTCATTTTATTTCTTACAATATATCTCCAAAATTTCTCAAGAATATATAATAAAACATATTTATAAAGATACACAGAGGAGCAAATAAAACAAAGCTACACTGTAGACATAAAGTGAATATAGGATTTAAATCTCTTCGGAAAAAGCTATTTATTATGAACATGTATTAATATGATGTAATTTCAGTTGTAGATAGATACATCTAAAATGTTAGTAATGATTAAAAAATATTAACAATAAACCTGGGAGAAAGGATAGATTATTTACTCCGAGCAATAAACATAAAATAAGAAATTTCCTTATTCTACAAAAACTGACATATTTCAGTCCCTTATCTTCTAGCAGTAGAAGGAACCCCCTACCTTCTTATCCTACAGTAACGCCTCCTCGACAATAAATTCCGAATGTTGACAGCTTTAACAAAGAATGAACTTTAACGGAAATTGGACTAATGACTTAACACTGTTAGTGAAGGGGGTGAAAATATAAAAGGTATACCAAAGAAGCGAAAGCTGAATCGTAGAAATTAAAAAAAAAATACTGACTGACAAGCAGCCTTAAGGGTTTTTGTACTGATATCATTACTTTTTAGAGGTTATTGATCAAAAAATTAAAACAAGTCCTTCCCGCTCATAGGAAGGTTAGGTTGATTTATCTTTTCTTATCAAATTGCCACCATTTTTTTCGAAATGGCAGCTACAATTTATTAATGAACTTCGTGGATTTATTAATGAGGGCTATGTATATATGGAGTTTTAAGCAAATCGGTTCAAAAGTTATTGTGATAATTTTCAAGTGGCTACCATTTAGAAACAAAAGGACAGTGAGACTCAGATGCCCAGTGAACTTATATAAGATATTTGAATGATATGTCAACTGTGCAAATGTGATTTGAACTGATTCCGTAGTTATTGTAATAAAAAAATTCTAAGCGGCTGCCACTTGGAAACAAATGATGAAGCAAGTTGCCTAGCACACTTATCCAAGATACTTGAATGTATTAAGTTCACTCCCCAACTTTGATTTGAACCAGTTTAGTATTCTAAAAGTTATCGTGGTGGCACATTTTCAAGTAGCAGCCTCATTTCAAGTGGCTGCAACTTGGAAACTAGGTAAATGTTGGAACAAAATTCATCCAAGATATTTGTATAAGTTCAATGTCCAACTTGAACTGATTCAGTATTTCAAAAGTTATTCTGATGATAAATTTACAAGTGGTAGCCTGATTTGAAATGACTGTACTTAAGATAGCGGTCATTTTGTTAAAAATGGCAGATAAAATTCATTAATAAATACTTGGATGAGACTTTTATGTGGTCAATGTGAACATGTGAACATCAAAATTCAAGCAAATGCGGTCTTAACTAAGCTTTTTACAATGTTGATTTGAAATTTTCATGTAGCCTTCACTTGAAAACAAACTGCAGAGTAACTTAGTTAATGAACCCATCGAATATATTTGTAAGATAAGTTTGCTGCATAACTTTGGTTCTATTAAAGTTTGAGTATTATGTAGAAGGTTATCGTAATCACAAAATTTCCATTATATACATACAAAAAACCCAATTTATAAATCTTTTACATTTATACGTCCTTTTAGTGAAGTCCTGATTCATTCCTATTCATTTGAATGAAAAATTTCTTTGTTTATAAGTCACGCAATATTAGTTATGTCTTTTCCACTTTTCTAAAATTCACAAAATTTTATGACCGGTCATTATTTGACCATCTATAATAATAAAGGAAGATGTCTGTCTGTCTCTCTGTCTGAACAGCTATACGTTCAGCCCCTATTGAACGCAGAACTGCAAAATTTGACATACGGGTGCTAAGAAGCCCGCCCGAGTGCACAGTTAAAAAATAATTTTAAAATTTTAATTAATTCCGCAGATATTAATTAAAGCGTCAATCAATGTTTAATTAAAAAGTGAGCCAATCGTATTTTCTGCCCTCCAAGTAGAATTCAGCCCGTTCCTTAAAAGAAGAAACACAGAGAAAATTTCGCACCTTTTTGTAAAACCAAGCAAGCTTAGTGGTTGCAGATATTGAAAATACACCTATACCACAAGAAAGAGCATTTATTACCGAGTCTTACGGTACAATATTTTTTGAAAAATACGGTATTTTTATATTTTTTAAAAAAGTTTTAAAAAGGGTGCAAAATTTCTCTTTATCTCGATGGTCACTTTTGAATTGCCCTGTACGACAGAGTAACTGTTTCATTTCTTAACAACAGGTATATTTTAAAAGGTCATTTAATCCTCTTTTGAACCATATAATTATTTTAACAAAATACGGATTAGCGATCCGTATATTTAGATTTTACAAAATATCGATTTTTTCACAAAACATTTTATAAATCAAAATCCTTCTGAGATAAACCTTTTTTTTTTTTTTTTTTTTTTTTTTTTTTAACATAGACCTCCATTAGAAGAATCATATTTCAAAACATTGAAAGATTTTTTCAAAAACTGAATCCGTTATAATTTTTTTAATTTTCTGCATGCCTGCAGTTGTTGATGACATTCTGAATCCGCATTTGCGTTCGAACAACAGTGGAAACTCTCTTTTAAGTTCGCAGATGATATTTCGAAAGTAGAGCGAAAGAGAAAGATATTTTTCTAATTGAGGTCACGTTTTTGGACTGCGATTAGAAATTGCAAATTTCAAAATTCTTCAATTTTCCTTTATCGCACACGAAACTTACTATACAGAGTTTTTCATCACAAGACAAAGTTGTAGTTCAAATTTCATCGATTTCGGAGAATAAACAAAAAATTTACATTTTAATTGCAAATTAAATTTAATTCTAGGCGCCACCGAGCGGGACTATGCTAAAGTCAGAAATTTGAAGTATCATAACCTGGTGAGCGAACAGGCTGGTTCAGATACTAAAACTGGAAGAGGGCACCGCAGGTGCTACCGAGCGGGAATTAACTGCAATTAAATTTTTAATAAAGCTATCTTCACTATTATGTCAATAAGCTGTTGTAAGACCTGAAACGGAAAAAAGGCGCCGCAGGTGCCACCGAGAGGGAGTTTCGTAAAATCGGATTTTTCAACGACCGTGAACCAGCTGGTCGCCGAAGGCGGCTAGTCTATAATAATAAAAGAAGATGTCTGTCTGTCTGTCTCCCTGTCTGTCTGCGCATCTATACGTTCAGCCTCTACGGAACGCAGAAGAACAAAATTTCACATACAGGTGCTCCGAAGCCTTCCCGAGGGACTCCTGAAAACAGAATTTAAAAATTTTAATTAGTTCCGGAGATATTAATTAAAATATAGACCTATGTCTAATAAAAAAGCGATCTCTATGACTGAGAATTCACCGCGATTACATAAAAATAGATATTTTAACGGAGTTAAAAGCAGAAAAATTGGAAAATAAATTAGAAATATTAGTCCGATCGTTACGAATTTGGTACCAAATGAAAGGGGAATTTTTTCCCAATCTAACAGTGCAAGCGGCTTATCGATACAACAATTAGATTTTTTAAAATTAACTAATGTATGAAATTTGGGTGGCAACAGGCAGACGACTGTCTGGGATGAAAAAGGAAATGATTGTAATCAATTAAGATATCACGTGTTTTATAGTGGGGGGAAAAATTGCAATTTTCAAACATTTTCAAATTTTCATTTACCTTACATTTACATTAATATTCGGCTTAGGCAGCATATTATAAAGCTAATGTTAAATTTTGATGAAAATATATGAATAAACAAAAAAATTATATATTTATTGGAAAAAGATTAAATTATTTTTAATACATCATTCGAAAGATATTTTAAAGTTCTTTTATATTATCGAAAGTGGAATTCGAGATTTTACCCGATTTACACGCTTTAAGGTTTCCTATTTAGGTTTTCTTTTGTATCTCAGCTACTAGTTAAAATATTTTCATAAGTAATACATCATTTGAAAGGTTTGTTGATTTAGAATTAAACAGTAGATTACAGAAATTTCTACCGCCAGATGGTGCTGTAATATTTTAAAATTTCAATATTTTAAATTCTAATGAGCGAGGAAGGTGTTGTATGTTCTAAAACGGGGATAAGGCGCCGCAGACGGTACCGGGCAGGACTTTGCTAAAGTCAGAAATTTGAAAAATCATAGCATGGTGAGCTAACAGGCTGTTACAGATATTGAAAGTGGAAGAGGGCACCGCAGGTTACCGAGCGGGAATTTACTGTGATTAAATTTTTCAATAAAGCTATTTTCACTATATATCAGTAAGCTCTTGTAATATCTGAAACGGGAAAAAGGCGCCGCAGGCGCCACCGAGCGGGAGTTTCATAAAGTTGGATTTTTCAAGGATTGCAAACCAGCTGGTCGCCGAAGGCGGCTAGTTTTTAATATGGTATTCTATTACTGAAGCGAGCAAAAAAGGTGAACTCTTGACTCTTAAAACGACTCTAGCATGACGAAATATTCTAACCTCACTTTGTTCTGGATTGCTCCATCAAAGGAAATGCAAAAAAACTCAATCTTCTTTTTGGATGCTTATTTGCAAAAACGCTTTCTTTATAACAGCTACGACACCGAATTTATTTTCTCTAAATTGCAAAAGTATGTCAGGAATTAATTCAATGAGATTTTGGCCTCTGTGTAGACATTGATTTAAAGATATATGGTTTTGGATTCTTGCTGAGGCGTCAAATACTGGACGAATTGGAGTAGTGCTATTCTCTTTTATAACTGGTCGATGAAGTAAGTAGTGTACATAAAAAGACCTTTCACATTGAGGAACCTCTTCAATAATTTTATCGCCAAGCCATCCTAAAAATATTTCCTCATTTTTTTCATAAATATTACTCGCAAGTAGTTTTTGTGTGACGTTAGTTAACCTTTTCTTGGCTAAACATAATTTATCGGTTAAAGGTGGTTTATCTTCAGCCCACGGCAAAAATATTTCAAAACGACCATCTTCATTCCGTGTTACTGTCAGTAGAAAATTTCTTTTGCTGGACAATCTATTTCTAGCTTAGATAGTTAAATTTTATACACGTTGATAAAGTGTTAATATAATTAATGGAACTATTACATGTTGTTCTTTTTTTTTTTTTTTTTTTTTTTTTTTTTAACTTATTTCGTAGATTTTTACTGTCAAGTTGTTATCAAAAAAAAAAAAAAAAGAAAGAAGAAACTAATCATGACGACATATTTGACTGCGTAGAGTTTATTTACTACAATAAACTCTATGAACTATAAATTTATTTTATCAGTTTTACTTACAGATTTTTTTTATTTTGGCGTTGAAATAAACCGAATGTTTTTCGGCAAAAAGTTTAATTTAGCAACAGCCATTTTAATCCATTTTAATTTAACAATAGCCATTTAAAGAAATTAAATTGAAATAGTAGTCACATAAATGATCTATTTTTATCTGAATAGATAATTTTATAGGGAAAAAAAAACGAACTTGTATTTTTAAAAATAGAAAATTTATTTCAAGCACTATTTTAAGCTTAAAAACAATTAAAAATATAAACAGAATATGAAAAATTCTTACAAATTAACAAAAAGGTGTCCGATAAAAGTATCACCAAAATAGGATCACTAATATGGTGACAAAAATCCAAAAGCCGCCAAGGGAGAGATTTAATAAAGTAGAGTAGAACGGTAATGTTTACATATTTATTTATTTATTTTATATACCAATCACTATGCTAATTTATAATACAAATATACGAGCTGCTGTGTGTAACTGTACATGCAAGCTGTCCGGCAGAAATATTTGATTAATTTAAATTAGTATTTAAATAAATAAATAAAAATAAGATTACGTTTAATGGGAAATATATATAACCATAAAAATATTAGTTGTCTAAAATACTGCAAAAATAGTGTTCATAGCATATTGTTATAATGGATTAATTCTAATCCCCGCATCATTAGCACTGTTGCAATGAAAGCAGTTTTATAGGCGAAGTGAAAATAAAAGGTCAGTTCATTCATTCACTTTCAGTAGGGTCAGCCTTGGCGACAAACTTGGTGAGTAGGCGACCGAATTTGGTGAGAGGGCAACTAAGTTTGATGAAAAATGGTACTTTAGAATTCCTCAATTTTTGAACATCTCCGAGACACGGGAGCACACATCTCGAGCTTTCCATGGAATTCTCGATGGAATCATCGCAAAAAGTTATAAATAGGAGTGAGTTGATTTATGCGAGAGAGTATGTACTCACTGCGAATCAGAGTTATTCAGAGACCTATTCTGAGTGATTACACTTTAAGGATTGAGCTCTAAGCGAATGAACATTTTTCTTGAGTTTGCGAAGATTTATGCTTCGTAGTATTTGACGTTATTTGCTTTACTCCTGGGGCTCAAGTGACTGTTTTTCAGAATGTTCGAGAACATTCATCGAATAGTGACGTTTGCTATATGAGTAACAGCTTCAACTGTTTCCAGAATAGTCAAAGAATAAGCTTTACTATTGGATTGTTTTCGAGAATATTCGTTTTAATAATAGTTTTGTAGTATAGATTCGAGAAGCTAAAAAATATATTTAATATCACTGAGCAGATCCCATACTAAAGCTATGGCGAAAAATGTCGCCAATCGAAATATATTTATTTAAACGTTTCAATTATTCAGTTAAAAAGAAATCATTTTAATGTAGTGACCAGCAAAGCGGGCAAAGTCTGCTAGTTCTAAATATAAATTTTGATGAGTATGTGAACTTTGATATCAATATCATGACTTTGGAGTTATTCACAATCTATTAAATAATTAAAAACAAACTGTCTGATGCTAATTTAAGCGATAATGATGCAGAATGTGAAGAAGTTATTCTTAAGAGCGGACAATACCTAATCTTGGCAACAGCTATGGCCTATGTTATGGGAAGATTTATTTTCATAATTATTCATTACCAAATGTATTTTTTAAATTCCGTTTTCACTTTCAGAAAACTCACAACTATTAAATTAATACTCATTTTCGAAAAAAATGATTTTTTAAAATTTTTATATAATATTTTTGAGTTCAAAAATGCGAATTTTCACTTTTTAACCACAAAATGAAATACTAAAAATTTAAAAAATCAATTTTTGGAAAATGAGTACTAATTTAACAATTTTGAATTTTCTGAACATGAAAATGGTTTTTAAAAAATGCATTTGATAACGATAACTAATGGATATCTGTTTCAAAATTTATTTTCAATTTGATTTTTATTACTGAAAGAGTGCTTGACAGAAGTGCAGTAACTGGAATAACTAAATTTAATATATAATATCAGGGTTGGCAGGTTTTTGACGGTTTAAACCACAGTTTAAACTGTCATGTCAAAAAACCTTGTGTCCAAAACCTTAAATTTAACACTTCTTGGTATATTTTAACAATGAAGTAGTCATATTTAGAGAAATAAAAAACTAATTTAAAAAAAGTGCTTAGTTTGTATGTCTCCCATGTTTAAAAACCCAGTGGCATAAAGTTTTGTAGCTGTCGGCGACAGACATTTAACATTTTATAATCTGTCTGCAAAATTTGCGTGTAATCAGGGGTGAATCAGGGTTTACACTCAAAAAGCCTGAAAGCTGATGGAAAAGGGGGGGGGGGGGGGCTGGCTTAACATCAGTGGTGATCTCGTGCAACAATACACAAATATAATTTTACTACAGAACAATATAGTATAAACAATTGTATTCATTCATCTCATTCAATTAAATATTTTATAGCAATGTTTGACACAACACAATATAAATAATTATAAATAATAAAAGTATTAGTTTTAGTTTTGATACAGAAATTTTTATAAGTGAATTGTTATCCGAAAGTTGCGGACAAATTTTTTTATCAGTGCACACAAAAACTATACGCAAGCCGTTTTTCTTTGTCCGTGACTATGTCACCGTGTTTCTGCCACTGGGGTTAAAAATAATTCTTAGAATCGTATTATGTGTTTCTTATGAGTGCTAATAAGTTCTATTTAAGTATAAAAAACATATATTTATTATATAGGAATTGGTATGTTCTAAGGTGATCCACTTATTGCATTTTAAGTTATAAAAATTTTATAAAGTCTTATTAAAAAAAAAAAAGTTCTATTAAATATATACTGATTGTTAATTAAAAGATACCGTAAGTTTTTTACCTCAATGAATGAAATTACTGTGCTATTAAATATTGCATTATGTCCATTCATTTTGGGTTTTATAGTCAATAGCATGTTTTAATTTTGTACGATTAAGAATTTGAGGTATTGCATGACTAGTTGAAATGGATTTTAATATGAATTACATAATGCAATTCTATTTTTAATTAAGGAGATGATGGACAGTACAGCATATATCTCTTTTGTAAATTACTGCCATAAAGGTATGAAAATTTGCATTTATATGCATTGAAATTTAATATGACACTAAAATTTCAAGTGGAGTGACTCCATATTCTTTTTAAATGTGTTTGACTGCTAAAATTTTTCCTTGAAATTTCAACATTTAAAATAATTTTAAAAAATAACCTATCATTTAATTCACAAAGTAATAACCTAATACATTTAGTATATTTTTAAACCATAATAATGCTAAAGTAAGAAAAAAAAATTAGCAGGAAAATTTTCAAAAAATATAAATTTTGATTTTTTTTATTTAGTTAGTTTTAAAGAATTTTTAATATATTTAATTGTATTACTATAATTTACCACTTATATATACAAATTTATAGCTGTAAGACAATTTACAAAAAAGATTTATAATCTTCACTCTCACCATAAGACGATAAAAAAAAAAAAAAAAAAAAAAAAAAAAGAATTTATGCTTTTCTTAAATAATTTTATTAAATTATTGAATTTTGCATATTATATTTGGCATTTAAATGGGTGTTTGATATACCAACTCTTTTCCTCTTAAAAAGATAAAAGAAAATATTGACTTCATTAGAGGTGAAACTAATTTTAATCAAGGTAAATCTCAATTAAAATTTATTTTATGTTGGTATCTTCATCTATCTTTTGTCTGCTGAATGTTACAATGGTACTAAATAATTCAAATTATATATATATATATATATATATATATATATATAGGTATATATATAATGAATGTTAGTTCATATAGTACATTGCAACTTAAAAATATGCATAAAATCATTTAACATTATAGTTTCCATTTCTCACATATGGTTTGTCACGTCAAACGTCAAAAAAACAACCCAATAATATTACTGCAATTTTTAGCTTTTACACTTCATAGTTGTTTCTTGTTAAAATAAACAATTCCTAAATACATAAAATTTATAAAAGTTACATAATATCCCCCCCCCCCTTTTTTTTTATCAAGATATTCTAAAGAAGTTAAAAAAGATAAGCATATTCATTTTTTGACTTCGTGAATAAAAAAAACTTAAGCCTTTGAAAAATGTATTTTAATGCCTGCTGTTTTTTTTATGAGCTTATGAATGCATTTATACTTAAAAAAATAATAATAATAAATTAATCAAAAAATAAAAACTTACTTAAAACAGAACAAACAGTAGAAGAAAGTTTTTAATTATCTGCTGGAAAACTGATTTTTGAAATAAGTCAAATACCATGTAACTGACAATGTAAGAATTTTTTTTAAATGATAAAAAACTAGCAATTGTAAATCACAAAGAAAATGTTTACTACGACAAAATAGATTTTTTAAAATCTGGTCAAAAGTTAGACATAAAAAATGATTCCAGAGTGTGATTTCATGCTATTTTAGGAAGCTTACGGTTTCCATTTTCATATAACCAGTGTCCGATTTTATATAATACAAATCAATGTTTATAAATACAAAGGCGAATAAATAATGTTAAAAAACTATCGCTTATTCGGATACAGTCTACCGCTGAGCATAATGGGTGTTTATTTGGTATTTTAAGAACAAACAAAAGTAATGTAAAAGCCTAAAGGGAGGGGGGCAATTAAGTAGAGTAAAGGCACTTTTACGATATATATATATATATATTGTATATAAAAGTAAATACACTAAAATGTTATTTAATATATATTTTAAAAATCAAACCTGTTGTTTTGCCAATTATGACCCAAAAACATTTCTACATCTGATGATTAATGAAGCCTATCATGTTTGAAATTATAAAATATTTATTTAAATGTTCTCATTTCATATGTAAATTTCATGCATCTTAAATTAAGTCTCAGTACATAGGAACTTTTATATTCACTTAGAATAATCTCGCATCTGAGAAAGATTTTAAGAATAAAGTTGTCAGTTATGGTTTTAGTAATCCACTACACACTGAAAGTGTCAAATATAGCAACGAATATAATTACGTATATACACTAATAAAGTTCTGCATGAAAATATGCTGTTTGCCAATTAACTAAATTTTGTGTACCAATATATATATATATATATATATATATAGATATATATATATATATTCTAATAGTTAGAAGAACTTTTTTTATAGTTGGAAGAATATTTTCGAAAGAATAATACAAAAATTTATTTCTTTATAAAATGGTATTCCAAATGGGGAAATTACGGTCAAAGCATTAATTAATGGCTATTTGGCCCAAACTTTTTCTAACAGGGAAAAAAACGTAAAATTGCTTTTTTTTTTTTTGTTTAGTGATGTGATTTTCTCTAACGGAATAAATAAATAATATGTTACGAATTAAGTACGGATGAGTGCATATAAATCTGTTCAAAAGATTAATTTTAAAACTTTGATGTACCAACAATATGCTTATATCTAAGTATAATACCTCATTTGGATATACATATATTCTTTTCCAGCAGGCTATTTCTTTTGTAAAACCGATGCAAAAAAAAATAAAGTTTCACTGGTTTCTTTTATAAATCCTGAATAGTTTACGTAAGATAAACGAATTAAAATACAGTCTTTAAAATCCAACCTATTGATTCCTCCATGATTTCAATAATATTATAAATATTACTTTAAAATCAATTATCCATATTTTTTTTCCATCCATCAAAGTTATAATACATTTTCAATTCAATTATAATTATGTAATATGAATAGAACAAGTTGCCAATTAAATATAGAAGACGTCATTCATCCAGAAAATACAATGGGTCAAAAGATAATTAGTCAGTACTTTGAGTAAACCATAATATATTGCACATATTTAGGTTTCTTAGTAAAAACTTGTAAAAAGCTATGCACACAATTCTGAATAAAGAGCAGTCACAAATGACTCTTAATTAAGAATAGTTATTTCTTAGAATTCCAATAATTTTTACAATAGCTAGGCAATGGGTTACTAAAAAAATCATAAATACTTTTAGTTTATGTTAAAAATTGTTAAAAATTATGGAGGATTACAGTAAGATTAATCTTTCAGTAACATATTTAAACTTATTGACATTAATTAATTTTGAAGTTAAAATGTTTAAAATGTGAGTCGCAGAACTGATATTTTAGTTTTTGGAATTGCGAAACTTTAAAGCTACTGATCATTCTCCATTTCGAGTCGTAAACAAACATGGAAAATTTTAGTACGAGAATAGAATTGTTCTTGTTTTTTTTGTTTTTTGTTTTTTTTTTTTTTGTTTACAATTCGAATCAGAAGATGAACAGTAGTTGCCAATATTGCCAGTTAATGTCTTTCATCAAGCAGTGATTTGTTGAACAATAATTACTCTACAAGCCAATCTAATATGTGCTGTTTATTTTCGTTAAGAAGATTTTTCTACGCTTTTCATATGTATGAGATTTATCGTTATTTTATACATTTAAGGATCAGGTTAGTGGTACTTAATGCGTGGAATTTACGTCTTATCAACTGCGCTCTTCTTTCATCATTGGTCATCTCTGTCTGGAATGGAATCTCGACAGAGCAATAATTCTTGCATTTATAATCGAATAGGAATTTTTTGACAAAATTAAAATAATAATATAATTGAAAAAAACAATTTTTAGACAATATTTAATTTGCGAACTAAGTTTTATTTATGACATAGGCTTTCCCTCTTTAGGTATCTCCATTTTCTTGGATTCTTGTTTTATTATGGGGGCTATCATGTCGGGACTGTTTTATAGGCTTATTTCCTAGTATTGTTTTGTTGTGGCTGATTTGTAGTGACTGTTTTTCCAGGATTAGTTTTTAGGACAGTTTTTTCAGGGTTGTTTTATTCTGGAGTTATTTTATCAAGGCTGTATTGTCGAAGCTTTTTTTTATTTCGGCTATTTCGTCCTTGGGCTAATTGGTCAAAGCTTTTTTGTCGGTACTGCTTTGTTCGGACTGTTTTGTCCTCTGGTTATTTTGTTGTGTCTGTTTTGTCGGGCCATTTTGTTGTTAGACTATTTTGACCTGAAGCTATTTTGTTCGAGTTGTTTTCTTGGAGCAACTTTTTCAGGTTTATTTTGTTCTCGAGCTATTTTGTCAAGACATATTTTTCCAAGCTCTTTTGACGTATTTGTTTTGTCGAGACAATTTTGTCGATGATATTTTGCCAAGACTCTCGGGTCTAGTATGTTAGTGCTGTTTTTTCCTACGCCTAAATTGTTTCTTTCTTGAATGTGTAAGGGAAGTTTTAATAAATATTTTATCATAATAACGAGTTATCCATGCACAGATTTCTCATTATCTTTTGTGCTATTTTTATCAAATTTTTTTTAAATGCCGAAGCATAATACGTTGGTATGTTTTCTGAAACTAACAACAACAGGAGTTTTTTCAGGAACGATTTTTTTTCTTTAAATCAAATAATACAGTAAAAATCAAATGCTTTTCTCTGGAATTATTTCAATTTCTCTACATTTATGTTACTACAAAAAGCAAAATTCATCCACATACTGCACAATGTTTTCTTTTTTCTTTTTTCTTTTCTCATTTTTCATTATTTATTTTCATTTCATTTGTTTTTTCATTTTCCTTTTTTTTTCTTTTTTTTTTTTTTAATTTTTTATCCCCTGTGTTCGATATCACTTCAAGTGCTAACGTTAAAAAAAAAAAAAAAGAAAAGAAAAGAAAGAAAAGAAAAGAAAATAGCAGACAACAATGGAATTTAAATAAGTACAAAATAATTGTTTACAAGAGTACACTAAATGTTTACAAATGATTAGATGTGCTACTGTATCTAACATATACTATACAAAACACGTCGATTAAGAAACAATTAGAAAATAACATCCCAGATTTTATTTGTAAAATTTTAACTTTATATGCATTAAGTAGGTTTCCTATAATTAGAAAAGCAGTTTTTTGTATTAAATTTGTACATTCATGTAATCTAGAAAAGTGCAGACTAGAAATTCTTGATCATTTCGTCTATCCAGGTTTTTTCGTTACCTTATACGCATAACTCGGAAATGTAGGGGAATGTCTCTTGTTATGAGCATGGTCTGGTAATAGGCACTCCCTCATATCTTTTAACAGAAAGCAAATATGGCGGATTTGAGTATTGGCAAACTTGTTTTGTGACAGTACGCAGTTTTGTGCTAACACCAAAGTGAGCAGACACATTTGCTTAGGAAGTGAAAGTATCAGAAAAACAAATCTGATGAAAAAGCAACCCAAAAGTAATTTGTGAATATTTTCAGAATGCGAAAAATCAAAGTAAATTAATTCAAAAATGT
The DNA here is from genome assembly GCA_963930645.1 of Salticus scenicus. Classification (NCBI taxonomy): domain Eukaryota; kingdom Metazoa; phylum Arthropoda; class Arachnida; order Araneae; family Salticidae; genus Salticus; species Salticus scenicus. The sequence continues at coordinate 150,878,075 of OZ005662.1, forward strand.
AAGAGTGATATATATTGATGCAGCATATTCATTATAGTATTTTGTGATGCAATAGTCGTTTATGCCAATATAACATATTTTATTCGTTTTTTATGTATTTTTCGGCATTTTTAGCCATGTTAACCCCGAAAAAATCAACTGATTCAAAAGAAATGGATTTTAATGCGCTGGTTAAAGCCATTTAGGATTGCTTAATGCATAAGAAATCCATAAAATCGACCACCCGAGAATATGGACTTCCTCGCAGCATCTGTGTCCCTCCAGAAAAATCCTGCAAAAAGTAAGGCATCTCCACCTGTCAAACTGCCGTACAAGCGCGCAAAAAATAGGAACATCCAAAATTATGTCGACTTCTGCATCACCTGTTTAGAGCACCTGATATCATGCTTAGCAAGAGCCAATACAATCAAATGCAACGAGTGGTATCGTCTTATGTTTTTGGAGTGTGCCAACACACATGCAAATTATTTCAATTGAAAGCATTGCACTTCTGACTTGAAGGATGAAGAAGTTGACGAATAAAATTGGAAAAAATGCCTTTTTCTGCTGTTATTTTGGCCACTCAATCCTTAAAATTTTAATGAGTTTTGATATTTCATGTACCTATGGTGGTTTTTCTTCTTATATTCCTCTTTTTAGCGTTTCTTTTTCTATTTTCAAGTGTATCCTCCACCGGGTACAAATTTATTTTTTGGCCAAACATGACCGCTTGAAATAATCGGTGATACTTTTTTTCTAGTTGACAGAATCGATACAGTTATTTTATCAAACATTAGCAAATAGTTTTAGCTTTCCACTGTCTTTCATATGTTTGCATAATATTTACTCTATGAAAAGTTATAAGCCAAAATCAAAAGTGTGCCCACAACCTTACACATTCTCCTGTATTTCTAGTTTAGAGATTTAAAAAATAGCTAATTATTTGATCATATTTTTTTTCTCAGTGAACAGCAATCATACTGTTAATTATACCGAGTTTTACTTTGAAAACATTTTAAAGAAACAAAATACAAGAAATAATAATAATAATAAAAATAATAATAATATTAAAACATACTTTGTACTATATATTATCTTTCGCTCAAAATGCAATATTTATAAAGCATAAGAAAATTCCATTTTCAACGTAAACATTTTATTTTACATATAATATAAATCTAGGTACATAAAAGTTTTATATGAACATGGTGATATAAATTAAATATTTTATCTTTATTTCCACATGTAAACACATTTAGAATATATTATTTTCAAACTCTTTGTCTGCGTTATACGATCCAAGAAAACAGGTAAACTATTTTATCTAAAGATTATAATAACATTATTTTGAGCTGGTAAAAAGAATAAATTGCATTAAATTTAAATCATACATATCATAGCACAGATTTAAATATATAAGTATATTCATTGCATATTTTGCATTAAAAAGAGATTGTGGATTTTAAATATTCGAACTCTAAATAGAAATATTTAATATATATACATTCTTTTACAATAAATGCATTATTTATGCATGAAACGGGTGGAATGTTTTATAACTTTTATATGTATTAAAACTTCCAAATTTAGTTTTTAATGTATATATATATTTATATATATATACATAATAAGCAAAATATATTTGTATAAATTAGGCGCAAAGCCAACATTAAATGTTACACAAAAAAATATTATTTTCAATAGATGGTAATAAATAGGCGTGATTAATTTAAATAAGTGGGCATGACAAAAGAAAATGAATTTAAAAATGCTAAGAAAAAAAAAAAAAAAAAAAAAAAAAAAAAAAACAAGAAATTGGTGTAGCAAAAATTTTACAGGAACCAGTAAAACAGCCTCTTTTTAGTAAAATAAGAAAATAATAATAATAATAATTTATATGCATATGCATATATAAATATACACACAATTATTATTGAAATATATTAAAATTATTCTTTTTATTCCGATGAATTGCTCTGTGTTTCAGATTATATAAACTTGGTATTTTTTTTTAATTTATTTATTTAATGTAGTAATAAAATTTAAATCCATATTTTAAAGAACGATAATATTAAAACACAATTGCTTTTATTACGTATATTAATTGAAACAGTCGATAACGCCCTGATGAATCTCACAAAATAAAGCAAACAGTTATATTTTGTAACTCACAGTTTATACATACATATATATATATATATATATATATATATATATATATATAATTATTTTTCATGATGAATACCAGCGATTTTCTTTTGAGAGACTTTACTATACTGAATCTCGAAAGAAAATCAATTTTTTACTGGCATCGGGAAAGATTATTTTTTCTTTTAATATCTTTTTCTTTATCTCTTTTGATTGAGAAAAATGAAAAAATATGAAAAAGAAAAAAAAAAGGATAAATTCGTAATTCAATATGTTCTGGAACTTATTCATGAAAAGCAATATAAATTCGAAAAAAAAAATAATAATAAAAATAAAAGATGCATATACTAATTTAAATATTTATCCTTTTCATGCAATAGTAAAATGCTCCAAAAGATACAAAATTCAATAAAAGAAACATTAACAAAACTTTTTTTTTTTTTTTTTTTTTTTTTTCATATTCAATATTTTCTTTAAAATATATTTCAATACATCTCAGCTGTGTTTATCAATCGTTAAGCGCAACAAAACTTTTAAAATTTTATTTACTTTTTCTTTAAAAATCTCACACGCTTATCTCTTTTTGATTAGCCTCATTTCAAAGAAACAGAATATTTTCAAAGCTTTAAAGTTTTTATTTCAAACATCACTTTTTTAACAACAAGTAAAACATGAAATATAAAAGAAAGAGCGACATCTAAAACATTAAAAGTTAAAAAAGTTTTGTTTTTCACAAACATGTTTTGCAAGAAAATTATATATGCGTAAATACAGTCCGTTATTGAAATCCTTTTGTTTCGTGTTTTGTGAAAGATTCATAGAAAACATTTTTTTATGTGTCATCTTATCTTTCCTTAAAAGCATAAGATTTTTACTTTCTACTACATTCAATAGAAGAAAGTATTGGATTCGAAAAAAAATTCAACTTAATTGATTTTAATTGATTTACACGTTTTGAGAGGTCTAAAACACGATTTGACAATTTTTTAGTTCCCCATCATACTATAGGTACGGGGAACTTAGGTAATCGTGAAAATTTTCGACCTCGGTTTTTTGACTTTTCTACACGTTTTCACATGTGAGGAATCCGAAAATGACAAAATTAGTATGGTGTCTGTCTGTAGGGTGTCTGTTCGTCCGTTAGTCCGTTAGTCCGTTAGTCCGTTAGTTCGTTAGTTTGTTAGTCTGTGTACACGATATCTTAAGAACAAATTGTCGCAGAGAGGTCAGATCAGTTTTAAAATATTACTTTCGACACTGGCAAGAACCCTATTCATTTGCAACATTCGATTTTAAAAACTTCGTAATTTATTAGAAATTTACGATTTTCTTAACATGGGAGAATAGGACAAAAATTCACTTAAACGTGCATTAAATGTAAACTTTTTACTCTAACAATGTCAGTCCAGTTTTAAAATATCTGTTTTGATGCCGGAATGAACATCAGTGACTATAAATATGCTACTTTGAAATTTTCGCAAGTTATTAGAAATTTACGAATTTCTTAACATGGCAGTATAGGGGAAAATTTCACATAAACGTCAATTTTGAGCGATATTTTCATCGTAAAGATGTCAGACTACATTTGAAATATTATTTAGGACACTGGCATGAATATTAATAACTATGAATTTTGAAATCTAAAAATTTCGTAAGTTATTGGAAGTTTACGAATTTCTTAACATGGGAGAATAGGACAAAAATTAACGTAAACATGCATTAAATGGAAACTTTTTACTGTAAAAATATCAGACCAGTTTTAAAATATCAGTTTTGATGCCGTAATGAACATCAGTAACTATAAATAGGCTACTTTGAAAATTTCGCAAGTTACTGGAAATTTACGAAATTCTTAACATGGAAGTATAGGGCGAAATTTCACATAAACGTCAATTTTGAGAGATATTTTCACCGTAAAGATGTCAGACTACTTTTGAATTATTATTTAGGACACTGGCATGAATATTTATGACTATTAATTTTCCAATATAAAAATTTCGTAAGTTATTGGAAATTTGCGAGTTTCTTAACATGGCAGAATAGAGAAAATTTTCACAAAACGTCTATCTTGAGGGATGTTTTCATCGTAATGATGTCAAACCACTTTCGAAATATTATTTAGGATACTGGCATGAATATCATAGACTATGATTTTTTTTAATTTAAAAAATTCGTAAGTTATTTGGAATTTACGATTTACTTAACATATCAAAATAAGGCAAAATGTCGCATAAACTTCCATTTTGAGGATCATAAATACATTAGACAACTTCAAAATTACATTTATGATATTTGTTTGAACATGATTGAATATAAATATTCTAATAGGAAAATTTCGTAAATTATTCGTAATTTACGATTTTATCAACATAGCGAAATTGTAAATTTTTCATATAAATATGAATTTTGAGGATTATTGCATTGGAATAGTAGCATGAAAACTAAAAAACGGAATTGACCCTGATAAAATAAATTAGTAGGTTAGAATAAGTGAACGGTGGATAGCCTATTAGGCGGGTATTTCATTCTGTCACTGTATCAAGCTTTGGTCAAATTCATTTCTCTTAACATGATTATAATATGCCTCGCACTAGAAATTTACGAGAACATAAATATGATGGGGAACTGAACAGAGTCCACCTATGCCAACTAGTTTAAAATGTCTGTCTGTCCGTCTATCAGCCTGTCTGAGTGTGCGTGACAAAATTTTTGTGGCGACTGTATCTCGGGAACTACTGCAGAAAATTGCATATAAATTTATATATATATATATATATATACATATATGCACCTTGACATAAATTACCACCTAGTAACTTTTAGTGTCAGCTGCTCATTTAAATAATAGGTGGCGCTGTAACACAGTGATTTCCGAAATTTAAGGGAATGCTATACCTCAGGTTTTATTCTGTATCATCAAACAAAGCTTTATATGAGAAAAAGGTATGATGAGACATTATGCTGATTCAAATTGATGCTTATCTTTCAATAGATGGCACTGCTATACTGCAAAATTTCTCGATAACGAGAAGGCTATATGTCAACTTCTATGGAATACAACTGTACGAAACTTAATGTATGAGATACTGCCGGCAGCAAAAGTATCCGAGCACTAGTGAAAATTCCTATATAAAAAAAGTACACTTAATTCGGTTTTGTTAGATAAATCCTTGTCGAATCCTGTTCTTATACTGACTAAGAACAGGATTCGACAAGGGCTTGTTTAACAAAACTGCATTAAGTGTGAATTTTTTACATAGGAATTTTTGCTAGTGCTCGGATACTTTTGCTGCCGACTATAACCATTATAAATACTTATATTTTAATATGTTATTTATAGGAATAAAACTGTCGGTCTTTGGATATTTTGCGTTAATTTTCTCGATGAAAATCATTTGCATTCCTCAATTTAGATAATTTTAATAAATAATAGTTTTAATGAATCATTTGCACTTAGCGATTTTTTATACGGAAGTGTAGAAGAATGTCTTGTGCTGGTGACAACATACTAGTTTTAAATAGAATGGGATATTTTGCAAATCAAACTAAAAGATAACTTTTTCTTAAAAGATTAAAAGCAAAACTAAATTTGAAATCTTCTGTGCTGCATCACAAACATTTCTGTAACATCGTATTAATATTTTTTATAATAGAAAAGTTGCGCTATTCAAAAAGAGTCAAAATACGTGACATACATTTTTGGGAATTATATGCGAAAGAATTGAAGATATATTGCAATACTCCCTACTAAAGTATAGCCTAGCAACGTGCATTATTAAGCAATCCATATTAAAGTTGTTTAACTCACTCACAATTTTACTATGTGTATTTTATACCCCTGTCTGTACCACAACAAATGGTACATTTTGTTCTAAATGATTTTAGTATAAAAACCGTCACGAGTGAGCAACGAACAGTGCAATCGTTTTTGAATAAGTATAAATTTGTATAGTACCTAAGCTGTATGTCAAGCGGGATGAAATTTTTTGACACATGCACTGGCTATCAGGAAAATTGAAAAAAAAAAAAAAAATCTGCACCGTATGGCTATTGATTTTGCAGTATGCACTGAAATGTAGCATCGTAGTCAGTGTAGTATGATCAGGAATGAATGACATTCGCTTTTTTGCCACCAGTACGTTTCTACAAAATCCTAATGTAATCACAACAATAACTATAAAATGTGATAAAAATGCCTGTATAAATATACTGGTGGCAGAAAAAGCGAAACTATTTCATCTCTTTAAAATGGAAGAAGAGAAATAATAGACATTTAAGCACATAAAATTCAAATAAAATTTCCTGAAGTACGACTAAAAGATAAAATTAAATAAATTCGTCTTTTATATTATATTCTGTAACTGTTATTTCAAATAGTTAATTTATGTAAAGAAACTAAACATATATCCTTTAAGTATTTTGAATGAACATTTTTTAAAGTGGGAATATGACTGCAGTATGATACTTTTAGTAGGAGTATGATTTCAAATTTTGTATCTGTCTGTCCGAATGTCTACCTTTCTATCTGTTTGTCTCCTGCTCCTAACGTCCATAAATATTTTGAGAATTTTTAAAAAAGATACAATCAAGTTCACTATGGAATGTTCCTTTTTTAAAATGACAATAATAGGTCCTGTACAACTAGTTTGTTTACAGGGACAACAACAAAAACTTCCACTACATTACGTTTTAGGTCAGACATTTTTATAAGTTATATTTAAAAAAACTTTCTACTGTAAAAATCATAAAAACATTGACATGTATTATTAATATTCTAAAATAATGTTTTGTATAGAATATATGAATAACTTTCAGATTTACAGGGCCACACTAAAATATTCAGATAGATTAAAAGTTGTAATTATAATCTATCAGCTACATTTACTTTTGCGTTAAGCCTTTTTAACACTTTCCAAAATACCTAAGTGTGATTTTAAAATCAATTAGTCTATCTGTATATTTTCCAGTCCTTCTGTCTGTTGTGTGATAACGTAGGCAAAGGATATTATAAGCTATTCAATACAACAATTACGTACAGTTGGAAAGTGTTACTAATCAATTCACACTGCATGATTTTTCTTTTTTGTTCAGATATCTATTAATAGTAAAGTATTGTCACTATACAACCAATGGCAGTAAGATAAATGCCTTTAGTGAAGCTAAAAAAACCATATGCGCTTAGACTAAAAGCCGGAGAGTTATTTATTCTCCAGAGCCTAAGTATTTCTTGAAACTAGATAAACATACTTGGCTTTACCATTGCCTCCAAACATTCCATGTTAGCCTCTTTAGCAATTTTGTCTATTTCATGAACTTTTGATGCAGCTAAAATTAAAAAAGTTACTGATACAAAATTATTGACGACCATACAAATGCAAGGAATATTTTCAATATTTTTCGTAAGTATCTCAATGCCTAAAAGCAATTGTAGCATATTGCTAGAAAATGCTATGAAAATAGGCAGTGAAAATATAGTCTCAAACTATTCAAAATTATTTTTAATATGTCTATAATAATGTAACCATTCAATTCTGCTTTCCATACCACTATTGTCTTTTCCCTGGACATATAAACGGAGTATTGTATGCAAATAATCGCATGTAATTGCGTAAATTGTCACAAAAATGCTTGACAGCAAACTTACATAAATACGTCGTAATGTTGTCAGTAAGATAGCCGAAATATTTGTTAAGGTTCGGCTATCTAAATTTATAAAATGGGCTTTAAAGAGTAAATTTTTTGTATCTGCCGTCTGTAAAAGGATGCAGTTTGTACGCTACTGACATTATGCAATTGATAAACGCTGTAGCAAAACAACTAATTGCAAAAACATAAGATTTTTCAATTTTACTATTAAACTTGATATTACATATAATTTTTAATATTTGTGACATTTTTAAACTTTAATTTTTCAACGTTATCCATAAAAATATTGAGATGTAAACCAGAATGAAAGTTGAAGTAACAGCTTTAGAAACATGTTTTATTTTTCCTTTTGAGTTAATTAATTTCTGTGTAAAAATGAAATCATTTACTATTACGTACAAAATCACAAACGTTCTGTAGAAATAGAAATGTTTATTCCGAAGTAAGTGTTTATTTGAACGACAGATATTTAAACCGAGAACTAAAAATATCCAATGCAAAAAAGTTTTCGAATTGTGAAAATAGTTCGCGGAAAATAAATTAGATCTCAGAACAGTTGCTTTTATTTGCTTCGAATTTTCGTCTGCAGAATGAATATCTATTTCTGTTAATTTAAATCACTGCTAAATAATAATAAAAAAAAATGAGTAATGATATTTAAGGATTTTAATTCAATTATTTGGCAGAAAAACGTCAAAGAGTATAATTAATAAAAACTTTTTTTTTTTCTAATACCATTAAAAATATTTATAAACACTGTTATTGCTTCTGTGATATCATTTACAAATTAATAATTAATTTAATCCTAGAAAAAAAAAATTAGTTATTTTTTATAAAATTTTTATAAACTGTTTCAAAACAGTGTTTCTGCCAAGCTATACGGCGGAAAAATATCCTCGATAAATAAAGTAATTACTCCTTAAGGATTTTTTTTTTAAAATTGCAAGCTTCTACATATAACTTCTTCGACTTTGCTTTAACCATACATTGAATGTTTTATAATTTTCATGCTTATTTCACACTTCTCTTTTTAAAAAATAAAAAAATAATAATGCGATTTTAACGTGAATGAAAACAATGTTGACATTAAATTCTTTATAGTTTAAAAGCTGAAAAGTACATTTATAGTTATTTTGATTAAATGAAAATGTTTTTCATAGAACATTTTAAAATATTACAGTTTTGTTGTATAATAAGAAAAACACATTAAAAATAGTAAAATATTCTAAGATGAATTATTTACTTAATATATAGAGGGATTAAACAATAGACTGTTTAAATTATGTTGTAATATTAAAAGCGCCTTTTGAAAATTGATATTTCAAGTTTTTTCATGATGTGGAATAATAATAATAATAAAGTAACAATGTAATTTAAATAAGTGAAATTTCTTAAAATTTCTTATTTTAAAGGTACACTACTTTTAATTCTCTGTAGAAAAAAAAAAAATATGGATCATGTAGAATAACACTGTTGATTAAAATGTTTCTTTTTTTAATGTTTTGTTAATTTAGTAAAAAGCATTATTGAAATAATACCTAAAATATTTCTTTTTTAATTTATGTGAAAATTGGAGACGCAGATTTAAAAGTAATATTTAGCTTAAAATAAAAAATCTCTAATATATATATTTTACTCAAGTTCTTAAACGATAGAGAGGAAAGGATTTTATAATGTACTTGTGTTTACTTCACAAATAAAAATTTATCTTTTTTCTTCCTTAAAAACTCTCAAACTACACATAAAACATTGCATAAGGCAAAGTTATGAGAGGTGATGCACAAAGAGGATAGGAATGAATGAGTAGAATGACAGTACTGCTTCTCCAGATAGTTCTACAGAAGCAATAGTAGAATGCCGACTTGATGGCGCATGTTGATTGTCTTATCGTTCTAAAATAAAGCATTGTTATTTTGTCTAGTTTTCAAAAATAAATCTTTGAATTTTCACATTATCTCCTAAGAACTTAAACAGAATGACAGAAATACAAAATATTTTTAAGTTAAAGTGTTTTTTATAAGCTACTAACATAGACTAACGATAAGAACATCAACACTTCTGTATAAAATCGAATAATTATTGAAGAAAAAGCAACGTAATCTTTCCTACTAAATTGGGAGAGCATGCGCATTTATTTGCTCATTGATTCCATTAAATTCTATATTAGAAGAGCTTCCGTGGCTTATTGGTGATGAGAAGATAATGAGGATGAATTTTTTAAATGCTTGAAACTGCAACAGCTGACATCCACGTAAAGTGACTAAGGCGTTCAAACACTATCATGTATTAAATAATTTGAACCCATAAACCATAATGATAAAAAGAAATTGTTGTATTCCTTTAAAAGCACTATGAGTGCCAGACCCATCAAAACTCATAAACTTCGTGCCACGGTGACGTATGACATGTGAATAAATTTTCAGTTTGTTTGAGTAAGGCGTTTACACACTATCACACTTTAAATAATATGAATTTATATGCCATAATGGTAAAGAACTATTCGTTGTGCCCCCGTAAAAATAAACTACAATTGATAGATTCACCAAACTGAATGCATGTCATGAAATAATGATATGAAACATTTATAAAAGTTTCAACTCAATTGAATGAGGAGTTTTGACATTATCGCACTTTAAAAAATTTAAGTTCATTGACCACAATGATAAAGTATTTTCCTTCGTGTCACTGTTAAAGAACTACAGTCCTTCTCATAATTATAAGGACACCCGTTTTTCTATATTAACTAAACGCTCAACAATATTATTTTAACAATTATATTTTTTATTAATTTGAATTTCATTAATAGACGATATTTAAAAAGTTTTATCGTTTTTCTATCTTAAAAAACTATAAATACGGTCAAAAAAAGGATTTTTCAGGTGTTTATAATTATAAGGACAGCTCGAATCTTAGTATTTTTTTCAATTATTCTTTACATTAATATTTTTTGGGATCTCTTTTTAGGGTGAAACAGTCAGACATTCTCTTTGGTATATATATATATATAGATATATATATATATGCATAGTTTCTTTAATATTCTGTTTCAATACCATTTCATACAGCATAGATGATATTCTGAATACATTTAAACTATTTAAAATTGCTTTCCACCTGCATACACTTTTCTAAAATAAGTTAAGGTTTTTTTCAACTTTTAGGCTACGGGAAAGGCAACAATACATACGTTTCTTTCTTCAAACTATTTTCTATTGCACTAGAAGTAGAGCAAGAATGTAAGTATTGTTGAAAAAAATATTACTACCCCCCAAAATCTAACAAAAATCTGATAATTCCAAGTTTAATATTTGCGGATATTCTCTTGATGTTCATAATAATAGAAAAAATTGCTAAATGTATTCTGCCTTCAGTAGAAACAGCTCCCCAGAGCACCATAGATCCACCTTTAAAATGCCTGATTCATATCTGCCTTTAAAATATCTGCTCTGTCTTTCGCTATCTTCAGATCGTTCCAGTAACAGTTAAAACCATTTGGTTAATCAAGAATAAAATATTTTTCATCCGAAAATGCAACATTTTACCTTTTAATATTGTCTTTATTCAACTTTAACACAGACGTTCTCTTCCCCATTAAATGCTTATTGATTATTACAGGTTTTTTATTCATTTTAACATATTATTAATTATTTTAAGCATGCATAAATGTGGACCCAACCTTTCGTTAAAAATTACGCGAAAATTCAGCAACTGTCATTATGAGTAGAATAGTCAGAAAATCATGAGTCTTCGATCTCTGTAAAACAAGTATGATTTTTCGTCTGATCTCTATCCTATCGAACCAGCAGTTCAACGTTTGATCACATTTCCTTCAGCAATTTTAGATCTTCGAATTTCATTAGAAATTCGGCGGATTGAAAACATCCTTCCACTTAAAAAACACATTTATCATACTTCAGTACATGAACGTTATTTTTTTCGAGGAATTATCGGTAATGTCCGTCCAAGAGAAATTGAAGGCTTATAAATGAATTAATCTAGCGAATAGTTAACGAATTCGCATGTCAACTGTAATTTAATCGCTTGTAAGTCAAATAAAACGAAAAATTCTTGATTGTCCCTATATTTATGAACACCTTAAAAGGTGGAGAAAAAAATGTTTTGCATTATTTTTTATTAATTTTGTTTCATATTAAAAATATTATAGATGTTTTGGTTTTTAGAATACTAGATATATTAAGGGCACTTAGTATAATCTTGTTCACAATTATTTTTACATTAGTTATTTCAAAATATAAAGTGTCCTTATAAATATGAGAAGGAGCGTATCAGTGCTAGGATAAAAAACTATCACTGCTTCCTCAAAATCATTAGGGCATGTGCTACGGTGATTTATACCATACGCTCATTTAAACAAAGAGTTTAAACCCAATCGTTTTCACCCACACAGAGTTTAGAAATTTAAAAAAACAAAGCGGAAGGTTAAAAAAATATATAGTTTAAAAAAATATATAATGTATACTTTTCCTTTCAATTTTTAAAAGGAAAAACCGTGGTCTTATTGATTCCGGATACGTACTTTTTTTTTCCTAAATAAATATATATACTTTTAGAAGTATTATGATACATGAATGTAATACAAAATTTATATCATATGTACCTTCCGTTCGCCAATATTTAAACTGCTTAAAGGCTTACCTATGAATACATCCAAGGAAACCGCATTGGTTTAAAAATCTCCCTTGCTATTCTATTTTCAACTATGGTAATGGATTAAATAATAAGAATGATACAGCTGTACTCTGACCTCAAATATATCGAATCTTTTATTGAGCATGCATAAAAATCTAATCTTGCAAAATTCAAATGATTTTATATCAAGTAAATTTGAAAAAAAAAAAAGACATGTAAGAAAAATATATGTAAGAAATAAGATTTAGGAGCAGAAGAAAGATATAAAAGAGGAGAAGAATAGAGAAAAAGAATATAAAAGAAATACATAAAATTTTTATAAGATTATAAAGTATACGGAGTAGTTTGTAAATAAAGGCGGCATAAATCAGTCACTATTATAGTGATAAACGAGAAATGTAAATAAAAAAAGTGTTCAAAATAAAATGGAAAATTAAAAAACGTTAATAAAAATTTATGTCTCTTAATATTTAAAAAATCATACTTAAATTTAAAAAAAAAAAAAAAAAAAAAAAAATTAACGTCTCCTTTAGACATATTTGGTCAGTTAGTGACCATATACTCAAATTTAAATGCAAGTTAAAATTAGAGGTATGGCAATAGTTACAATAAAATCAATTTTTGCATGCTTGGGATAGATTTGTAATTCGATCTCATATTCTACATGGTATTTTCTATTAAGATAATTTTTTTTTTTTTTACATGAAACAATTGTAAAAATGTAACTATATGCAGATGATATGTATTTTATATTCAATTTTATCATTCGTTTTTACAAAATTTTGTTCAAACAAATTAATTTACAAATATTTTTCCATTCGTTTAGTTTAAATTTAGCGGTTTAAAATATTTATATGGTAATAATGTTTAAAAAATGCATAATGATTAAAACGGTACTCAACTGTTGACTTAAAAAGTTTTAAAACATTTTATACAAACAATAATGCACCAGAATCCCATTTTAAGTTGTAAATGTTTAAACTTGTATTCTATCAGATTATCAAAGTTATCGTGATTTCTCTTTAAAATTAATTTTATAAAATATCTGTTTGATTACACGATTTTTTAATTATATATTCCAACTGTTAAACCGCATAAAAAAAAAAAAAAAAAAAAAAAAAAAAAAAAAAAAAGAGAGACGCGTATGTTCCACTTTTTTCATAGAGAGTTCACTGTTTCCGTAATAATACTTCATTTGAGTTTATTATTATTATTATTATTATTATTAACAAGTAATCTAAAAATTTATATTATCAACTAGCCCTCTTTTGGCGACCAGCTGCTTCGCGATCCTTAAAAAATCTGACTTTACGAAACTCCCGCTCGGTGGCGAGTACGGCACCTTTTCCCCGTTCCAGGTCCTACATCAGCTTATTGACATATAGTGAAAATAGCTTTTTTGAAAAATTTAACCACAGAAAATTCCCGTTCTGTAGAGCCTGCGACGCCCTCTTCCCGTTTCAATATCTGAAAGAGCCCGTTCGCTCTCCGTATTATGATATTTAAAGATTCTGACTTTAGGTGCCTGCGACGCCTTATCCCCGTTTTAGAACTTACAACAGCTTGTTCGGTCATAACGCAAATAGCTTTGAAAATTTTAACTGCAGCATATTTTCGCACTGTGACGACAAAGACGCCGCTTTACGTTTCATGATTTGAAATAGTCTGTTCGTTCACCAAGTAAAGGACCTTTGAAAATTCTGATCGTGGCAAATCCGCAACCTGGTGGCATATTTACTACCTTTACTTGAGCTCAAACGGGGATACAGTTCGACGTTGTTGATTGGTTTTCGTTTTGCGTGTCATATCTGAGGTCACGCTTTCCGCCAAAGTTTAATGGAAAATTCTATCATATAAAGTTTTAATAATAATATTTTATTGTATTTCGACTTTATTTGTAAAATTTCTGTGTCTTAAGTATTAATATAAGGGCTTTTTTCCCCCCGCTCCATTTTAATTTTATAGGTATCGTAGCTATCGTACAGCAATTTTAAAGAAAAAGCCGTAATGTAAATATAATAATAAGTTGATAGATAAAATACTAATGAATAGATAGATAAAATAATGCATTTCCTATTCTGTTTTCAATTTTAATTTCAATTATTTTTAATTTAATTTTTTTTTTTTTAATCTTTTTGTCTCTGCAATACACAAACATTTTTTAAATATGTTTAAATGTGGCGCCATCTGTATAATCGGATGTTAGTTAATGCACTTAAAATATTATTATTTATTTATTTTCATTTATTTTATCTAAGTAAGTGTTTTATATTAATAGATTTTACACGATATTTTAATTATAATTTATAAGGATACAAATGAAATTTATATGCAGCTGTACTCTACGTTGCTTTCTTTTTACATAATAAGCATTTATTATTTATTTATTTATTTTTGAATTTTCTTAACTATTTTATGTTACAATTATATATTTTTTTTTTATTTATGTCAGAGCAATGATTTTCAATAGCATAAATATTTTACATTTTATAAATGGAATCTTATTTAGAATATCTAAAAAAATTTTGCATGATTTTTTTATAGTATTTTATTATACATAAAAAGAATTTTTTTAAATTTAGCTTTACAAAAAAGCTATATTTTATTTATTTATTTATTTTTCAATTAGTTATAGCATTTTGTTTTAACCCTTTCGCTACCAACATATTACAAATGAAATAAAAATCATAACAATAAATAAATTTAAAAAAGAAATTAAACGGTCTAGTGCTGCCGTCTATTAGTATTACCTTTAAAATATCAGTGCTTTTGGTAAGAAAATAGCTAAAAATACAGACAAACTTTTGAAATTAGTTTTAAAACGTGTTTCAAAAGAAAAGAAAAAATCTAAAAAGCATGTCCTTGATCATGGACATCAGTAGTGAAAGGGATAATCTTCATCTCAGAGATAAATGATGAGAATAACAATTGAAAAATTATTTTTCTTGAAATTTTTGAAGTAAAATTTTTCATCTATATATTTCAGTATTTCTTAGTAATATATAATACACTTTTTCTTCTACTATATGGGTAAGAAAAAGTTGTAACGTGAAGTATAAAAACTATTTTTACCATAAAATAGACAAATAATGCAAGAGAGAGAAAGAAAAAAAACATATTAATTTTCTTAAAAAAAAGAAAGAAAATAAAGAAAGAAAATAAAGAAAAAGAAAAAAAAAACTTATATTATATAATTTCAAGCATACAAGAGTTTAAAATATTTTACTATGACTTTAATAGATAAGCCATATTCCTTAAATAGTAATAAATTGTTTATTTATTTTTCAAAAAGTACAATAAATTAATAAGGCATTTAGTACTACGTGTAATTATGTATTTTTCAAATCAGATTTCCAGAAAGTGTTTTTATTTTTTTTATTTTTTCATTTATTTAATATTTTTAAATTTTTTATTTCGATGTTTGTAATTTTATTTTCCCTGGGGTTTAAAAAAAAAAAAAAAAAACAAAAAAAAACTTTTTTTTTTTTTTTTTTTTTTAATAAAGTATTTAGAATACTAACAAGGTATTTAGTATTATATGTACTTATTTAGTTTTGAAATCAGATTTCATGTATATATTATATATATTGAATATTTTTAAGTTTGTTATTTTAATGATTATAAAAGAATAAAAGTAAAAAATATTTTTTGTTGTTAAAAATAAATACATAAATAAATAAAAATGATAATTATTTAATAAAATTGTTATTAAGGAATTGTTTAAAAATGTGTTTAAGGCGTGAAACTAATTTTGCGTTAAATCTATACGAACTTCTTACATAAATTAAGAATATAAGAGCGCTTTCACATTGACCGACACAACAGCGGCTAAATCGGCTGATAAATAATGCAACGATGGGAACAATATCGTGTCGGATAGTACACTGTTTTCACACTACACCGATATCGTTCTTTCAAAATGGAGATTTTCCTTTTCATTCCATTCCGAGGTTGCGCTGTGCCAGTACGCATTCAAATATAGCTCCTCCGTATATCAAATTGCGGTTGTCATATTTATCATATCGCATCGCCGTAGAAAAATAATAAATAAAAGGGGTAGTGGACGAAATTCACTGGCTGTATGCATGATATAAAATCCAGATACGTAGAAGATGATTTTTACATGCCTTTTGGAAAACTACAAAAGATTCTGCGAAATATTTTAATTATTTTTATATTAGTGTACGAACTTTTATTGATAATTTAAGTTTTTAATCAAAAATAATTATCAAATTTATATAACAAAACGAATATATTAAAGACAACAGAAAATTAATATTTTACTTTATTTTTTTTCTTTCTTTTCTTTTCTTTTTTTTTCTTTGAAATTTAACTTCATGGTAATGTTTACTAAATGAGACATCAGACCGCAAAAATGAGATAAATTCACGCAATTTTATCAATTTTATAATTTTAAAACAATTTGACACTTCGTGCATTTGAATAATAGGAATACAACTGTTCTTTTTCAAATACAAAATATATTTGTTAAATAAATTAATTAGAAAAATATTTGCACATTTTCATATTTTTAACAAATACATAAAATTTATTTATTAAATCCCAATTATTATTTTTATTATTATTTGAAGAAGCTTTGCTCCTTTATTTTAAGTAACCTTAAAAAAAGGGGGAGGGGGGCTGTATGCTTCAAGGTAAAACATTAAATTTTAAAACATTTCATTAATAATTAACCTACATTTTTATGATTGTCAAACCTGGATTTTTTTTTAATATATATATATACAATTTATTATTTTTTTTTTCTAGTTGTTTCTTATAATTCTGATAAAGCTTTATATACACATTTACCTCTAAATAAGGGACAGCTTTGGGACCAGGTACTTTTCCTTTATAGAGGTGTCCCTCATTCAAAGGTTGCATTTCTTAATAAGCTTAATTGTTATTAATCAATCGTTTTTACATAATATTTAGTGCCTTAAAAAGTGTATTTAATATTATATTATAATTTATCAATATGAAATTGACAACAAACTCTGCTGTATTGGCAATTTATATAATAATTTAAATACATTTAAGTATGCTTACCAAAAATACAGACAAGTTATAGAATAACATCTTTAGAAAAAAATTTATTTTATTTGAAACAAACAGTAAGTAAAAAAAAATTTTCTCTCTCTCTCTTTCAATCTTTTTTCTTTTCTTCCCCCATAGTAATGATTTTCAAATAAATTTTTAATGTAGTATTGAGAAAATGGGTAAAATACTAAAACCAGCTAACAAAACTAAAAAAAAAAAAAAAAAAAAAAAAAAAAATCAATTAAAATTTCACTTCTTCTGAAAATTGTAAATTCTCATTTTGAGATAAAACTTGCATTTGCTTGTTAGCCCTCCCCCCCCCCCTCCCTTTCCTTGTATTTCACTGCAACTTTGAATTTCAGAAGATTTATATACAATGTTTATTATACATACAATTCTCAATTCTTTTCACAAATGATCTCATACTTTTAGCACTTTCAATAAACTTTATCTCCCCTCCTAAACCCTATTGTTTAAGTGACACCCGTCAATGAGATTAATATAAATCTGTTTCATTCTTTATCTCAAATCTGAATTCTTTAAAAAATGACTAGCTTTTTTAAACTGGAAAAGTTTCTAAAACTATCTTCTTCAGATAATAGAAGAATTTTCCTTAAATATGGAAATTTTAATCTTTAAAAAAATTGCCTTTTATTAGTAGTATCCCATAATTAGAGATTCCTTAGAGGAGGAATGAGTAAAATTTATCTGCTGTGTTTTCAAAACATTTCAATGGATAACACTTTAATTAGTATTTAGTCATTTTATTACTTTTACTAGCAGGCTTTGCCCGCTTCGCTGGACATTAAACTTAAATGAGTTGTCAAAATCCCATATCTTTATTAATAACCTAAGTTCTCGCTGTGATTGGTACAGGTTTTCTCGCTCGCAAAGTGAGGAGTCTGGGTCTCCACTGTCTTCGGCACAACTTACCCACTTCTTACTTCCCCTTCCTCAGCGGGTGAGTTCGAAGTTTTGCAAAATCACACTAATGTACATAATGCGTACACTTAATCAATATCCGCACACCAAAATTCGCCATTCTAAGATAATTCAAAGCGAATTCAAACGGAAAGACATGTTTTTACACATGTTTATTAGGAACAACTTCAGTATAACCCCCCAACGATATTTGGCGATTTTTTTGTTGGCGTTTATGGCTAAATCATAAATCTAAAAATCATAAATCATATATGATAAATGATAAAATCATAATCTAAACAGAAATCATATAACATAAAATCATAAATCAAAAATAAACAACATATTAGTTTGCCATATTATATCGCAAACAGTCCAGAACAACATCGTTATCCTTCAAAGCTGCGCCAAAGAAAAATCGCCAAATTCAGCTGTGGGGTTATACTGAAGTTATACGTTATTTCCCTCCGACTACGAGAAGGCGGGGTGGGGATTTCGAATTTCGTGAAATCCAGTTACAATAAGTGCCGGATGCAAACAAACAATTTACGCACCAAATTTCGTGACCACAGAAGTCTTTAATAGAAAATATTATAAATAAATAAATCCAAAACGCACAGGCTATCTCAATTGTGGAAATATTGGCTATCTCAATTGTGCAATTAAAGATCTTGGCGAGAAACGTCCGAGCTACTTTGGTTCCGAATTTCAAATTGTGGCAAAGGGATCCAATACTAAAGCTGTTCCATACACAAAATAAATAAATAAAGTAAAATAAAATAAAATAATAAAATAAAATAAAAATTATTTTCTGATATTTACAAAATAAAAATAAAAAATCTTGATAAAATCCAAATTATAATCATTTACAATTAAGAGGAGAACATAAAAAAACCTCAAAAGGTGCATAATAGCAACAAAAAATTTTGTTTTACTGCAGGAAAAAAAAAGTACTGCTTAATTAAATAAAAATATTAAACTAATGCCAAATATCTCCATGAAAATATTTATCCACGTGCAAATTCCTCATTTAAAAAAAAAAAATCACCAACTTTTGTAGGTATTTTTCTCTCTAATTTTTATTATTCACGTGAAATTAAAAATATTTCATTTTATTTCTGGAAGATAAAAAAATATATGCCTATATCTATATATATAAAAATGAATTGCTGTTCGTTAGTCTCACTAAAACTCGAGAACGGCTGAACGGATTTATCTTATCTTAGTCTTGAAATGTTCGTGGAGGTCTAGGGAAGGTTTAAAAGGCGAGAAAAAATCGAATAATTTCCGGGAAAACCCTAAAAACAGCCCTTTTCTATTTCCCATACAAACGTTTTCTAGAGTCAATTTGAACTTTATTGCTATTCAATAAAGTTTAGATGTGTTCCTAACGGCTGATTGCTGAGCTACAAAAATTTGCATGTTGATTCGTAATGACCTCCCCTGATGCACCTCGAAGCCGGATTTTCGAATTTTGTTTTAGTTTTCTTTTAATTAATTAAAATGTTAAAATAAAAACCTTCTAATAACTGATAAATTGGCCATTTAATTTTAATCCTTAATTTAATTGTTGCCAAAAAAAATTATTCTTTTTTGGACAGAAAAAAAGAAAAAAAAACGTGAACAATAAAAATTACATTTATTTAAAATATTTAATTTTATTCCTTAATTTAATTGTTGCCAAAAAAATTATCATTATTTTTTCGACGGAAAAAAAAAAAAAAAAAAAAAAAAAAAAAACGTGAACAATAAAAATTACATGTATTTAAAATGAGGAAAGTAAATTAAAAAAATTAGAAATATCAGTCGTATCGTTACAAATAAGATACCAAATGAAAGATGCCATTTTTGTGAACCCAACGAATTAAACAGCTTATCGATCGGACAATTAGATTTTTTAAAATTAACTAATGTATGTATTTTATAAATTTTCTTTCACAAACACAAACGTGTAGTATACAGCCTGTACAACACTAGACCAAATTGAAGTTCAAATTTCATCAATATTTAAATAAATAAATGAAAATAAAAATATGCTTAATGGGAAATATATATAACCATTAAAAGTTTAGTTGTCTAAAATATGTCAGAAATAGCGCTCATAGCATATTGTTACAAGGTATTAAGTCTTATTTTTACAAGGGATAAAATCTAAAATGGTGACAAAAATTCAAAAGCCGCCAAAGAGAGCTATATTAAGGCGGTACTATGATCATGCTTACAAACCATGAATACTAATAACCACAAAAAATTAATTGTCTCATGCAACAGACGTAGCCGCTCATAGCATATTATAATATTTAGCGTGAAATTCTTATCATTTTTATGGTTGATCGGGGATAAACAAAATAAACATAGGAAATAACGTAAAAGCAAATATTATGTGCACCACGTATAGTGTTGTTCATATGTAACTGGGATTCAAATATAAAGGGGATACTTCATTTTTTTTTCGATACTATCTATTTCGAAACTGTTATCTAATAAGGACTTAATGCAAGCCTATTGGTAAACCATTGTCTCAGGTAATAGGGAGCGCCCGAGTTTTAGAGGATGACCAAATCGCTACCGAAGGCAGCAGGGATCCGAAGCGAGCTTTTGAGCAATTTTAGTATTTTATTTTATTTTTATAAAGCTATATAGAAAAGAGTTTTCTTTAAATTTAGTGACCAGCGAAGCGGGCAAAGCCTGCTAGTATAAATATAAAACCTTTTACCGAATCTGGGTTAAAAACGGAAAAAGGGTAAAATAAATTAGAAATATCAGACCTATATTTATAAATTTGATACCAAATGAAAGGGGCAATTTTTCTGAATCCAGGGGTGCAAACAGTTTTTCGATGCGACAATTAGATTTAAAAAAAATAACTAATGTATGAAATTTAAGTAGAAACGGAAAAACGTAAAAAGGGAAAAATAAATTAGAAGTATCAGACCTATCGTTGCAAATTCAGTACCAAATTAAAGTGGTGATTTTTCTGAATCTTAGGGTGTAAACAGTTTTTCGATACGACAATTAGATTTTTTAAAATTAACTAAAGTATGAAACTTAGATGGCAACACTTCATTTCAATCTTTTCATAATTTGTAGTCTTGTGCGAATCACGTGAATAAAAAAGTCTTTGACTTAAAAATTTATTTTTATATTTTATTTTTCCATTCAAAGCGTTTTAGTGAAAAAATATTTATAGCGCATGCGTAGGTGTTTTTTACCCACAATTTAAACACTAATCATAATTTTGAAAATTTCTATAGATATAATTTTAAGTTGGGTGAAGACCTAAGTTTCTGCCAAGCGCCGTTGAATTCCGTCCAGCCGTTCTCGAGTGATGCCCGGACAAACGTATTTTAGTCTTTTACCCCCCAGGGGGGAATGGGGGGGAATTTCTGAACAGTTGATAGATATAATTTTAAGTTTTGTGAAAACCTAAATTCCTGCCAAGCGCCGTTGAATTCCGCCCAGCCGTTCTCAAGTGATGCCCGGACAAACGTATTTTAGTCTTTTACCCCCCAGGGGGGAATGGGGGGGGGAATTTCTGAAAAGTTGATAGATATAATTTTAAGTTGGGTGAAAACCTAAATTCCTGCCAAGCGCCGTTGAATTCCGCCCAGCCGTTCTCAAGTGATGCCCGGACAAAAAAAGCGACATTCGGACACGATGACACACACACACATACACACACACACAGGCAAAATTTTCTGAAGTCATTTTCGGCTTTCATGGGGTGTAAAACGTGAAGATATCGCAAAATTTTTCGATTCCGACAAATTTACAGACAAAACTCTGATTTTATTAATATAGATGAATAATAATAAGAAGAAGAAAAAGCTGTAAAATTACAACTGGTGAAAAATCAGCCCCCCTCCCCCCCATTAAAAATATTTGGGAGGAGTTTACTTGCTCATAATTATTGATCAGTAATAAGAAATTAACATTTTTAGTTACTTCATCTTTTTCTGTTTGTTCATATATTTTTTAGAAGAGCTTCAATGGATAACAAATAAATTGTCAAAAATAGTTCAAAAAGTGACTTTATTATTTTTATGACAATCCAAAGGATAAAAGTATAATTTACATGTGGTAACCCTATTTTATTTTATAAACTGTAAGCTCTTATTATCAGTATGTGTATATATATATATATAATTTTGAAAAGTGTAGTTATGTTTTTTTAAATAGAAAAAGTTTCTAAAAAACGTTATGCAAGCTCTTTCTGAATGTTTTTTTTTTTTTTTTTTTTTTTTAATAATGATTGGAGATGAATCATTAATTAATCATTAATCCAGGATTAAAAAAAATCACCTCTTTCATTTGGAACTGAATTTGTAATGATAGGTCTGATATTTCTAATTTATTTTTCTCTTTATCCTTTTTTCCGTTGCCACTTAAATTTCATACTTTAGTTATTTTTAAAAAATCTAATTGTTGCATCGAAAAACTGTTTGAACCCCTGGATTCAGCAAAATAGCCCCTTTCATTCGGTATCAAATTTGTAAATATAGGTCTTGAGTGGCTCAACTAGCAGGCTTTGCCCGCTTCGCTGGTCACTAAATTTAAAGAAAACTCTTTTCTATATAGCTTTATAAAAATAAAATAAAATACTAAAATTGCTCAAAAGCTCGCTTCGGATCCCTGCTGCCTTCGGTAGCGATTTGGTCATCCTCTAAAACTCGGGCGCTTGTCCCTATTACCTGAGACAATGGTTTACCAATAGGCTTGCATTAAGTCCTTATTAGATAACAGTTTCGAAATAGATAGTATCGAAAAAAAAATGAAGTATCCCCTTTATATTTGAATCCCAGTTACATATGAACAACACTATACGTGGTGCACATAATATTTGCTTTTACGTTATTTCCTATGTTTATTTTGTTTGTCCCCGATCAACCATAAAAATGATAAGAATTTCACGCTAAATATTATCAGTACAAAAAACCCTTAACGGCTTAAAAGTTTGTGACGCCGCTACTTTGTGGCTATAAGAATTTGAAATATGAGTCTTAAAAATAATGATATTAAATTTTAAGTGACGCTTTGCAATTAGTTAAAATATACATAGATTTTCTTATTTGATCATTCACTTTTATCTTTTATTTATATTTATAATGCAAACGTAATATTTTTAACTTCAAGATCAGACAGGTTGGTTGGTTGGTTGGTTGTAGGATTTAAGGCCGATTGACTCCTGATGTGTCCTAGGCCTACAGGAGGAATGCCCTCCGTGGGGGTCTTTCTAAGGGGTCCTAGCCCGTATTTACGCGAGTTTCGGAGGAAACCACGGAAAACTCCGAACGGCTAGGTCGATGAGCGCGACCTGGGATCGAACCCGGCACCTCCCATCTACCAGCTTTGAGCTCAGAACCGCTCGGCCGCTGATGGGCCCTCAAGATCAGACAGATATTTAAAATACACTCACTGATGCTTTTTCATTCGCATTTCAAATTCAAAATAACAGTTTTAAAAGGAATGATATAAAAAATTCCAGTGGCGCCTCGGTGTTATTTTAAAAGATTTGTTTTTAGATTCCATTAAAATTACTTTTGTTTTGCTAATAAAATATATTTACACATTTAAACAGTGCTTTTAATTTTCAAATATACTGTCAAATAATTATACTTTCACTGAGTTAGCATTATAAAGTAAAATTATTTATTTCAATAAATTGATTTATCTTTTGCATCACGCTATCCAAAACATAGTATCATAGTGTCCAACTAAGTGAAAATTTGCTCAAAGAGGTAGTGTGACGTAAAGAAAACATTTACACAAATTTTACTTGCAGTTTTGATAAATCCACACTACAAATTTAGTGTGAATTAATTCAGTATTTCAAACGTTATCATACTCACAAATTTTCAAGTAGCCTGCCACTTGGAAACAAAATGGAGAAGCTTCGCACTAGAAAAATTTATTGACTGGGATTCTCAAACTCTTAAAAAAAAAAAAAAAAAAAAAAAAAAAAAGTAAGTGAAAATTTTCAAATTTAAGTTAGAATTACGTAATTTACATTTTGCAAGTTTCTTTTTAGAGAATTACAAATTAAACAATTAAAAAAATATATCAAGTAAATATTAAAAATGGAATTTTATATATTTTCTTTACCCTTTTGAGGCTAAGTATAGTGCTCCAATATTCACAATTTAAATTTTCATCAAAAGTGCAGGTAAAAATTACTTCCTATATATTTTCATATAAAACGTTTGGGGGGAAAAATAGACAAAATATAAATTAAGCTTTACATTTCTATAATTTTAAAAATATGATAAAATCACCTGGAGAAAAATTTTATGGGAAATAAAAGTTAAGTTTAAAAAAAAAATGAAATTTCTGCGTAAAAGTACTATTTCATAAATATATTTACAACTACAATAAACAAAAAACGCTCCTTTAATTTTAAATAATTATTTCTACATGTTTCAAAGCTATTAAAAGTTTTCTTTCTTTCTTTCTTTTTCTTTTTTTTTTTTTTTTTTTAAGAAAAATAAATTAAATGTAGTGGCGCCATCTAGTAGTTTTTTTTTTAAATCATATACATACAGATTTAACTTTTTTTTTTTTTCATTAAAAAAAAAAAAAAAAAAAAAACTTGTTTAGAAACAGGTAGAAATAGTTATTTAAAATTAATTAAAGGAGGATTTTTTGTTTACTGTAATTGTAAATTATGAAATAGAATTTTTCATGCACAAGTTAATTAATTAAAAAAAGAAAAGAAAGAATAATTTTTTTTAAATAAATTATTATGGGTTTCAAAGTAAAGATGTTACTTATTTATTTTGACGTGTTTTTTAATAATTGCTATTTGACACATTTTTCATGAATTTTACTGAAATTCATGAAAAATGAATTTTATTAAAACACTGTTTAAACACTGTTTATACAGTGTTTTTTCTAATAAAACACTGTTTTTTCTAATAAACAGTGCAAACACTGTTTCATCCTCTAGTCATTGCTTTGAATAATAATAATAAAAAAAAATTGATTATGTTAATATTTAAAATATGTATCATTTTAAAGTCTGAAAAATAAATAAATGAATAAACTCTAACTGTATTTTCAAAAGAGATTTTTAATTTTTAAAAAGAAATATATATATATATGTATTTACGAAAGAGTATGCTTTAAATAAAAACGATAGATGGCGCCAAAACTGTATTTGCTGTTTTTTTTCCATTCCCGGAGCGTAAGGATACATGAATAGGAATCGCAAATCATTGAGTTATTATAAAATCGATTTTCATGAATGATTAAAAAATTTTTCGCTTTAAAAAATTGTAAATTCATCATTATTATGATAAAATGGAATATCTAAAATTACAAAATACTTCCTTATTTAAAATATTATCTAAATATTTCTTTGACTAAATATGAAATTTTGAAATCAAAACTATTTTTTTCATAACAGAAGAGAAAATATATTTAAGTGAATTTGACTTAGTATATATACAATAAATATTTTAAACATGTTATAAAGTACTTTTGCGTTAAAAAAAAAAATTCTAAATAATTCATTGGCTGCATTCAAGTCGATCAACAAACCAACCCACATACCTTACAAGTAAGAACCGAATAACATCGTTTTCCCCCGAAGAAACATATGTAATTGGCGGAGTAATATAGTTCCATATTTAAAGCGATTTATATAAAAAACAAGAGTTTTCCAGAAAAAAACAAAAACGTTACTAGATTCAGAAAGATTCCATTAACAACATATATTAATTAAATTAAAATCGTTCGTGCGGTTTTAGAGATATTTTTATTACATCCTTACATCGTTACACCACACATTTCCCCTTTTTCGCTTTAAATTGAGATTCAGATCTCAAAACATACTGCATGTAGAAATGTAAAAGTTTCAGGATAGATTAAGACCGAAGATAAAAGACTATTTTGAAAAAATCAGAGCAAAATATGGCTTATTTGCTGAGATATTAAGTGTCGGCTTTTACAAATCTCTTTGATGTCAGACTAGGCGTATATATGAGTTCGCAGCTTTCCGTCCGTTTGTCCTTCCGCTTGCGTCACTCAAAAAACTGCCGTTTTTCATGATAATATGCTATGACCGGCTACGTCTGTTGCATGAGACAATTAATTTTTTGTGGTTATTAGTATTCATGGTTTGTAAGCATGATCATAGTACCGCCTTAATATAGCTCTTTGGCGACTTTTGAATTTTTGTCACCATTTTAGATTTTATCCCTTGTAAAAATAAGACTTAATACCTTGTAACAATATGCTATGAGCGCTATTTCTGACATATTTTAGACAACTAAACATTTAATGGTTATATATATTTCCCATTAAGCATATTTTTATTTTCATTTATTTATTTAAATATTGATGAAATTTGAACTTCAATTTGGTCTAGTGTTGTACAGGCTGTATACTACACGTTTGTGTTTGTGAAAGAAAATTTATAAAATACATACATTAGTTAATTTTAAAAAATCTAATTGTCCGATCGATAAGCTGTTTAATTCGTTGGGTTCACAAAAATGGCATCTTTCATTTGGTATCTTATTTGTAACGATACGACTGATATTTCTAATTTTTTTAATTTACTTTCCTCATTTTAAATACATGTAATTTTTATTGTTCACGTTTTTTTTTTTTTTTTTTTTCCGTCGAAAAAATAATGATAATTTTTTTGGCAACAATTAAATTAAGGAATAAAATTAAATATTTTAAATAAATGTAATTTTTATTGTTCACGTTTTTTTTTCTTTTTTTCTGTCCAAAAAAGAATATTTTTTTTTTGGCAACAATTAAATTAAGGATTAAAATTAAATGGCCAATTTATCAGTTATTAGAAGGTTTTTATTTTAACATTTTAATTAATTAAAAGAAAACTAAAACAAAATTCGAAAATCCGGCTTCGAGGTGCATCAGGGGAGGTCATTACGAATCAACATGCAAATTTTTGTAGCTCAGCAATCAGCCGTTAGGAACACATCTGAACTTTATTGAATAGCAATAAAGTTCAAATTGACTCTAGAAAACGTTTGTATGGGAAATAGAAAAGGGCTGTTTTTAGGGTTTTCCCGGAAATTATTCGATTTTTTCTCGCCTTTTAAACCTTCCCTAGACCTCCACGAACATTTCAAGACTAAGATAAGATAAATCCGTTCAGCCGTTCTCGAGTTTTAGTGAGACTAACGAACAGCAATTTATTTGGATTCGTTCAAAGGGGACTCATGTCAAAGTTGGGCCTGCTGGGGGACTCATGTCAAAGTTGGGCCTTGGGGGGACTTCATTCAATAAATCCCCATTCAATAAACCGACTGAAATAGGCCTCTAGCACTAATTAAGAGTGACCTATAAAAATTCGACAACTGTACCGACTGAAATAGGCCTCTAGCACTAATAAATACAAAAAGCACAGCTTAAGTATCGGAACCCTTTGGTGACTTTAAATATTTTAAGCCATTTTTGCGATGAACTGAATTTGGCTATCTCAATTGTGCAATTAAAGATCTTGGCGAGAAACGTCCGAGCTACTTCGGTGCCGAATTTCAAATTTTGCCAAAGGGATCCAATACTAAAGCTGTTCCATATCGAATCTGGGTTGAAAACAGAAAAAGGGTAAAATAAATTAGAAATATCAGACCTATATTTACAAATTTGATACCGAATGAAAGGGGCTATTTTGCTGAATCCAGGGGTTCAAACAGTTTTTCGATGCAACAATTAGATTTTTTAAAAATAACTAAAGTATGAAATTTAAGTGGCAACGGAAAAACGGATAAAGAGAAAAATAAATTAGAAATATCAGACCTATCATTACAAATTCAGTACCAAATGAAAGAGGTGATTTTTTTTAATCCTGGGGTGTAAACAGTTTTTCGATACGACATTTAGATTTTTTAAAATTAACTAAAGTATGAAACTTAGATGGCAACACTTCATTTCAAACTTTTCATAATTTGTAGTGAAAATCACGCGAATACAAAAGTCTAACTTAAAAATTAATTTTTATATTTCATTTTTTCATTCAAAGCATTTTAGTGAAAAGATATTTATGGCGCATGCGCAGGCGTTTTTTACCCACAATTTAAACACTAATTATAATTTTGAAAATTTCTATATATATAATTTCAAGTTGGGTGAAGACCTAAGTTTCTGCCAAGCGCCGTTGAATTCCGTCCAGCCGTTCTCGAGTGATGCCCGGACAAACGTGTTTTAGTCTTTTACCCCCTAGGGGGGAACGGGGAGGAATTTCCGAAAAGTTGATAGATATAATTTTAAGTTGGGTGAAGACCTAAATTCCTGCCAAGCGTCGTTGAATTTCGTCCAGCCGTTCTCAAGTGATGCTCGGACAAAAAAAGCGACATTCTGACACACACACACATACACACACACACACAGGCAAAATTTTCTGAAGTCATTTTCGGCTTTCATGGGGTGTAAAACGTGAAGATATCGCAAAATTTTTCGATTCCGACAAATTTACAGACAAAACTCTGATTTTATTAATATAGATGAATAATAATAATAATAAGAAAAAGCTGTAAAATTACAACTGGTGAAAAATCAGCCCCCCTCCCCCCCATTAAAAATATTTGGGAGGAATTTACTTGCTTATAATTATTGATCAGTAATAAGAAATTAACATTTTTAGTTACTTCATCTTTTTCTGTTTGTTCATATATTTTTTAGAAGAGCTTCAATGGATAACAAATAAATTGTCAAAAATAGTTCAAAAAGTGACTTTATTATTTTTATGACAATCCAAAGGATAAAAATATAATTTACATGTGGTAACCCTATTTTATTTTATAAACTGTAAGCTCTTATTATCAGTATGTGTATATATATATATATAATTTTGAAAAGTGTAGTTATGTTTTTTTAAATAGAAAAAGTTTCTAAAAAACGTTATGCAAGCTATCTCTTTCTGAATGTTTTTTTTTTTTTTTTTTTTTTTTAATAATGATTGGAGATGAATCAAGAGAAGAGATTTTGAAGTTTTGAGATTATAAACTCAAAAACAAAATTTATATTGTAGTGAAAAAGAATAGGTAATAATTTTTTTGAAAATTTCTTTATTAGAGTATAAATCAAAAGTATATAATATAATAGAGTATTAATTAAAACTATAAATTTTGTGTGCATTACATGCAGTGTTAAAATCAAGTCAGTTACAAAATAAAACGAAGCATATTCTTGAATTAATGATATAATTTAAATAGGCATGATGTGAATAAAATTACTGGAATGGTCAATTTTTTGAATTATTTATTATTTGTAAACTTATATATTTGAAAACATTACATGTATAATATATACAGATTACTAGGTGTATAATTATATCTGTGCAAAAAATAACAACACACAAAACAAAATAATTAGGGTACTTATTTGAGAGAAATAAGAGGGGGCGAGGATTTCCAAATATACGTGAAAAAAAGTAATAGCTGAAGAAAATCATTCAGAAATTTAACTTAACCCAAAATTTAACCATCTCCATTTTTAATATTGGGTACAACTACTCAAAAAATGAAAGCATTAATTTAGTTTAAAACCTATACTATTAATTTAGTTCAACATTTATAAAGAGAGTATCTAGAATAATAGTATATAATAGTTATCTAGAAAATTAAAGTACACGAACGTTTATTAAACCATTTAAATAAAATTCCATTTGTTTATCAAAGTTATAAAACCGCACGCATTTTTATTCAGAAATAAATGAGCACAGTTATTTTTTATGTCAATAATACACAATCTGTTAAACACTGTATATAATGCACATAAAATGTACAGTTTTAATTAATACCATGTTGTATTATACACTTTTAATTTATACTCTAACAAAGAAATTCCCAAAAATATTATTACCTGGTCTTTTTAACTTCCGAGGAAATTTTACTTTCCGAGTTCATCATCTGAAAACTTGTCAATCTGCTTCCATAATTCAATTCCAATGAGATATTTTTTAGTTATCCTTCTTTTTCTTTAATCAATTCCATCAACATGTACATTTTATATACACCCACAGCACTGAAATATCATTTCTTCAATAAATACGGAAAATGTAAAAACTCTCAAGTTGATTATAAAACCAACATGGCGGAGAATGAGAGAAAATTGTCGGAACGATTTTATGGGGAGCTTGGTTGTTCGACGACAGCCAAACGATGTCGGCTTATTGGGACGACAAATACTTCCTCAAATCGGTGGTTGTGAAAGCACGTAGTACATAGCACTGTATTTTGCCTGCTCGGATGTCGGATAACGACAATCGAATACGTTTTATCGGTGTCGTGTCGGCAAGTGTGAAAGCGCTCTAAGAGGAATTAAAAAATAAAATAAAGTGAAAATATTACATAATAATTAAAAATCGCTAAAAAATACAGATGGCGCCACGATTTTTTTTTTTTTCAGAATTATTTTATTAAAGTAATTTTATCTGAACAAAATTAATTTGGTAAAATTTAAATTACTCAGAAGAAAACATTGATTTTCAAATATAATTAGAAAACTCTTTCATTCAAATATTTATATTCATTTATTCGCATAAAACGAGAGGAATATTGTAGATTATTACTGATTTAAGCTAAGTATTATAATCAGTGGAGAATCATTGCGTCATAAAAGGTAGCAACCAATCCGCAACGTCAAACTGCATCCCCGTTTGAACTCGAGTAAAGTTAGTAATATGCAACCCGGTGTTGTCTACTGCCTCCCGATCTTCTCCCTATAAGTAATTTACTCTTTAATTAGAATTGGAGATATTGAATTATTAAAATATCATAGTGCCCTCGGGCGGCAGAGATTTGCAATATGTACTCTTCAATTTCAATTTAAATTACTTTTAAAATGATGTTTTACCTAAGAAATTATGTTAATTATAAGTTGAGATACAAAGGTAATATAAGCACTGTTATAAAAAAAATTGTGTCTGATTTTTCCGTGGTTTTTTTCTGAAACTTGCGTAACTGCGGGCTAAATAGTGTTAAAAATCTTTAATACGAAATGTGAGCGGAGTATCAGAGTTCGAAAGCCTGCATCATAATTAAAATTGGAGATACACTAATAAAGATGTTATGACTTTTCTGGTGTTTTCTCTGAAACTCCCATACGGAATTTAACGGCTTATATCAGTTTAAATGCCCACAATATTTCAAATGATGTGTTATAAGTAATTTAGTCATAATTAGAATTCTAGATATCGAATTATTAAAATATCAAAGCGCCCTCTTTCGACAGAGATTTGCAACATATACTCTTCAATTCCAATTCAAATAACTTTTAAAAGTGATATATTACTTATGAAATTGTGTTAATAAGAACATGGCATGTAAAGGTAATATAAACGTTTCTATAAAAATATTTGGGTCTGACTTATCCGTGCTTTTCTCCAAAACGTGTAATTCTGGGCTATATAACGTTAAAAATCCTTAGTACGAAATGTGAGCGGAAATTGGAATTCGGAACTCTGCAAAATATAAAAGAATAATGACTTTCTGAGTTTCCGTTGTTTTCTCCGAAACGCCCGTTCCTTTTCTACATTTTTGCCTTTTTCCGTCCCTCCTAATAATTTTACGCTCGAAAATATCCGCAACCAATTTATATTGCCTTAAAACCTAATAATTCCAGTTTCAAATGATGTAACTCTTTTTTTCCCCTCTCCCCCCCCCCCCCCCCCCAAAGAAAAAAAAAATTCTTTCCTAATATTTCTACACTTTCAAAGGTATTCACAATCGAATTATCGGGCGTTAAAACGAAATATTACTAAATTTCAATGGGATATCTCAATTTAAAATTTTTCCAAATATAAAAGACAACTTAATCTTGCACTTTCATTTTTTCATTTGGTTACGTGAGTCCTGATAAATATAATTCCCAATGAATATACAGTCGACACTGGTTATAACGTACCTGGGATATAGCGTACTTTCGCTTATAACGTACTCAGATGCTTGGTCCCGAATGAAACCCTATATAATGTAATGGTTTACATCTTCGGCTATAACGGACAATGCAAAAGCCATAATCTGGTTATAACGTACTTTTTAGACTAGAACGAAAAGCCAAAATTGGATGTCAACCTTGTATTTCTGGTTTGGAAATCGGTATATTTTCTTGGATACCGTCTTTCGATGTCCTTTATCGCCTTATATCTCCTTTATACCTTTAAAACTTTATAGCGGTTCGTTGAATTCCATACTGACTATTCAGAGACTCTGAAAAGTTCCATTATAATTATTGAAAATGTAATATTTTCTGTGTCATCTAATCAACGAAAACAACGAAAAATAACAGATTATTTTTCCAAATAAACATGTATGTAGTAAAATGTTTTTTTTTTTTTTTTTCTTTTTTCTTATTTTATTTTGAGAAACTCATAAACTTTCTATTTAAAATCTCTATTATTGAGAGTGCTATTATGCACCTTTTTCTTTCGTTAGGCACTAAATTATATTGGAAATATTGCTTATAACGTACTTCGGTTATAACGTACCATATTTTCTGGTCCCCTGACAGTACGTTATAACCGGTGTCGACTGTATATATATACTAGCTGACCCGACAAACGTTGTTTTGTCATATAAATTATTTCTAGAGAATATTTTGCTAGAAAAAAATAACTAACTTATTGTAAGTGTGTAAGGATGTGGTATGAAAGTGAAACAGGTATGGAGCGCTGAGAACGGTGACTGTGAATTTCGATTATAACGTAAAAAGACATAATTACCGAAATTTTCGCTACTTGCTTCTTGCTACTTGGTACTTTCTACTGGCTACTTGTTATTTTAAACCTCCGCTGAATGTCGAACAGCACAAAATTTATTTCAATTTATGAGAGAATCTCTGATAGCAACGAATTTCATATGAAAATTCCGTCTTTTTTGAATAAGCTGTAACAATCTGGACCGATTTGATGAAAATTTTTATCAAAAAGTTATTACAATATCTAACATCATTACAGGTACATTTATCCCAATTCAATCAATCGATGCATGTGAGTATGTGTATAGTATGAGCGAAGTGAAATGTAGAGTTCGTGTTAAATAAAAACTTAAACTCGTTTTAATTAAAGGTGAAAAAGTTGAAACTCAATTTATTCTATAACAGGTATTTTTTTTTAATCTGCAAAAATTTAATTTACCATAATGCCATTGGATGTACAATATTTTTGGTTAATCCTTGAGGAGTATAAACAAACAAATTCGAAGGTTTTCCAACCCTGGAACATGCAACATATAATTGGCTGTGAGAAAAGCACGGATTTTCTAAATCTAAGCCACAAATTAGAACCCCTTTGGTGACTTTAAATATTTTAAGCCATTTTTGCGATGAGTTGAAATGGCTATCTCAATTGTGGAACTAAAGATCTTGGCGAGAAGCGTCCGAGCTGCCGCGGTGCCAAATTTTCCATACAATAAATAAATAAATAAAATATCAGTGACATACACACGCACAAAAGTATGGGACCCCTTTGGTGACTTTAAATATTTTAAGCCATTTTTGCGATGAATTGAAATGGCTAATCTCAATTGTGGAACTAAAGATCTTGGCGAGAAGCGTCCGAGCTACTTCGGTGCCAAATTTCAAATTTTGCCAAAGGGATCTTATACTAAAGGTGTTCCATTCAAAAAATAAATAAATTAAATATAATAAATTAGCTACACAAATAAATTTGTAAGTTAGGGTGGTTGTTAATCAACGCGCGTGTAAATTTCATAGAAAATTATATAAAATACTCACTCCAATTCCGCACTAAATTTGCAAAATATATAGTTTTTTATGCACACTTCAAAACTCTTCAAACACTAATTACATCTTGATGTAATATTTCAATTAGGACACAATTTTTTGTATAACAATATTAACACGAAGTTACAAAATATTTTCCTGAATTTGATCGCAGCACCAACTGTCGGGACAAACTGGAATTACAATAGAATATACGCAAGCGAAGTGTGACGTCACTGACCGTCAGTGGATGCAAGAAAAAGATTTCCTATGTTAATCTCCCATTGGATTTTTTATAAAAAAGTATTAAAAATCGAGGAAAATTATTTCTGGATTTTAATCCCCGTATTTGGGTATAGATATGTATTAGTTATCGTATGCATGTGTTAGATTGAGTTATTT
Source organism: Salticus scenicus (assembly GCA_963930645.1). Classification (NCBI taxonomy): domain Eukaryota; kingdom Metazoa; phylum Arthropoda; class Arachnida; order Araneae; family Salticidae; genus Salticus; species Salticus scenicus. The sequence goes on from OZ005662.1 coordinate 150,912,557, forward strand.
TGCTCTTAAATTGACAAAATTTTAATTTTAAATTTCAAAACTCTGTCTTCCTTGGCGTTTTTTGTATTTGGCGATCAAAAACGTAATACGAAAATATACGTGCCAGATGTATATTTTCGTAATATGTATTGTACGAAATTGTTTCATAACCATTATTTTTGAAAGAAATTAAATATGTTCGCCAGATGATATGGCGATATTTTTTTTTTCCGCCAAGGATGACAGAGTTTTGAGATTAAAAATTCAAATTTTATCAATTTTACAGCAAAAACAACTCAATCTAATGCATGCACATGATAACTAATACATATCTATACCCAAATATGGGGATTAAAATCGGGAAATAATTTTCCTCGATATTTAGTAATTTTTTACAAAAAATCCAATGGGCGATTAACATAGGAAATATTTTTCTTGCATACACGGACGGCCAGTGACGTCATCACTTCGCTTGTGTATTATTGAATATTCGATACTACGATCGTAGCGCAATCTGCCGGATCCAATGTGAAACATTCCAAAATCAACAACAATTTATAAGTGATAAATTAATTAAATAAACAATTTTAATGGGACTGAATTGTAAATCTAAACCATTCTCGAATCCACCTGAAGACACACAAAAAATTTCATTAAACTCGGTCCAGCCCGTTTAGGAGGAGTTCAGTGACATACATACGCACAAAAGAAATATATATAAAAAGATAAATACAAAGGCACAGCTTTAGTATAGATCTCCCCTCCCCTTGTCGACTTTAAATATTTTTGGCCATTTTTGCGATGAATTAACATGGCTATCTCAATTGCGTAACTGACGATCTTGGTGAGAAACGTCCGTATTACTTCGGTGCCAATTTTCAAATTTTTCTAAATTAAAGTTGTTCCATACAAAAACAAAAAAGAAAAACTGTTTTATGATATATACAAAATAAGAATAAAAAATTCTAATAAATTCGAAATTATTACAATTTACAATTAAGGTGAAAACATAAAAGAACCTTTATGTTACGTATAAAGTATCAATTAAAACGAAAAATTTTGTTTTACTGTAGAAAAGAAAAGTACTACTAAATTAAATAAAAATTTTAAGCAAATACCAAGTATTTCCATGAAAATATTTATTTACACGCGAATATTTTCATGGTATATTAATTTTTTTTTCTAATTTTTATTGTTTATCACGCGAAATTAAAAATATTTTATTTCCGGAAAAAAAAAATAAATAAACGTGAATTTTGCTTATTTTGGCATCAAATATATTTTTCTTTTTAATCATTTTAAAGTTAAAATGGAGTTTTTATTTAATATCTTTTGATCCAATTATCCGATTGAACTGAATTGTAAATCTAAACCATTCTCGAATCCACCTGAAGACACACAAAAAATTTCATTAAGCTCGGTCCAGCCGTTTAGGAGGAGTTCAGTGACATACACACGCACAAAAGAAATATATATATAAAGATATATATATATATATTATTCACATATTTTCATGAAAATTGAACTGTAGTTTTATAATATGCTGTCTAGGCCAAATATTAATTTAAATGTAACATGAATGAAAAATTGAAAAAGTGTGAAAATTGCAGTTCCCCCTCCTCCACTATAAAACTCGTGACATCTTAATTGGTTACAATAATTTTCTTTTTCATCGCAGACAGTCGTCTAGCAGTTGAAATGATGTTGTCATCTAAATTTCATACTTTCGTTAATTCAAAAAAAATCTAATTGGTGTATCGATGAGCTGCTTGAACTCTTAAATTCAGAAAAATCACCCCTTGTATTTGGTACCGAATTCGTAACGATCAGACTAATATTTTTTATTTATTTTCCACTTTTTCTGCTTTTAACTCCGTTAAAATATCTATTTTTATGCAATCGCGGTGAATACTCAGTCACTGAGATCGCTTTTTGATTAGACATAGGTCGACATTTTAATTAATATCTCCACAACTAACTTAATTTTTTTTAATTCTGTTTCCAGGAGCCCCTCGGGAAAGCCCCTGAGCATCCGTATGTCAATTCTTGTACTTTTTCGTTCAATAGGGGCTGAATAGATGCTCAGACAGACAGTCAGACATCTTCTTTTATTATTATAGATAAATTAGTGTATGGTTCCTGTTCCTGTTTTTACCGTAGAAGTAGCATTTTAAGAGATTCCAAAAAGTGGCATTAATCAATATTTTCTTGGTATAATAATTCAGTTGGTTTTAAATGTATAATTTGCATCTTTTTTTTTTTTTTTATTTTTTTTTTTTAGGTCTTCTTAGGTTGAAAATAAAAAAATTTCTAACTCATTAAATTTGGCTAAACTGTTCGTAGAAGAAATTAAAATGCATTACTATTTTAGAATAAGGGGCGAGTATTTTTTTTTTTTTTCTTTAATTTTCTTCTTTCCTTCCTTATTTTGAACCTATTCTTTTTTCTGCATATCGCTGACAGATAGACAGTTAAAATGTGTTTTAACTGTTTTGAAACTCTCTATATTCGTATTTATACATACAGGATGAACAGTTATGTTTATTTATTGATCTTTATTCTGAACGTAACTTTTGTTTTATAGGAAGGAAAACAAATAGAAGTGTTAAGTGGTTAAACTTATAATGAAAGTTAAGCTGAATCACCATTCTCATAAGCCCGAACAAGCGCAAAATTTCATCATTGAATATAAATTAGTACTGTTCGAAAGGTACTGGAAACTGCTGAAGTGAGCCGCAACTACATATTGAGAGCGGATCTTTTTTCCTCACAAAAAGCTATTTTTTATTGAAACAATCAATCGTTCAATCATCAGAATGATTGGATTCATTCAAAAATGCCTACAGGTAAGACTTTCATAATTCAGTGTTAACATTTTTGCGCGAGGTTAAACCAAATATTGGTACTACAGTAGCTGCAGCCAAAACATGGTGAAACATTTACCATTTTTTGACATTTTATTAAACCAAAATTTGATACTACAGTATTCGAAACCATATGATGGTGAAATCCTTGACCAAGATTTGGTGATTTTTTCAACAAGAATCACAAGGATATAGTAAAATGTTTCCCTGCCGTATGATTTCAGCTACTTCTGAACCAAGTTTTGGTTCAACCTCATGCATTGCAGCTACTGTAGTACCAAATTTTGGTTCAACTTTGAACTGAAATTTTTAACTGCTTTCAAAATTGTCAAAATATTGAATCTGTATGGAGTATTGTGCACGAATTTGTGCAACAGGCAAAACTCCTCTCACTTTCATAGATTTTGAAGACAAAATCTATAAATATATGTAACAAAAAGTCATTCTTAAGGATGTTTTTTTTCCCTGCGCCCAACAATGCTTTTCAAATGGGATTTGAACAGTATCGAAATTCGAATACATCGAAATTCCTCATTGAACAAAATCCACATAGAACGTATGTTAAGCAAATATTCCAGACTTCATTTTGACTCAAGACTGCACTGTCAAAAAAAGTCTTGTTTGCCACCAGAAATTTTCTGTAATTCAGAAAAATACGTTCTATCAACGGAAAAATTACGTTGATAGAGAGTATTTTTCTCAATAACAGGAAATTTCAAGCAGCAAACTACAGCAACTTTTTTTTGACAGTGTGTATACTCGTATGATTCGAAACCCTTGTTGGTACAGAGGACTATTAGTCTCAATCTACGGATAAAACGTTGTCGCGAGTTTTACGATGGTTGGACATTTACCGAAACAGAAAATTTATCAAAAATATAACTGAATAATTTGACAAAATAATTGCAAATTATTAAGTTGCCGGACGTTAAAATTGATTCTTTATATATTATAAGCGATATAATATTAAATATTGTATATTTCAATGTGATATCAAATACGGTGGATTTCTAAAATATTGTGCTGCTTTTGTCTTGTGTTATGTATTATTAATATTCCTATTCAATGAAAGGCAAAGCTGCGAATAGTCAGGTACAGCGCCAGTACAGCGCCGATTTCGCGGGTACAGAGTTAATAGCGAAACGAATCGGGGGGGGGGGGGTGAAGCCTCCCACGGTGTTTGATGAGTAGAGTGAGCTGGAGGCAGTGCTCCCTAGGGTTGTAAAAAAATATTTGTTCATATTTTAAGTATTAAAGTTTAAATATTATTAGAAAATCTATATCTATTAGTTCATATTTAATATCGAAAATAATAATAATAATAATATTTTTTCAGGTGAATAATTGTTTTTAAGCTAATTTCTTTTATATTATAGGCAATGAATTTTTTTTTTTTTTTAAACACCTAAAATGCATGTTTATTTGTTTTACTCTCCACTGCTTTCCAGTGGCACATTTCACAATTTATATATATAAAGAGCACATTAGCTCATATTTTGTGTATAGTTAAGAAAATCAGATGGATTTGATTTTGTGTGTATGCATATATAATAGTCAAAAAGGTACGAAAATCTGCATTTAGGCTCAATTTTAACTTTCCTAATGCACATCAAAGCCTGATTTTTAAATGATTGATATTTTTTTTTAATAAATTAATTTAAAAAAAAAATTTCTTAGCTTTAAAATGAGCTTTGAATATACGCGTTCATTTATTTATTTATTTATTTTCCAACATAAAAATAAATATATTTATTTGCGCGGGAATAATTAAAAAAAATATATCAAAAACTGAATTTGTTTATGCATCTGACATAATTAACGTCATTATAGCTTTAGAATTTTTATGCATGTTGATAAAGTACTATGTCCCGTGTAAATCTGTATATATAATACGATAAAGCACATGATATCGGCGTTAATTGTTGGATGTAGATTGGTAACGGCATCTGCCAGAAAGTTATTATGTTTAATGCAATCCAAATATGTACAACAGAAAATTTTCGCCCATATACAATAATGTATTTGAATACTTATTGTAAAATTCCAAGTAAATGCTTATATTAAAAGTGCCTGTACTCGAACTTTTTTCTGGTTTCAAAAAAACGTTTTGTAATACGTTTATATACAATGATAAAGATTTAGAATCTGAGCTCCCTCCTAATATTTGTTTTAATCTTATAATTATAACTGACTCACAGAAACCCAGGCACACAGAAACGCCGACCCACAGGAAAAACTTGATTTCCAGATTCAGAGGACCTCAAACTCCAAAGCATATTAAAAACTCAGTTGCGAAATTCGACCCAAAGACTACTTTCTCTACCATGGTAGAAAAATTCAACGAAATAAAAGAAATAATATTTTATTTAATTTACGTTTTCCGCAATACGATGGATTTCTAATGTTTATTTAATTAATCATAATATTGTTTCACCATCTAGAAAAGTGTAAACTAGAAATTCTCAATCATTTCATCTTTCCATGTTATATGTATTCCTTATGCGCATATCTTCAAAATCTATATTTCTAGTTTAGGGATGTAGAAAATGACTACTTATTCCTTCTAGATGGAGTTATTATTATTTTTTTTTTATCTCAGCATATTCTATTTTAGTAAATCAATTTCTTGAGAAATATATTTCAAATTAAGTTTCTTCGTGAAATAATATCTTATTTAGTTTAAGGAATAAAATCATACCGACGTGCTTATGATGTTATATACTTTAATCATTTCACCAGCTATCCCGAGATAACTCGGGGGAAATTTAGCCTTCCACGCTTCCAGTGAAGTGGTTAAATGATATGTTTTTAAAGTTGGCTGTTCGACATGTTTAAGAAAATATTTTGAATGAAATATTTGAATTAACGCTTGAAATATTTACATAATAACGTTTCTTCGGAAGTTCTACTAAAGATTTTAGAGTCATTTGTGCACATGGAATTTTTTCTTTGTGATAACCACTAATGACGATAACAAAAAAGGAATGCTAGATGTTATAACTTTTCCAGTTAAGGTATTATTTTGTGTTATGAATGAAAAAATAAATAAAAAATAAAGTTCATTGACGAAAAATTGCTAGATGCGTTTACTCAGCCGAACGAAAGTGATCATTGACGCATTTATCTTATAATGATTTATAAAATAAGATAAGAAATCTAAAAACTCGTTAAGAAAATCTACTGCAAGAAAGAGAAAAGTTTTAAAAGAAGACTCATATTCTTATTTTTTCTTACTACTACTACTAATAATAATAATTATTATTATTATTACTTTATTATCAACAAATTTTTGAATTACAAATTGAAATTAATTTCATTTGTATGTATACATAATTTAAAAACGGACGTTCGAAACTATATGATTAATTTTAATTAAAAATTCTGGAGCTCAACGTAGATTTGCTTCAATTAACTATCATATTCAAAATTTATTTTCAAATAAATAAATAAATAAATAAATAAATAATAAACAAGTAGGATGTGACCACCACATGCCTTTTTTCTATATAATTTTACAAAAAATTTATTCAATACAAATTATTTATTAAATTATCAAATTATTTTCCATCATAAATGTAGACGAAATTTATCTGACAGAATTATCTCCTTATATTATTAAAATCTGTGCGCATCTGTCTGTCTGTCTGTCTGTGAGAAATGCCTTGTCATCGCTAAAGCTCCGGCGCTAATGGTCGCATCGACTCGAAACCGGTGTCGACAGACGCAGAATTTCTTCATCTCGACATCGCAATAATTCGCTAAGCTATGCGATCCTAATTAGCGGAGATATTAATTAAAATGTCGACCCATGTCTACCGAAAAATGACCCAGAATTCATGATTAAATGCTTAAAAAGCGACATTTTTACGGAAAAAGTGGAAAATAAATTAGAAATATCAGTCGTATTGTTACAAACAAGATACCGTTAAAAGGGCTTTTTTTTTCTCAATCCGATGGTTTAAACGCCTTATCGATCGGACAATTAGATTTTTTTAAATTAACTAAACTATAAAAAAATGTTGGCAACAAATCACAAGATTCTTAGCTTTGCAGACGATAGTCTACAGTCTTGAACGGAAAGAAACACATCTGGTATTTAATGAGGTCACGTGTTTTTGTACTGCGATTAAAAATAACAATTTTCTATTTTCTTCAAATTTTCAAAATTAGCACATTTTAATTAGTATACAATGTCAACACCACAAAACAAACTTGCAGTTAAAATTTCATCGATTTTGGTCAATAAACAATATATTTACATTTTAATTGCAAATTAAATTTTATCTTTACACGCCTGACATTTTATCTGTCGAAAGAGGATGCGAGTTTTAAAACGACACAAATACACTTAAGGTAAAAATATTTATTTTTCTATTTACTTCCATTAACCGACTACCGTAGATAATGGAATTCGAAATTTCACCTGACTTACACGTTTTGAGGTGTCATGGCGCTGTAATAATTTAAAATTTCAATATTTAAAATTCTAATTATGTTTAATTTTTTTTTTTAATATGTCATTCGATACACATTTTAAAGTACGGTTACATTATCGAAAGGAGAATTCGAGATTTCACCCGATTTACACGTTTTGAGGTCTCCTGATAAGGTTTTCTTTTGCATCGCAAAAGTGGAATTCGAGATTTCAGCTTATTTACAAGTTTTGAGGTCTCCTTGAATGGGTTTTCTTTTGTATCTCAGCTACTAATTAAAGTGTCGAAAGTGGAATTAGAGATTTCACATGATTTACACGTTTTGAGGTGTCCTGAATGGGTTTTCTTTTGTATCTCAGCTGCTAATTAAAATAATTTCATAAGTAATACATCATTTGAAAGCTTTGTTAATTTGGGATTGAATAGTAGATTACAGAAATTCGATATTTCGACATTTCTCCTGATTTAAACGTTTTGAGGTGTCCTGAATGGGTTTCTCTTTTGCCTCAGTTACTAATTAAAAAAAATTTCATAAGTAATAGATCATTTGAAAAGTTTGTTGAGTTGGAATCGAACAGTAGATTACAGAAATTTCTACCGCCAGATGACGCAGTAATATTTTTAAATTACAATATTTCTATTTCTAATCATAATTAAATTTTTTTTAATGCGTCATTCGATACACATTTTAAAGTACTTTTACATAATCGAAAATGGAATTCAAGATTTCACCGGATTTACACGTTTTGAGGTCTCCTGAATCCGTTTTCTTTTGTATCTCAACTACTAATTAAAATAATTTCATAAGTAATACATCATGAGAAAGCTTTGTTGATTTGGGATCAAACAGTGGAATACAGAAATTTCTACCGCCTGATGGCGCTGTAATATTTACAATATTTCAATTTCTAATCATGATTAAATTATTTTTAATACATCATTCGAAATATATTTTAAAGTTCTTTTATATTATCGAAAGTTTTCAGCAGATTTACACGTTTTGAGGCGTCCTGATTTGGTGTTCTTTTGCATCTCAGCTAATTGAGTAAGACCGTTCAAAATTGGTATACGTAGGTTAATTAGAAGGGGCTGAAAGGGTGTGGAAGAAATAGGCGTGCACCGCGCGCGTATCCCCTAACTTGTGCGCGCTCAGCGCGCACGGGGCTGCACTGCCGAAGGCAGTGGGGACCCGGTCCGACTTTTTAACCGATGAGAAATAATTTTTTTAATTTTCTTTTCTTAAGAATAAAAATTTGATTTGAGAAGGAATACGTGCGCGCAGCGTGCGTATACCTTCACACGTGCGCGCGCACCGCGCATGGGTCTGCGCTGCCGTGGGGACCCGGTGTGATTTTTTACCCGATCAGAAATGATTTTTTTAGGGGTCACGAAGTGTCAGGGAAGGAATGTGGGCATGCAGCGCGTGTATTCTTTAACTTGTGCGCGCGCAACGCGCACGGGACTGCACTGCCGAAGGCAGTGGGGACCCGGGCCGACTTTGTACCCCATGAGAAATGATTTTTTTTTCTTTTCTTTCCTTAAGAATAAAAATTTGATTTGAGAAGGAATATTTGCGCGCAGCGCATGTATACCTTCACACGTGCGCGCGCAGCGCGCATGGGTCTGCGCTGCCGAAGGCAGTGGGGACCCGGTGTGAGTTTTTACCCGATCATAAATGATTTTTTTTGGGGGGGGGCACGAAGGGTCAAGGAAGGAATACGCGCGCGCAGCGCGTGTATCTCTTAACTTGTGCATGCGCAGCGCGCACGGGACTGCGCTGTCGAAGGCAGTGGGGATCCGGGACGACATTTTACCCGATCAGAAATGATTTTTTTTTTCTTATCTTAAGACTAAAAGTTACTGTTAGTGATTCATTAATTATAGTGATTCATTTGAAAATACTGACCCGCTAGCGGGTGAAACTCGCTAGTATGCATTACTAAATGCTGAAAGTCATTTTTTAGAAAGTCATTTTTTTGCCAGTATCAAAAGAAATAAGAATTTTTTTCTAAGACTAAAAATCGATAACTTTGTTTTAAATTATCGAAAATCTATATTTCAAAAATTCGTTTTAAAGGTATTGACGAGATCTTTCGAAAGATACCCATATTGAAAATTTACTTCCCCCGGGGGAATACTACTGAATACTACTGAATATATATCTATATATGTATATATATGTATATATATATATATATATATATATATATATATATCTGGTGTTTTATCAATTTATCTGAAAGTGAGAATAATTTTTGTTAAAAACTCTGTATATTATAAATATACAGATATATATGCCGATTTTTTTTTTTTTTAAGTTTTCAAATAAATTATTATATCTTCGTCATTTAACATGCTATCGTCACATAAATTCATACACAATCTCTATTGTGTCCATATTAATATATCTAAAGTTACAGATCCTTTCGTTTATTTAATGATACAGGGTGATATTAACAATTATTGATTTTGATGAATTTGTTACTGGTCCCCTAAAAGTTGTCTTTAACCAATCTTCACTGAAAAACATGAGGAAAATCCAGTTCTTTAAATACCCAACGTTTGAAAACATTTCATCGATAGACACGTTTGAAAATCTTACCAAAATTTTGAGCAGGTCTGTAAAAACATATGATTTTTTTTTCTATTAATTCACCTTTAGTAGTAACTTTATATAAATTAAACACATTAAAAGACATATTAGGTAAATTGAAATTTAAAACGTAGAAAAAAGTAACTACTAGAATACTTAATAATTTAGTACAATATGAAATACATTGTCAATAATATTACAATAGCGAAACAGTTATATTTTAAATGAATAAACAAATAAAATATTATTATTTTTTAAATTAAAAACTTTTTCCCTCAGCTTGATTCGCAATAAAAAGTATGAAAAGTTTAAAATGAAATGTTCCCACCTAAATTTCATACTTTAGTTAATTAAAAAAGAAAAAAACTCTAATTGTCGTATCTGCTTGCGTTGGTACCAAATTTGTAACGATAAGACTGACATTTTAAATTTATTTTCCCCTTTTACCGTTTTTAGATTGGATTCGGTAAAAGGTTTATGACAGAGAATGTAAGCTAAAAAAAAAAAAAAAAAAAAAAAAACTTAAATTTTCTTTCCTCAAAATAAACGCAAAAGCTGGGTCTAACTGCATTAAAAAAAAATGCGAATGCTGTGTTTAGTAGCAGTAGAAAAATACATTAAAATATATATACATATCATGGTTGGTTTAATGGCTTTTAATGGCGAGAGGTCCACAGTAGGACATGCTGTTAAACATCATGCGTTTATAATCAGCAAAAACAGTACTTTAACAAAATCGTCGATCCTGCATCCAGTAGCATTAAAAAGTATTTTTAAATATGTATTAATATCATGCATTTACTATCAGTAACGAATAAATCATTAAGTATCAGACAGCTGTCAATTAAATCATCAATGCTGCATCTAGTAGCATTAATATCTTGTATTTATTATCACTAACGCATAAGTCATTAAGCATCAGACAGCTGTCAATTAAATCGTCAATGCTGCATCGAGAAGCATTAAAAAATATTTTAAAATATGTATTAATATCATGTATTTATTATCAGTAAAGAATAAGTCATTAAGCATCAGACAGCTGTCAATTAAATCCTCAATGCTGCATCTAGTAGCATTAAAAATATTTTAAAATATGTATTAATATCATGTATTTATTATCAGTAAGGAATACGTCATTAAGTAATAGACAGCTGTCAATTAAATCGTCAATGCTGCATCTAGTAGAATTAAAAAATATTTTAAAATATTTATTAATATCATGCATTTATTATCAGTAACAAATAAGTCATGAAGAATCAGACAGCTGTCAATTAAATAGTCAATGCTGTATCTACTAAATTTGAAATATATATTAAAATGTGTATCAATTTTATAGTTTTACTATCAGTAAAGTATAAGTCATCAAACATCCGACAGCAGTCAAATAAAATCCTCTTGTAAAGTGAAAGAAACCCCAACCAGAGAATACGAATGCAGGTTCATGAAATTTCTGTGATAAAACTTCTATACTAATCGGGAATTTTTTTCTTTCTCCAGGACCTAATAAATATAGCATTTCAATATTAGTTTGTTTAGCTATTTTATCAGCTTCATTAACAGCAGAAGCGAAGAAAGTTATCATTGTAAATTGAGAAAAATTAAGTACTGTAAAAAAAAAAGACCACTGGACGAAATTCTGATTCAAAAAATTTCGTTGTTCCAAAGAATACCGCGGTTGCACATAAAGTACACATGAAAAATTGTGGAATAGTTAATATTTCGTTTATATTGTTATACAATGATAAGATGACATTATAATGTTGAAAGGTACTATTACAGATTTTTGAATTTATATCATCTCTCCTTATAGCATTCTTTTTAATAGAAATGTACTTGTCCAAAAGCAATTTCATATAGCGGAAAATAACTATTAAAAAAAACAGTAAAACAGGACGGAAAAAGAAAAGTGGTATATATTATAATAAATCTAACAGTATAAATTATTATTGTTGTAAAACGCCAATCAATATTATAAGAATCCAATTTCCTTATAAATAAATATGAGTAATTTGCCCTTATGTCTACTGTGTCATGAGACATTACAAAAGTTCGAAGAAGACAGAGAGATCCCAGAACAAACAAGCAAATACATACATCCTTTCCAGGGGGTGTAACTTTAATTGTATTTCCAACGTATATTAATCTGGATATTGCTTTGCGAATTTTTATCTGAAAGTGAAAACTGACGTACCATATTAAAAGCACACTAAAATATGTGACAAATGATGTCAAAATTATCTTGCTGTTTGATGCGTCGTAAATTTCAATGTACGTTCTTGATATTTGACTGTACAATGCAACTGCCCAGATGAACGCATTTGAAATGCGTAAAATAAATTTAATAGTTTCAGAACGTGAAGTAATATTTGATTTACAAATATCGATACCAAATATATAAAGTAACCAGTTGCATCTTTCAAGCCATAAATCGTTATTGGGGTTGTTTAATTGTTTAATCCTCTGGTTAAACAGTCGTTTACAACAATTATTCATACACCATTTCATACTGATTTTCTCCAAATTTAAAAACCTACGAATTTACTCTGGATATACTTTTTAAAATAAAATCTTTAGAAATCGTTTGCCGTACATAATAAACATTCGTCTTTCAAAGAGTCTTTTAGAAGTGTGGGTCGACATAGTAACAAAAATTATTTTTCAAACAAAACATTTCTTTGTATTGTTTATTGACATAAAAGTATTTTTTTATGGAAACATTTATTAAATTGTTATTTTTGCAAGTTAAAAGGCATTGTGACTTATTATTTCAATCAACAAAATTTCCTTTTAAACAGATAATCATTTTGAAAACATATTTTCATTTCAATCAATTTTTCCTTTTATTCATGCAGAGAAAGTATTGTATTTGGGTCAAATTCTCGAAATTGTATTTCTTGTATATTTACACATTTTGAGGTCTCTTGAATCCGAAAATCATGTTTTAGCCGTTTGTCTGTGTGTGTGTGTATTTTTGTTATCAGCATATCTCAAGAACAAATAATAGTTGAAAGTCCAAATTTGATATTCTAAATGTGTATTATATAGAAATGCTAAACTAAACTTTTTGTTGAGATCGAGAATATGGTTCGTGTCAGGTACACTCAAGTGAATTCAAATACATTACGTCTATGATTAAATCTATATGCTTGATTTAAGGTAGGCTACTGGAAATTTCTAAAACGCTAATATCGCTGAGTGAAAATAATAGTTCTGATGTACTAATAAAAATTAAAAATTACCGCAATGATATCAACTTTAAATATTTTTTCTAAGTATATTTGATCACATAAGGTTGTTCACGCAAAATTTATATAATTATTGTCATGTGATGTTAAAAGTGAATGTGTATATTTTTAAATTAGCATTTCTAAAGTACTGTTTGCCTTACGAATGCAAAAATACTACAAACAGTGTCGTGTATAAAAAGAAAATCATATTTATAAATTCAATGTATAGTATTTGTTGTTTCGAAAGTGAGTATCACTCACATGACTTTCTCTTACCCTGAAATTTAATACTATAAATATATATTGGATAATAAGAGGTAAGATAACGAATACTGTTAAGTAAACTTGTGTTAAAACAATTCAATTTAGGCTTCGAATCAGGTTTTATTGCAAATAATTCTTTGTGAAGGAGCTACCGCCCCCCTTCACACAAAATCCCCGTATCATTATTGTATACCTACATTTATATAGAATTCAAATCTGTTATGACATTCAAAATCTCATTTAAAACATTCTTTGAAACTTAAAAATCTTGATCAAACTTTCCTAGTAACAAACGTATTAACGTCAAAATACAACATTTGGATAGCCTGAAATTACTTGTTTTTAATTTACTCTAAGTGACACATTCAGAGATCAAGCGTTAATTTGACTTCGGTAATCAGGAAGCCTCAAAACGGGTAAATATACAGAAAAAAAAGCGATGAATATTTAGCTTAAAAATATATATTATTTACCGTATGGCTATTAGGAATTAATTTCAATTCCTGAGAATTTTTCCTGGACATGACAAAATATTATATTAAAGCACTTTCGCTAACTTTAAAATAGAATGTTAGGTCTTAAATATTGGCCGCTCTGTATATCTTCTGAAGGTTATGTACACATCACATGGTGCATATAAATATAATTGTATATTAATAACACACGGTGCACCTGAAATATATTTTCATAAATTTTCGATCATTGTCGCTCTATAATCAAATTCTTTTGTGTAGTCCTGTATACGAACATTCTTTATAGACGTGATGGATTTGAATTCTCTTAGGTGTTCCTGTACTCGAATTGTCTGCTTCATCGCAAAAAAAAAAAAAAAAAAAAAAAAAAAAATAATAATAATAATAATAATAATAAAGTTTAGTGTTATATGTTCTTGAGGTATGCTGAAAACAGACAGACACACAGACGAACCGCTAAAAACATAATTATTGGATCCAGCGCACCTCAAAACGTGTAAATATATATTAAAAACTCGATTTTGACATTCTGACCTAAAATCAATATTTTATCTACCGTATATATGGTAAGAGAAAATAAAAAGTGGCGTCCGTAAAATTTTTGCTTTAAAATATAGCTAACACAAATACCTAAAAATCAATTTCTGAAATTTTAGAAATTCGACCCCAAAGAGGGTAAGGGGGAAAACGAGATTCCACATGCTCAAAACGTTATTTAACATTTTTTGTTTGGGATATATAGTATTCTTTATATCTCAAACAAAATTTCATATAAAAAACTATATGCTTGTCATAGGGGAAGGGAGAAAACCTAATTTCACATAGTATTCTATATATCTCAAACAAAAAAGATATACGTAAAATTTTTGCTGAAATATAGCTAACAAAAATATCTAAATACGAAGTTCTGAAATTTTAGAAATTCGTCCCCAAAAGGAGGAGGGGGGAGGGGCAAAACGCGATTTCAAATAATCTTTTACATCTCAAAAGAAAAAAACATATATATGAGGTTTTTGCTCTAAAATATAGCTAATACAAATACCTAAAAACAAATCTCTGGAATTTTAGAAATTCGTCCCAGGAAAGCCGGAAAGAGGGGTGATAAGGGGGGAAAATAGAAATACAGTTAGACCGTTCAAAATTGTTACATAAATGTTTTTGGAGCTTACAAGTTGAATGGGGATTTTTTCGAACGTGTAAAATTATTAGGAGAAGCGTTAAGGGGCAAAAAATTATAAATAGAGTTAGGCTGTTGAAAATTGGTGTAAAAAGGTTTGTGGTGTCTACAAGTCGAATGAGAATACTTTTTAAAGTGTAAAATTATTAGGACGGGCATGAAGGGAGGAGGCGAAGGGGCAAAGGAAATAAAAATAGAGTTAAACCAGTCAAAATAGATAAATAGTTTTTGGGTGGGCCTACAAATCGAATGCGGATATTTTCGAAAGTGTAAAATGCTTAAAAGAGCCAGGAATGGGAGGGGGGGCAATAAAATAGAAATAGAGTTAGACTGTTCCAAATTGGTACAGATAGGTTTTTCGGGCCTACAAATCGAATGAGGATATTTGAAGAGCTTGTTTCCAAAAGGTGTTAAGTCAAAATTTTAAAAAATTGACTTTTCGATGCCAATGTTTTCAGCACATGTCTAACAATGTATTTTCAATAAGAAGAACTTCCAAACAGAATATATTTGTATTCAAAACTGAGGGTGAAATTCGTGTTTTTTTTTCGAAAGGAAGTAAGTCACAAGTAAGTTTTGTGCCAAAAAGCATTAAGTCAAGTTCAACCAATTGTAGCGCGCCTTGAGATATCGTGGTTTGTCTGGTCTTGAGTGAAAAGTCAACTGTACAGAAAATAATGTTGCCGGTTGTCACATTTAGATAGATTTTTTTTTTTTTTTTTTTTTTTCCTTTGGCTAATAAGGTTAAGTTGGAAAGAATTTGTTGAGTGATTTGAATCAAGAAGATGTGGTATTATCTCCGCACCCGAGAAACTGTAAACGTGATCCAAAACTACGGAAAAAAAAGTATAAAAAATAAAATAATAAACTTCGTTCGGTGAGCATGGAATAGTCACCTGCAGTCATACTGACAGTGTGTTTAGTAAAGCAAACATCCTCACAAACGATGTTATCGAAGTAGCATTTAAGGCCATGTACTCATAAATAGCGACAAGATAATTTTTTTGTGTTCTCATATGAAAATTACACCTAAGGAGGCATATCACCAACGGAAAAATGAACCAAAACTAAGACAGATAAGTATAAAGTACTTTATTCATAATGATGATACAGATCTTCCCGTATGGGCTTCCCGTTAGATCTATTTTCTGTGTGGTAGCAAAAAGAGTTAGAAATATTGTTCAAATTTTGATAAAAATAGCGTTCGATTGCTCAGTGACTCGTGTGGAGGAAAAATAAAAATTATACCATGTTAGGAATGCTTTCAGCAGTGTTTTCTCAAAAAGGCATTACCTACCATCACATACTGCTTCCCAGTGCGTGGTCACTCATACTAACCAGAAGATAGAGCATTCGACCGAGTGGAGACTAGCTCAAAGAAAGTGGATACAATTTTTCTCCCTAGAGAATATTTTGAACATTTCTATAGGATTGATAATCTTTTGGAGTATAAGAAGTAGTGGAAATATATAGATTGAAAAATGTTTGCGCATAGTCGTCTAAAACACAAACAAGATTTCATGATAACGCAAAAGCACTATAAATTACAAAGCGACATGTGAAAATCAAGACAACTTACTGTGTTTCGTTTTGCCGTTGAAGATTCTGAAAAGATGCGAAAAAAAATTCTCCCGTGCGCCCCTTCTGAAATAAAACCGTAAAACATTATAAAACAAGAAGAAAAAAAAACGCTTTGAAATTACTTGAAGTTTTGGGAATTAATAAATTGCACGAACGTTTTTATTTTTATGAACAATCTTACAAGGATACACCAACAGTGAAAAGTATCGGAACACTAGCAAAAATTCCTACATAAAAAAAGCACATTTCATACTGTTTTGTTAAATCCTTGTCCAATCATGTTCTTACACTGACAAGTACAGGGATTCGACAAGGATTTATTTAACAAAACTGTATTAAGTGTACTTTTTTTATATAGGAATTTTTACCAATGCTCGAATACTTTTGCTGCCTACTGTAACGCTAACATAAGGGAAAATAATGATAACGATGAAGAAATAGAGTTTGTAAATGAAGGTTTGTGATAACTAACTAACTTCCAAAATTATCTATCTAAAATTTATGCCGTATTTACCTGAAAAAAAATACTTGGATTACTTTCAATTGGAAGTAAGTCATTTCATGTCGTTATTTGTTTGTGCTAAAAGGGCGTAAGTCATAGTTTTGTTCCGAAAGGAGTTATGTCATTTTTTTATTTTTTATTTCTAAAAAACTATATTGTCAGGATTTTTTAAACCATATAATTTAGTGTTATTGTCATCCATAGATTACTGGAAAAAATTATGTTTTTCTTAAATTCAATAATTAAACTTACATGACAAAATCGCGTTTTTTGAAGAATGGAGAAAATTGACTTAACGCCATTTGGAAATAAGTTCTTCGTTTTCGAAAGTATAATTTTTTAGGAGGGGCGGATAGGGGTGGGGGAAGAGCAAAATATAGAAATAGAGTTCGGCAGTTCAAAATCGGTACATAGAGATTATTGAGGCCTACAAAATTAAATAAGGATATTTTTAAAAGTATGGAATTGTTGGTGGAGGTAAGCGGGGATTTTGATCACCGTAGGCACTCCTGTAGGCCCCGTGATGACGATAATGATGATTAGGATAAGCGGAAAGGGGCGGAGAAGAGGCAAAAAATTAGAAATAGATTTAGACCATCCAATATATATATATATATATATATATATATATATATGTTTTTGGGGCCTACAAATCAAATGAGGAACTTTTCAATGTATAAAATTATTAAGAGGAACGGAGAACAAAAATGTTTTTGTTGTCTACAAATTGAATGAGAATACTTTCTAATATGTAAAATTATTCGAAGGGGCGGAAAGGGAGAGGCGAGGGGGCAAAAGAAAAAAAAAGGTTTCTCAATATACCTTGCTTTTACCTATGTAATATATATATTATATCTATCGCGCTTGGGCAGTGAAAATAGTTTTCATAAAAAGCCTCAGATTGCATGAGATATTTAAGATATTAGTATTACGATTGCAGCATATTGTTTCAAAAGAGTTTTTTTTAACTTATCTGAAAGTGGGAATAATTTTCGTTTAAAACTCTGTATATTATAAATAAAAAAATATGCTGATTTTTTTTAAGTTTTCAAATAAATGATAATATCTCCATTACTTAACATGCTAACGTCTTACATATTCATACACAATTTGTACTTGGTCCATATTAATTGGCCCCCTAAAAGTTGTCTTAAACCAATTTTCACCGAAAAACATAAGAAAGACCTAGTTCTTTAAATACCCATTGTTGAGAAAACGCATCGAGAGATAAGTTTTAAAATTGAAAAAACTGTTCGTTTGTAAATCGTGCTAAATATCTGAGTAGAAATGTAAAGATTTATGATCATTTTTTTTCCTCAGTAATTTAATGTGAGTAGTAATTTTATCTAAATTTAAATAAAGAAACAAACATATTAGGTAAACTGAAATTTAAAACATAGAGCAAAAATAAATACTAGATCTCTCTAAGAATACTTAGCGGTTTATTACAATATTAAATACATTGTCAGTAATATTAGAATAACGAAGCAACTATATTTTATGTGAATGAATGAAAAACAAGGTTTGATTTGCTTCAATTAACAAAACGCAAATCCTGTATCTAGTAGCATTAAAAAAAAAAAAAATAATAATAAAATATGTATAAATATCATGAGTTTATAACCAGCAAAGAATAAGTTATTATACATCAGAAGCAGTCAAATAAAATCGTTAATGCAGTATATAGTAGCATTGAAAAGTACATTAATATCAGCAAAGAATAGGTAAGCAGGCTTCCGACAGCAGTCAAATAAAATCGTCCTGTAAAGTGAAAGAATCCCCAACTAGAGAATACGAATGCAGGTTCATGAAATTTCTGTGATAAAACTTCTATACTAATCGGGAATTTTTTTTCTTACAGCAGGACCTAATAAACACAACATTTCAATATTGGTTTCTTTAGCTTCTTTATCAGCTTCATTAACAGCACAAGCGAAGGAAGTTATCATTGTAAATTGAGAAAAACTAAGTATTGTAAAAGAAAAGACACCTGGAGGAAATTTTGATTCTAAAAGTTTTGTTGTTCCAAAGAATTGCACATAAAGTACACATGAAAAATAGTGGAATAGTTAAAATTTCATTTATATTAATATATAATGATAATATGACATTATAATGTCGAAATGTGCTATTACAAGTTTTTGAATTTATATCACCTCTCTTTATAGCAATCTTCATAATAGAAATGTACTTGTCCAAAAGCAATTTCATATAGCGGAAAATAACTATTAAAAAAACAGTAAAACAGGATGGAAATAGAAAAATGATATATATTCTAGTAAATGTAACAGAATAAGTGATTATCGCTGCAAAACGCCAATCAATATCATAAGAATCTAATTTACCTAAAAAAAAGTATGAATATACTTTTCTTATGTCTGGTCTATCATAAAACATAACAAAAATTCGAAGAAGACAGACAGATCCTAAAAGAAACAAGCAAGTACATACAAACTTTCCAGGTGGTAAAACTTTAATTATATTTCCAACACGTTTAAATTTGAATATTGCTTTGCGAACTTTCATCTGAAAGTAAAAACTGAAAAAACATATTAAAAATAAACTAAAAAATATGACTAATGATGTTAAAATTATATTGCTTGCTGATGTGTTGTAAATTCTAACGTATATTTTTGCTGCTTGATTGCAAAATGCAACTGAACGGATGACTGTAATTCAAATATGTAAAGTAAATTTAGAAGTTTCAGAACGTGAAGTAATATTTGATTTACAAATATCGATAAATCCATAAATCGCTATTTGGATTTTTTATTTGTTTAATCCTCTGTTTAAAAGACCATTTACAACAATTATTCATACATAATTTCATTTTGAATTTCTCCAAATTTAAAAACTTACGAATTTACTCTGGATATACTTTTTTAAAATTAAAACTTCTGAAATCGTATGACGCGTATAATAAGCATTTTTTTTTTCAACGAATCCTTCAGAAGTGTGTGTCGACATAGTAACAAAAACGTTTTTACAAACAAAACCTTTCTTTGTATTGTTTATTGACATAAAGATATTTTATATAAAATTATTTATGAAATTTTTACTTTTCCAAAGTAAAATGCATTGTCAATTATTTTTTCAATCTAAAAAATTTCCTTTTAAACAGATAATAATTTGAAAGCATACTTTCATTTGAATGTATTTTTACTTTCTGTGGTCCATATATATGGTAGCAAAAGTATTGTTCTTCGATCAAATTTCGATATTGTGTTTCTTTTATATTTACACATTTTGAGGTCCCCTGAATGCAGAAATCATGTTCTAGCGATTCGGCTGTGTGTCTGTGTGTGTATCTCTCTGTTATCAGCATATTTCAAGAACAAATAATAGCAGAAAGCCCAAACGCGGCATTCTAAATGTGTATCATAGAGGGATGCTACCCTAAACTTTTCGTTGAGATCAATCAAATGGTTCGTATACAGAGACATCCAAGAGAATTAAAAAAAAAAAAAAAAAACTCGTACGGGTAAATCTGTATGCTTCAAGCACATACTATATCTATACGCTTGATTTAAGGTGGGATGCTGCTAATTTCTGAAGCGCAATTATCGCTGTAAGAAACTAATACTAGAAATGTTCTTATAAAAATTAAAAATTAACACAATAATATCAACTTTTAATTTTTATCTAATTATATTTGATCACATATGGTTGTCCCCGCAAAATTTATAAAATTATTGTCATGTAATAATAAAAGTTGGTTGGTTGGTTGGTGTCGTGTCCATGGGGAGAACTATAGAGAACCATGAGTGTGCAAAACACAGCCGGCCAACACTTTGATGTTATCTGAGTACAGACTCTCGATGTCCAAGGGGGAGAATTCCCCAAGCTGAGTCAGGGATCTTAAAATGGCTGGGCAGTCAAAACTATGTTTTGGTGTTATTGGAACATCACCACAGTTGCTGCAGAGACGGTAAGTTCTATTGCCATCTCTCAGGATCTTCATATCACGATAATGACCAGTTCTAAGGCGGGTGAGACTCCATCCCATTCATGGTCACGCCATTTTTAATTTTTTCGTTTCAAAGCCATTTTAGTGGGATGTGTTTTATATATTTTTAAGTCATTAAGTACTAATAATATTACAAATTTATCACGAATACTGAGAAACTGATTGTTTTCTATTTAGCAAATCCGTAGCAATGAATAAATGATTCAGAAGTAAATAACTCTGACCGTGTATACACGTTCATGACCATGAAAGGGTTAATAGTGAATGTGTATATTTTAAATTAGCATTTCTAAAATATTCTTTACCTTACAAATGCAGGAATACTACAAAAAATCTTGTGTATAACAGTAAATCCATATTTAAAAATTGTTTGTTTAGCATTTATTTCGAAAGAAACAAAATCACGTATATGTTGTATCACTCACTAGACGTTCTCTTACCTAAATTTAATACTATAAATACAGATTGGAGAATAACGAGTACTGTTATGTAAACTTATGTTAAAGCAATTCAAATCAGGCTTTGGATCAGGTTTATTTGACAAATAATTATATGCGAGGGGTGCTACCGGCTTCCTCAACCCTCCCATTCATTACTGCACCTACTTTTTATATACAAGTTTAATCTGTTATTAAAATAAATGTTCACTTCAAATTATTCAGACAACTTTCATATGCAGAATTCCTTGAAACTTATCAGTCCTGATCAAACTTCACACAGAACCTCCGTATAATTTTTGTACATATATTTATATAAAATTCAAATCTGTCATTAAATTCAAAAGTTCATTTAAAATTATCCAGACAACTTTCACATAAAACATTCCTTCAAACTTATCAATCTTGAACTTTCTTAGTAACAAACGTATTAACATCAAAATATAACATTTGGATCGCGTAAAATTATTTGTTTTCAATTTACTCTAAGAGGCCCAGATAAAGATACAACGTTAAAAATTTGACTTCCGTAATACGGAAGCCTCAAAATTTGTAAATAATAATAATTATATTAATAATAATAATAAAAGAGATGAATATTTAGCATTAAAAAGTACATATTTTGCCATATGGCTATTAGGAATTAATTTCAAATTTTCAGCAGCTTCTGTGGACATAGTACAATATTATATTAAAGCACTTTCACTAACAATAAGAAACAATGTTATTGTTTAAATATTTGCAGCCCTTTGTATCTTCTGAAAGTTATGTACACATCATATCTTGCACATAAACATAACCCTATAATTATTAACACACGATACAACCAGAAATACACTTTCATAAAATTTCAAGCATTGTCGCTTTATAATCTAGATCTTTTGTGCAGCTCTGTAAACGAACAGTGATGGATTTCCATACCATATGCTACATGAACCATGTTTTTACATATATAAAAACTAGTTGGCATAGGTGGACTCTGCTCAGTTCCCCATCATATTTATGTTCTCGTAAATATCTAGTACGAGACATATTATAATCATGTTAAAAGAAATGTATTTGACCAAAGCTTGATACAGTGACAGACCGAAATCCACGCCTAATAGGCTATCCACCGTTCACTTCAATATATTTATATTATTCTAAACTATTAATTAATTTTATCAGGGTCAATTCCGATGTTTAGTTTTCATGCTACTATTCCCAATGCAATAATCCTCAAAACTCACATTTATATGAAAAATTTACAACTTCGCTATGTAGATAAAATTATAAATTACGAATAATTTACGAAATTTTCCTATTAGAATATTTGTATTCAATCATGTTCAAACAAATATCATAAATGCAATTTTGAGGTTGTCTAATGTATTTATGATACTCAAAATTGAACTTTATGCTCAATATTGCCTTATTCTGACATGTTAAGTAAATCGTAAATTCCAAATAACTTAGGAATTTTTTTAATTGAAAAAAAATCATAGTCTATGATATTCATGCCAGTATCCTAAATAATATTTCGAAAGTGGTTTGACATCTTTAAGATGAAAATATCCCTCAAGATTTGCGTTTATGTGAAATTTTGCTCTATTCTGCCATGTTAAGAAATTCGTAAATTTCCAATAACTTACGAAATTTTTATATTGGAAAATTCATAGTCATAAATATTCATGCCAGTGTCCTAAATAATATTTCAAAAGTAGCCTGACATCTTTACGATGAAAATATATCTCTCAAAAATGACGTTTATGTTAAATTTCGTTCTATACTGCCATGTTAAGAAATTCGTAAATTTCCAGTAACTTGCGAAATTTTCTCAGTAGCATATTTATAGTTACCGATGTTCATTCCAGCATCAGAACTCATATTTTAAAACTGGTCTGACATTTTTACAGTAAAAAGTTTCCATTTAATGCATGTTTACGTTAATTTTTGTCCTATTCTCCCATGTTAAGAAAATCGTAAATTTCTAATAACTTACGAAGTTTTTTAATTCGAATGTTGCAAATGAATAGGGTTCTTGCCAGTGTCGAAAGTAATATTTTAAAACTGATCTGATCTCTCTGCGACAGTTTGTTTTGTGTACACAGACTAATAAACTAACGGACTAACGGACTAACCAACTAACACACTAACACACTAACAGACACCCTACAGACAGACACCATACAAATTTTGTCATTTTCGAATTCCTCACGCCTGAAAACGTGTAAAAAAGTCAGAAAACCGAGGTCGAAAATTTTCACGATTACCTAAGTTCCCCATACCTATAGTATGATGGGGAACTAATATATATTCGTTTCATTTGGTTTAATGTAGTCTGTACATGTTAAACTCTACTTATCTGCAATTTCCCCCACACACGTTATGTATTTTAATTCTTTTGGGTCTCTTTTTCTACATGCGTTATTTGCTTCATCTTAACAAAAAGTTTAGTGTAGAATCCCTGTATGATACACATGTAGAATATATAGTTTGTATATTCTGCGGATATTCGTTCTTGAGATAAGAGAAAGGTAAGAGAAAGTAAAAACAGATATCCGTAAACCATTTGCTTTAAAATAAAGCAAACACAAATATCTCAAAATTTATTTCTGAAATTTTAGAAATTCGGCCCCAAAGGAGGAGAAGGGGAAAAAACGCGATTTCCCATGCGTAAGACCGGATTTCAGATAATCCTATATATCTCAAACAAACAAACAAAAAAAAAAAAACAGATATACTTCAATTTTTTGCTCTGAAATTTAACTAACACAAATACCTAAATACCAAGTTTGGAATTTTATAAATTACACCCCAAGGGTGGAGAGGGTACAAAATGAGATTTCAAATAGTCTTTTATATTTCAAGCCCCCCCAAAAAAAAAAAAAAAAAAAAAAAAAGTGAGTTTTTTCCTCTAAAATATTGCTTATACAAATATCCAAAGAGGGATCTCTGGAATTTTAGAAATTCGTCCCAAGAGAGGTGGGAAGGTGTGTGTGTGTGTATGGGGGGAATAGAAATACAGTAAGACCGTACAAAATTAGTACATATATGTTTTTAGAGACTACAGGTCGAAAGGGGATATTTTCGAACCTGTAAAATTACAGTAGTTTGCATGAAAATTGCCCCCAACACCATTTTTTCATGTAAAATGACCTCCTAAAACAGAATATGACGAATATTTTGTCCTATCACCTACCGTGTTTTAGGGACGGTTCCCTACTTTTATCACTTTTCGGTAATTTTATGGCTATACGTTTGATTTTTAGAGGGGGAAATGATTATTTTAACTGTTAAATATCTTCTAAGGTGCTACAGTATTGGAAAATTATGAAACATGGATATTTGCGGTAAAGGGAAAATTTAGGGGGGATTAGCCACTGAAATTATGTATTACATTTCTTATATATTTTTAAAGATATTATTAATGATATTTATTAAACATTATATACACGT
Organism: Salticus scenicus; assembly: GCA_963930645.1. NCBI lineage: Eukaryota > Metazoa > Arthropoda > Arachnida > Araneae > Salticidae > Salticus > Salticus scenicus. The sequence goes on from OZ005662.1 coordinate 150,937,492, forward strand.
GTTTTTTCATTTTGAATCTTGATTATTAATTTCTGATAGTTTAAATAACGCACTATTTACCGCATCCTGAAAACGCAGCAGAATACATATGACGACAAAATTTATGAAGAAGAAACGAAAATACGAAACTTCCTCTCTCGTTTGTTTCAACGTGAAAACCACGATTTTCAGCTTCTCCTTCTAAAATTTTCTTTTCATTAGGATTGAGACTACGCAGTCTTATTACAAATATTGTATAGTGCGAATATGTCCAAATGTAATGTCAATTTTAATTTATCTAAACTATTCATTTTATCTAAATATTACTAACTGAAAGCATTTAATAACTGAATGTACAATTATTTAAAAATAAATAAATATATAAATAAATAAATAAATAATGCCTTAAATGCTTATTTACACATTTCAAAAACATTGAAATTAAAGTATTTACATGTTTATATGACGTACAGCCATATAATAATAATATCTACAAAGGTTTATAAACAATAAAATTGGTTTATAGTTGCTGTATTATTAACAGGTGAAATGTAGAAAAAACCAAGGAATGACACACAGAAAATCAGTGCTTTAAATTCTCAATTTGTAGTGCTTCATTGAGTACTCTGTATAAGTGATTATGAAAAAAAATATTCAATCTTTATGACAAAAGTATTGTTTTGGGGTTGAATTTTCTTTACAAAGTTTTTGCTAAATTATACTTTTTGAGATTCCCTGACTTCGAAAATCTGATTTTTTAGCGGTGGTTTGTGAACCTGTAATCAGCTAAACTCAAAAATATGTATTAGCATTAAGCTTAAATTCATTTTTCTAAATCTGTATCACATGATAATATTACTAGAAACTTTTCACTATGATCGGATAAATTGTCTGTGGTACAAGAACATACAAACAAATCCAAACAGCTTCCATGTTTCGGCGGAATTTATTATTGATATATTTTATTAATTGAACTACATTGGTGAAATACATTACATTAATTAAAATACAATAAGCGCTGTTGTTAAACAAAAAAAAAATAGTGCAAGATTTGTGTGTGTGTGTGTATGTGTGTGTGTGTGTGTGTGTGTGTGTGTGTGTGTACAAAATTTAAATATATCGTATGATGCGTATGTTGCTTATAAACAAAATACAGTGCCTCTAAAAACGAGTCGAATATATTCTGTTAATAAAAATATTTTCTATGTTACTTAATAAATTAATGGACAGTACTTTTTTATTTCCTAAGGAGGTAATTATTTTCAAAGATTTTTTTTTTTTTTTTTTTTTTTTTTTTTTTTTTTTATGAGACCTACTACGAAACATTGAATCTACTCAAAATATTAGTGTAATATTATTTTCGCAATGTCAAAAGTCAACAAAGATTGTGCCTAGTTTCGGTTTCTTTTTTAATGGTATCATATGAAATATCTATAATTAGCGCAATAGAACTTTCTATCACTTAAGCATGAATGATTTGTAAAATAATTTTCTTGTCTCCGGTTTAAGACTGATTTAATTAAATGACTTTAATTAAAATCCAAATAATTCCAGTATTTAGAGTTGTTAAAAAGGGCTGTAACAAAGTAACAAAGGTTAGCTACGTTCCTTTCTAAGACAATATTCATCATTCCGGTCAACTCATACTTTTTGGTCACGTAGTTTTTAGATTGGTGTATTAAAAAGCTTTTTTTTTTTTGTTTTTAATCAATATGTAAAAAATAAAAAATAAAAATGTCTATAAATAGGTAAATATGAGTCCAGAGTCCAAATCTCTAAATTTAGCTGAGATTTTATAGAATAATAATACCTAATTAAATTTAAGGCTAACAGTTCGTTGGTATTTTACAATTGGTCAGCTACCGTTCGTCTATCTGAAAATTACCCATTTTATAGAAAAATATTATTTACATTGATTACAAATATTAAAAAGAAGATTTAGCGTTTTTTATAAAGGTAGCTTAAAACGTGTTACCTTCTAAAAATTTATTTGGTAGTTGTTTCGATTTTACTACACAGAAAAGATATTTTTATGTTTCATAAATATCGTAAAAATAAACTAAACTTTTTCTTGCACATCCCAGGAATTTTCGCCACTGTATTTCAATTAAATTTCACTTTTACACATTACAGCCTTTATCACAGCCTCATTGAACTACAAATAGTACATTATTTCTTATTTCGAATAAAATTTTTTTTTTTTTTTTTAATCTTACTTTAATGTTGCGTAAACACCCTAAGAGAAAGAAATATTTCTCGAAGTGAGTAATAAAATTATTTTAAGATTCTGTAAGTACAACGACATAATGTCACGCAGTGTGTTTAAAGAATCAATAAATTGCTTTTGCAGCAAGATTTTGTTCTAAATGAAGTTAGTATATGTATTTACTTCACAGATTAAAATTAGTAGGCCACCTGATATTTTAAAACAAAATTTTATTTGCTTACTTCTTTGATTTCAAAATATGAAACATTTGTAAATATTAAAATACATATTACTGTGTATATGTTATTTAATACCAGAAATTATAGTCATTTGCAGGTATAAGTAAAAAATAAAATAAATAACAATATATATATGTATATATATATATTTAATAAGTTGTGTTTATCGCTTAGCCTAATACACACTAAGGCAAAAAAAAATGACGCACCAAGAAAGAATAATGCAAACTTGACATAAACTCACATAGGTTTATATGGAAAATGCAAAAGTTTAAAGTTTGGCTACCATCGAATGAGCATGCAACGCTGCAGCGCATCTTAAATGCGCAATTGGCAGAATATTAAAAATAAAAAATTTTGATTCCAGGTCATAAATTCGTCAAAATTTTATTCTGACTACTCCGGTAGACAGTAACTATGCCTCGCATACAGGAGCGCAAACAATATGCGCAGATGTCTACATTTGAGGGAGATGTGTAGTTTGGCTCAAAGAAGCCGGCTGGTCTAATCCGCGAATTGTTTGACAATTGGTTAGGAACGATGCTATTATTAGATTATATTGACAGGCATGGATGAACCATGGCTGAAAACAGCGTCAGGGAGGAAGCGGTCCGCCTACAGAGAGGATAGAACGTGAGAACCAATGAATAGTCAAATCTATACTCAAAGCTCCAATTCATCCTTATCATCGATTCTACGTGGGACTGGTACTTCAGTGACTTCAAAGACCATTAACAGGCGGCTCGGGGAAATAGGGTTGAGCTCACGGAGCTCCCTATGCGAAACTATTGAACTCTGTATAACGAAAAGCACGTTTGTAGTGATATCAGGATCGTTCTAACTGGAATATCTCTGAATGGAGTAGATTTGTCCCGAAGACCAGTGAAGACGCGTCTGGTGACGCCCCGAAAAAAGGGGGATTCCACCTTGACTGTCGCCAGCTATTCGGTCCGACAACCGGGAGTGAAGGTTTGGAATGCCATTTCATTTCATAGCAGAATCCCTTTGGTTGTCATCCGTGGCATTTTTACACCATAGCAACATCGACGACATTCCACCTTCCGTTGTGTTTCCTTTGATATAACGCAATCCTGATCGTACATTTTAGCATGATAATGCTAGCCCACACAAAGAGATAGTTTTTACTTCTTGTTTTCTGTTTGTCTATTGTTTTGGCCGGTAAAGTCATCGGATCTCTCTCCCACTAAGGGCGTTTGAAGCATCCTGAAAAGTAACCTACAATCAGCTTAGGATTTTGCCAATCTAAAGCTCCAATTGGACAGAACTTAGCATGATATTTCGCAGGAGCACATTTGTGAACCCTATCAATTAATAGCAAGCCAAATAACTGCTTATATAAGTGTCAGAAGTGGACCAAAGCGTTATTGACATGTTTACTTTGTGAGGCCATTTTTCTTCATCCAGAAATCATCCAAATATTTTGAAACTGTAACCATTTATTTTTCTCTATCACATCTACCAATTTTCGTCCTATTCGGATAACTCCTTCTTCGAACGACACTTTTTTTTTGTCTATATTGAGTATAATATACTGTGTTATATTTATGTATATTGTGTTATACTTAATATATTTTTTATTTTTTTTTCTTCAATGCTGTAAATCTGTATATATATATATATATATATATATATATTGTAGGCCCAACGTTTTTCTTTTTAATATCCGAGCAGAAAATAAGGTAATGTTATTATTTTTAAGCCTCTACCTTTATATGGTCCTTTATCTCCCAAACAAATAAACAAATTCCAATGCGTTTTTTCTCATAGATTTTAATGAGATTTCTTAGCTAAGTTTAATAAAATTATATTTCACAGTTTTTTTTTTTTTTTTTTTTTTTTTGCCACTTTGCAATGATATTTTAATATTCTCCAGAATTTATTTAATTTTTCTTCCGACCAATAAAAAATTACAATTCTTGTATTTTTTAGAATAGAATATAAAAACTTTTTTTTTTCTCGAAATTTGAGCCGATTTTGACAAAAATTAAAAATTCACTTAAAATATTTATTTAGATTTCACTGTAAAAAAAGTATCTAAATTCAATTAAAAACTAGATATTTTAGAATGATTTGTTTAAAATTAATTAATACGTGGATTTTTAATGGATATTTTAAAATTTGTGAAGTGAAATTCATGCTTTTTGGTAAATCACGTATAAGGGTATAGAAATATGATAAGTGTATTAAAAAACTTTTTTCTTCTTCAATTACGATTTTTTAAACAATATGTAAAAAATAAAAAATTGTCTATAAATCGCAATTGGGACTTCCTAGTACAAAATCTCTAAATTTGACTTAAATTTACAGATTTTATAGAATATTTATGCTTCATTCAATTTATAGCTGACAGTTTGTATGTATTTTACAATTGGCGAGCTAACGTTCTTTCATCGGAAAATTTTATAGAGGAATAATATTTAAGTTAATTGAAAATTTACCTTTTTATAAAGCTAGCTTAACACTTACGTTTTTCCAGCAAGATTTTGTTCTAGATATAGTTTGTAAATAATTTTCATATATTAAAAGTATTAGACCCTCTGATATTTTCGAATAAAATTTTATTTTCTTATTTCTTTGATTTGAAATTATGTAACGATTGTAAATATTCCAATAAATTTTAATGTGTATGTTATTTTATAGCACAAATAAGAGGTATTTTAAGAATATAGTTTTAGTTTGTGTAGATCTCTAATCGTAATGCAACCTATGGTTTATAAGCCAGTCAGTGTGCCATATATTTATAAGAAATTGGCATACGTGTAGAGAATCAGGCGTTATTTCATAGATTCAAACAAGTAAGTTAATTTAATTTTTTATCTTCCACTTGGAAGTACTATCAAAGTTTTATTATTATTATTACTATTATTATTGACTTTGTATTGGAACTCTGTAATAAAACTCTCATTTTATGAGTTTCAGTTTTTTTTTCTTTTATTTACACTGATTGACTTCTATGTCATATATGTAATGATTTATAATTTATAATATTTCCCCACCTGCATAAAAAATTTTAATGAAAAACGTATATTTTATGCAGGAACATCACTTAATTACTCTTTTCTATCTTATCAATAAAAGTGAAATGAGTCTTTCCTTCTGTCTGCCTTTCAGCTGACTCCAGAAAAACCTTCCCCACCCCCCTCCCTTATAAATATGTCATCTGGCCCAAAGTAACGTATGCAACGTCTCTGTGTGCACCTCGAAGCCGGATTTTTGAATTTTTAATTAGGAAGAAAGTTATTAATTAAAACGTAATAAAGTATTTAACTCCCTTAAATTTCTCGATTATTTTATTTATTTATTTATTTATTTATTTATTTTTTTTTTTTTATTGTAAATTCAATCTGTTGCCAATAACATTTGATTATGATCTCCCAGTTTAAATATTTCATTCGGAATTTAAATTTGTGAATAGTTTCGTTGAATAAATTCAAATAAATAAGAATGTGATTTGCAATGCATTTATGTTACACAGGATAATTACAAATATTTTTCATAAATTAAAAAATATATATATTTAAAAAAATCTATTATAACTTGACATATGAATGTTTTGATATGTTATAAAGATTTTATAATGTTTAAAAAAAAAAAAATAAATAAAAAAAACACTTGCGTTAGTAAATTTTAATGTGAGCACACTTGGTCATTAGATAAATTGTCGGGGCACATTCGTATTCTTACCATGCATGGTCTAACTTTTCAGATAGATTATAAATGAATCGATATGTGATTCAATCATTATAAACACAGTTATACTCAAACTTTAAAATCAGTTTACTTTATTATACTCAATTTATTCAAGGTTATGATTATAGATGTTTTATCTAAAAAAAAAAAAAAAAAAAAAAATATGTTGATGAATTTAATTTTCTAAATATAGGGATATGATGACACTACCTTCCTTCATAGTAGTTTAAAGCAACATAGCTCATAACATGAATTTAATTATAATTGAGTAAATGTTCATAATTAATGTTTAAAATTTGATATGCGAAAATTTTTTGTCTTCCATTTTAGAGCAAAATAAGTGAATGTGGTGAATATCATTTCTATTTGAGCTCACTGGGATAAACTGAAGTATTCTCTATTATTACTGATCTGGCTATTGCAAACTCACAAGTATTATTAATGTAATAAGTACAAAACATTGAATAAGCATCATAAAATGCAATAAACTCGCTATGTTCATTCAAAAGTTTGTATGTATTACTTTAAAACGCCAGTTTTGTGGTGCTATATTGTTATTGTTGTTCATGTGTTTTGATCGTTATATGCTACCCAAAGTAAAAAAAAAATAGAATTGGCATGGAAGATTTAAAAAAAAAAAAAAAAGCTATTTTTGGGTAATATTAAATATTTATAAAGAAAAAGATGAAATACCCATTTTCTCAAAATGTAATATGGAATAGGATAGTATTTTTACAGAAAATCATGAATAATTGCTATATAAACATTTTATTTGGAAATAATTACTGAAAATGAAATGCATTGAAAAAATTATCAACATTCAAGTTTCACTAAAATCTCAAATAGTATGGCATAGCTACTATTCCATATTAACCGGATCGCCATCTTGGAAGACAAACTATAACTAACTCAACTCCCCTACCGGAAATGACACAAGGTTTTCACTCATTTTACTGCTTCGTAAATATAATACTAAATTCGTGATACTTATCTTTAAAATATATACTCGTATATATATCTTAATCTTGATCAACCAAACAAATTGTATGACACCAAAACTGCTCTTCTTGCTCACAGAAAATGTAATAACATTCTTTCATATTTGAGGGAAGTGAAGATCTCTGACGTGATTCCAATGGGCTGCAGCACCGTATACGTGATATATAACGGTATTTCATTTTTCCCGAATATTCCATATTCCTCACCGTTCCTCTATATTTGCTTCGTTATTTTACGTTTTTCTTATATTATCAAAATCTTTGGAACAGCGCATTTTTTAAAAGTAAACTTTTATACATTTGAAATTTTGTTTATAGTGCACAATGAAGTTTTGTTTATAATTCTACGTATGTATTCTTTAACCACATTTCTTGCGACCATGGAAGCCTCTACGCAAGTACGGATTGAACGAGTCCAGTGTTAAAATAGGGGTGACTGACAGAAAACAAGCGATAGGGGAACACCGAATAACTGGATGCTTGCCAAATAGCTACCTCTCGGCCAATTTTGCATCCCTCCAAACTTTTGGACTCGGCCTCACTGCTAGTCGTAGGAAACGTGGTCGCAATATACTTGTCATTGTTTATGCAATATTTAATTCTCTGAATATGTGTTTAATTTTGTATAATAGAATTTCTATTCAGCATCTAATAGCATAAATTTAATATTACTTTATTGCACGTCAGAAACTGTGGGTTCGGATTCAGTACCGAACCACCCAGGTAACACATAACGTTGTTATATCGTTGCAAATGAGTCTGAACAGTGAAAAATTGGTTACGTTATTTTATGTCCGTTGAAAAATAGTTTTTATTTCGCAATATTCTCACTGAACAATTTCGAATATTTATTCAGTAATAAAGAAAACCTATAACAAACGTTGTTTTATGGTTGTACTTTTTCTGTTATTTTTTCGACGTTTTAAAATATGTATTTTATTAGTTTTTGGTTTCCTTTTTGATTCTAATAAAAAATATGTTTTTTCAACGAATTAATAGTTACTTTTTATAAGTCATTATTTCCGTCAAATAACGTTGAATCTCTTCAACTTGATATCGATACACGATTGTATGTCACAATGTGCGTATTATAATTTTCTTTAGAGTTTTAGAAGATGGTGTGCTGCGAAAGAACTTCTAACATGATAAGAAATGAAGCTTTCGGCAAAGTAATTAACTAGTAGTAGATGTTCTTTGGCTTTCGGAAACCGTAACTAACGAAGCGTACCATATTGTACGCTTTCTCCCGATCTACATGGAAAATCGACAAGTATATTGTGGCAAACCTTAAAAGCGTCTTACGAGTTACGACGCGTGCCGGCGTGCCATTTTGAAAGTGAATGTGATGTAAATGAAATTATCGCTTTCCTGTGAAATTGCTATGAAAGTTTTCAGCGAAAGAATAATTAATTAAACTCAATTTAAAACTTTTTCATCGAAAGAGTAGTGAAAGGTAACAAAACTTGCTAGCTGGTTAGCTCCTTAAAAGCTCAAAGTTATAATATTCTTTGGCTTTGGGTTTGTTTAACCTGCTAGCATAATATTAAAAATTTTCGTCTAATTGATGATTGTGCATATTTATTTAAACAAGATTTTTCAAGTAATGAAGTGAGTGTTTCTTTTTTCCTTCTTTAATTTTATGTTTGTATTCTTGTCTTAAATATTCAGGGGTCGGTCTATCTTCAAATGTTTAATACTCTTTTTAAAACAGTACTTTTGTAAAATTTTACTTTTTTCATATTTACTGAAAAAATATAGCTATATATAATGTAACGCTATTATTGTTTTATTGAACGAAGTATATTCAGTAATTTTATATTATTAAAAACAGGTCTTATGTACACAAAAATTATACTTTTTGAAAAGCTTGTTTTCTACGAATTTAAATTTTGTGCAGGGAGCAAAACTGGCATTCACAATTTCGTCTTAGATTTATTTTATTTTATTATTATTAGTAAAATTATTACATTTTTGATTTTCTTTTAATTGAAGATTTTAATTTTTGTTTACATTGATTAATATTCCCAATTTCCGCTTTGATTTATTTATTTTATTTTATTACTAATAAAATTATAACCTTTTTGATTTTCGTTTAATTGCAAACTGTAATTTTTGTTTACATTAATTAACATTCCCATTTTCTGCTTTGATTTTATTTATTCTATGATTATTAATAAAATTATTATCTTTTTGATTGTCTTTTAACTGCAAATTTTAATTTTTGTTTACATTAATTAACCTTCCCAATTTCCACTTAGATTTATTTATTTTATTTTTATAATCACAATTTATTATCATTTTGATTATCCTTTAATTTCAAATAAATACTCTTAGCTAATAAATAGACAATCACATGGATCTAAATGTTGGTTTATGGAAATTTTAAATATTCGATTTTTTTAGCTTTATTATTATTAAATTGTGTGAATTAAAACTAACTAGAGTTTACATAAATAAAATAATTTTAAAACAATATATATAATTAGTATAGTATTTTTTACTGAAATCTGTAAATTTTATCTATGAACTGTTTTCCACATAGATACATCTCAGCATCTGTTGATTAAAATTACACCAAATTTCATAAACAATTGATTATGAAAATTAGTATGTTCTATCGAAAAGCGCCACTTGCAGTTATTTAACATGCACTAAAGTTTTATATAGCTTCTCAGAATAAAGTTTTTATATACAGAATTTGCAGCAATTTTAATTAACAGATGTTGAGATGTAGTCATATAAAAAAATCTCTGAAAGTGAGTAATGAGAGCATCGCCTGTCGGCTGATACACATTCTTAACTAATTCAGCATTCGTTTTTATATTGGTTGTCTCACATATCAAATTTAGTGCAGTTGTATGTGCTATAAAATTTAGCTTTCCACGAAAAACAGAAGTTAAAAATTTTTACGTATCTAATATTTTCACATATTGAGTGTTAAATAAGTAATAAAATTAATCATAAAAAAAGTCTAAAAATTAAGTAAAAAAGAATGTTCCAAAACTTTTTTAACATGGGAATTTTTTTCTTTTTTAAATTGTTAGCAATATTTTAGAAACGAAAATTCAATGGATATATAGAGCTAGCTATTTTTCTTGGATTTCAACGTTTATAAGACATAAGAAAAACCGTTGAAAACTGATATAAAAAACACGAGAGTATTGCGATTTTGAACAACCCTTTTACAACAGTTTTTTTACGTTGAAAAATGTATTAAAACAACCGTTGAAAGATGAGGAAATCAACGAGACATATTTTCAGATTATTAACGTTACGGAAAAACGATAATTCAACGGAATGCATTGCCGTTTGTTCAACGTTGAAAATACCATACTGTGCTACCTGGGCAGTTTACCCGATCCGTTCAGGATTCCAGTCTTGTGGGACAGCCGACATGTTAAACAATTCCTGGCGAGAATTCATATATCCTATTGACATTCTTCTTTATTTACCAATGGCGCATATATTGAAATTTACTGACATAAGGGGTTTTATATAAAATTTTATAAACCTTGTTACAATATAACAAAGCAACACCATGCCAAATTATAATAGTGTTTTTATATAATATTTTTTTGTAATCAGAGAAAGGTGTGGCAAGATGTTTGGCCAAAGATTTAGGTTTATCATCCCATAAACCTGCAAGGAAACCTCGACTTACTCCAAGTATGAAAAAGGAACTACTCTTAAGGTCCACAAATTTTCCCAAAATTTTAAGTTTACATATGACTTGATGCACAGCTGTCTTGCTTACAGTTATCCTCGAACTTATTTGACGTTCAGAAAATCCAATTTTATGCAGGGTCATTATCTCTGATCTTGTTGCAACAGTAAGTGAAGGTTTTTTTATCCATTACAATAATTACACAACAGCACTGTCTACGACAAAATCCAATAAACAACTGGCAACGAACGGGCCGGGCACCCTTTATTTACAGCCGCAAAATGCATCTGTTGCAATCACCACATAAGATGATGCCATAATCTGCGCAAATTATGCAATGTGTTAACATATTGAAAATCAGCTACTGGTCATAAACTTTTGCAAATGACTGTTAAATTAATCTTGCAGTGAGTGTTTTAAATGTTACTATTATTTATAATTTTTTTTATGTCTTAAATGCGCTTATCTTACACTAGTATTGCAGAGTTTTCATATGACATGTGATATCCTGTCATTCAAATTTTATTATTACTATCTGCTAGATGTTGTCTGTATTTCAGTTTTAGATATTATCATAGGGGTCAGAAATGTTTAACTTAAAATAAGAACTAAAATTATGTTTTTTTTTTTTTTTTTTTTTTTTTTTTTTTTCATGAGAACTATATAATACTTAAAAATTAAACAACACTGAAAACTTTATATAAACTTATAGTGAATTGAATCTTATATTCTATTTATTTTTCTAATTGATATAGTTTTTGAAAAATTTAAATCATATCTTCTAAAATTATGATTAGATTCATAATCTGAATGAAGTAAGTTATGGTATTTTAATTTAAATCTTGCTTTTAATCATTCAAATAAAAGAAAATTGCATACTAAAACTTTTTTTTTTAGTGCTAGAGGCCTATTTCAGTCGGTTTATTGAATGGGGATTTATTGAATGAAGTCCCCCCAAGGCCCAACTTTGACATGGGTCCCCCCCAGGCCCAAATTTGACATGTCCCCCCCCCAAGGTACCCCTATTTCAGTCGGTACAGCGTTGTCGAATTTTTATACGTCACTCTTAATAGTGCTAAGAGCCTATTTCAGTCGGTTTATTGAATGGGGTTTTATTGAATGAAGTCCCCCAAAGGCCCAACTTTGACATGAGTCCCCCCCCAGGCCCAACTTTGCCAGGATTCCACCCCAAGGTACCCCTATTTCAGTCGGTACAGCGTTGTCGAATTTTTATAATACACGCTTAATAGTGCTAAGGGCCTATTTCAGTCGGTTTATTGAATGGGGATTTATTGAATGAAGTCCCCCCAAGGCACAACTTTGACATGAGTCCCCCCCAGGGCCAACTTTGACATGAGTCCCCCCCAAGGTACAACTTTGACATAAGTCCCCCCAACGCCCAACTTTGACATGAGTCCCCCCCCAGGCCCAACTTTGACATGAGTCCCCCCGAGGCCCAACTTTGACATGAGTCCCCCAAAAGGTACAACTTTGACATGAGTCCCCCCCAAGGCACACCTTTGACATGAATCCCCCCAAGGCCCAACTTTGACATGAGTCCCCCCAAGGCCAAACTTTGACATGAGTCCCCCCCAAGGTACAACTTTGACATGAGTACCCCCAAGGCACAACATTGACATGAGTCCCCCCCAGGCCCAACTTTGACATGAGTCCCCCCAAGGTACAACTTTGACATGAGTCCCTCCAAGGCCCAAATTTGACATGAGTCCCCCCCCAGGCCCAACTTTGACATCAGTCCCCCCAAGGCCCAACTTTGACATGAGTCCCCCCCAAGGTACAACTTTGACATGAGTCCCCCCCCAAGGCACACCTTTGACATGAGTCCCCCCAAGGCCCAACTTTGACATGAGTCCCCCCCAGGCCCAACTTTGACATGAGTCCCCCCAAAGCCCAACTTTGAAATGAGTCCCCCCCAAGGTACAACTTTGACATGAGTCCCCCCCCAAGGCACACCTTTGACATGAGTCCCCCCCAAGGCACACCTCCCCCTCATTGGGAAAAAGAGAAAAAACGTTGTTTTGAGGCTATAAGACAGTTTGGACTTCCAACGTTATTTGTTATAATATCTGCAGCTGAAACACATTGGTTTGATTTAATGAAAACTTTATCATGGAATTTAGATCGTCACGAATTAACTAAAGAAGACTTTGTCGATATTAACAAGTTTAGCAGTAGGCCTCTGGCACTAAATTAAAATCTGTCAATGTCAGATTTTCATGTTTTAAATAATGAAATAATGTCGTGTCTGTATAACTTTTTTTTCTTTTAATTTATAATTGTTGCCAAAAAAAAAAAAAATTACGAGTTAATTTATTTTTCGATTTTTAATAAAATATATTTTCACGCGAATAATAATATAAAAAGTAAATTAAAAAATATATCATCTGCATTTCATTATGCATTTTTTAAAAGAATAATTGAGAAGTTTAAATTTATTTGGCGACTATTTTTAGCAACTAATAGTTATGACAAGTAGCTCAATATACATAGCGCATATGGCCATTACTGAGATACGATAGCTAGAACTATAAAGCCGATTTTTTTTTTTTTTCTTTCAACTAATCAAAAGTAACACTGTCTCTAAGTGCTAGAGGCTATAATAAGTGTTAGTAAAATAAATTTTTAATTCAAATTTTCAATATTTTAATTGAAAACAAAGCATAGATTTGATATCTGTCGTCCTTGGCGATTTTTGTATTTGGCGATCGAAAGAGCAATACGAAAATCTGTATATTTTCGTATTAAATATGAGATCTATGTTTTTACTTCAATTATCCCACTACCGTAGGTAGTGGAAGTATTATATTTGGTCCAAAAATTCGATATAGAGTTTCACCTGATTTACACGTTTTAAGGCCTCCTGAGTCCAAAAAAGTGGTTTTTGGCAATAGGTCAGTGTGTGCGTATGTGTGTACGTATGTGTGGAATCTTCAGGCTGTCATATCTCCGAAACTAATAAAGATAGAACTACGAAACTTCACAATTGATTCAGGTCTGGAGTACAGATAATTCTAAATTTTCGTAAAAATTGAAAAACCGGAATTGGGTCATCGAAAACCGGAAATGGGACCGTAAGCCCGTATCACAAAAACAGATATAACGATTTTCTTCGAAGTTGCTCTATAAACAACCTATTAGATGCCCTTTTGAATGATATAGTTGATTAGTTCAGGAAAATTAATAGGCGTCCTCTATGAACAGCTCAATTTCAGATGTCGCAAGTGCGCTCCTTTAAAAACGCCTGTACGAATTTTTTTCAAACTCGCCATGTTAACTTCCTATTAAATATCCTTTTGTATGTAATTATTGTTTTTAGGTCAATAATTGAATATGCTAAGTTTTGGTAAAAGTTGGTATCTCAAAATCGATAAAATCAAAGATTTAATGTTTTCTTGATAATTGTTTCATTAATCCAACTTAGATAATCTTTCTCAAGTATTATGTGCTTATTACAGGAATATTAACAGTCATCCGGATTAGGTTCGGATGATATATAGCATTTATTTTTCTAATAATATAATTTAATATGATATGATATACTGTAATGATCTAAGCGTTACTTCTAAACTTTTATTAAATTATTTATTTTATAATTGTTCCCCAAAACATTTACGGGTTAATTCATTTTTCGACATATAATAAAATATATTTTCTCGCGAATAATAATATAAAAAGTGAATTAAAAAAATATCGTCTGCATTTCATTATGCATTTGTTAAAAGAATAATTGTGAAGTTTAAATTTATTTGACGACTATTTTTAGCAACTAACAGTTATGACAAGTAGCTCAAAATACATAGCGCTGCAATGCAAATAGCATTTAATTATTTGAGTTTCATTATGTTGATTAGAAACCTATTTAATCTATCTATGCTCTATACTAATATATAAAGAGGAAAGGTTTATATGTATATGTAGAGAACGATCGCTAGAACTAAAAAGCCGATTTCTATTTCTTTCTTTTTTTATACTAATCAAAAGTTACACTGTCTCTAAGTGCTAGAGGCTATAATAAATTTTGGTAAAATACATTTTAAATTCAAATTTTCAATATTTTAATTGAAAACAAAGCATAGATTTGATATCGGTCGTCTTTGGCGATTTTTGTATTTCGAGATCGAAAACGTAATACGAAAATCTGTATATTTTCGTATTAAATACGAGATCTATGTTTTTACTTCAATTACCGTACTACCGTAGGTAGTGGAAGTATTGTATTCGGTCCAAAAATTTTATATAGAGTTTCACCTGATTTATATGTTTCAAGGCCACCTAAGTCCAAAAAAGTAGTTTTTGGCAATTGGTCAGTGTGTGTGTGTGTGTACGAATGTGTGAAATTTTCCGGGTGTCATATCTCCAAATTAATAAAGATAGAACTACAAATCTTCACAATTGATTCAGGTCTGATGTACAGATGAATTTTCCAAATTTCGGTGAAAATTGAAAAATCGGAACTGGGTCATCGAAAACCGGAAATGGGACTGTAAGCCCGTACCTCATAAACAGCCCTAACGATTTTCTTCAAAGTTGCTATATAAACAATCTATTAGATGTCCTTTCGAATGATATAATTGGTTAGTTCAGGAAAATTGATAGGCGTCCTCTATAAACAGCTCAA